>RJWJ010000383.1:76137-162595 GCA_004363605.1 Indri indri | reverse complement strand
CGCCACGGCACTCGCTCCAGGCAAGAGAGTGAGACTCCGTCTCAAAAAAAACAAAACAAAACAAAACAAAACAAAACAAAACAAAACACCAATGTAGCAAAGAAAAGAGCTGCACAAATGAACACCAGTACAAAGTAGAATCCAAAAATTAAAGGCATTTCACACAGCCAAATGCTGTGTGTTAATTTGGATGCAAACCAAATCTTGTTCATTTAGTTTGGCAATTAGGTGGATGCAAGTGACATCAGTTTTTTAAGGTGATTTCAAATTCCAACTGGTTAAGGAATTTCAGTGGCAGGTGAGGAAGCAGAAATGCATTTTTGGCTCATTTTTCATTCATTCAACAAATACCTGAAAGTTTAGTAAGTGGCAAGTCAGTGTAGGGCACATAAAGAGGAGACAAGATCATGTTTCAAAGCTTTATTGATGACTACCCTTATACCTTACCTGTTGGTATCATAAGGCTTTCATCGCATTTTAAGTTTTTTTGTTGTTGTTAAATTCCTGAGCTCAAGCCATCCTCCCACCACAGCCTCCCAAATAGCTGAGGCTACAGGCACCTGTTACCATGCCTGGCTAAGTTTCTTTTCAGATGCCTTACTACTCTCTTTTACCACTGTTTTTTAAAAAAAGCTTTGAGTCCGCATTTGATATAATTTATGAAGAAAAACACTACAGGCAAATACAGAAGTTTCAAAATTGGAGGTTTAAAAAAATTACCTTTTAAAGCTCAATGACTGTTTTACTGACTTCTTCAAAGCACAAATTCATCAAATGGTTCCCTGATATCTATATCAACGCCTTCACTGGATAGAGACCCAGAAATTATGCTGATATACTTTGTATCAAGTGATATAAATTAATATACTTTCCTGGTAACCATGTATATTGACACTGCCTGTTTGGACAGAAATACTGACTGTCTTTATGGTAAGGTAGATGTTGTAAGTCCATTTTAGAGATGATGGCTCTGAGGCTCAAGAATCTGCCCAAAGTCATAAAGCAAATTAAGTGGTAGAATTCAATCTGTAATCTACAATTTCCCAAAATTTGACAATCTTTTTCAGTAAGCACCTAATAATAAACAAATCATTTAAAATACATTAGCACAGAAAAAACAGTGTACAGACAAGAAAGATGACAATAAGGACAGTAGAGCTATGTTAAGTGAAAAAATATGTATGCAACGTAGACCCAACCTGGAAGGTAATATGCTAACATAACATATAATTGTTATAAGGGGTTGGACCCAAAGATTTTTTTAAATAAAAAATAACTGGCACAGAGGTATAAAGAGGCAATATAAGTTACTAAAATATTTAATGTCAATTTTTCAATACTTGAATGGCCCTACAATTTAATGCTGAATGTGCTGACTTACGGGAAAAAAAACTGTCCACACTGTTTAGATGATCAGAATAGTGATCAAATTTCAACTTCACAAGACTTAAGACCAATACACTGTTTTCATATTTTTAGAACTCAATTTTATCTTAGGATGTGAGGGAGAGCTTTCAATAGCCAGCATGTGTAGTACAGTGTAATTTTACTTTCTATAGTACCTAGTTTTGAGTTTGATCTCTCCCATCTTTAAAACAAATACTGTAACACCTTCTTTATGAAACTGTTAATTACACAGGTTACCAAATGAAGTGTCTAAACTCTAAAATAATCAGTGCTTAATAAACGTTGGCTTACTCCTCTCTTTTCCTGGTCTCTACTCCCCCCACCTTCCCCAATATACCAACTCCTGACTTTTATTTCTCTTAATTAAAAATCAATTATACTGTTCATTGTTGTATTTGTTTTTTTATGTATAGTTTATTTTTCTAGTTTTAAAATAAAACAAGTTCGTTAGCTGTACATGATCTATTCCTGAGTCCTTACCTGTGTCTAGAGCAAAGGTACAATTTAATAATCTTAATTGTCATGGTCACCAATATTGGCTGAGGTGGTAATCTAACATTTTCATTATAGTTATTGATTTTTCATAATAATTATTAGAGTAATGGTCAGAACACAGGCTCAATAATCAACTGCCAGCAAGATCTTGGCTCTACCACTTGCTAGCTATGAGAATTTATTTCGTCATCTGTAAAATGGGGATAATAAGAGTCCCTACTTATTTAGGGAAGTCCAAGAATTAAATACAAAATACATATAAAAACACTTAGTGCAAAACCTAGCACAGCGTAAATATGAAACAGATGTTAACTATCATTACCACTAACACGATTTTGTCGGAAAAAAGGGAGAATCTTGGAGATAAGCCAGAGCAGTGCTTTTCAAAGTGTGGGTTGAGATCCATGAATAAATTGTAAAAATAAGCTTAATGGGTGATAAAAACACTTTTTTTAGTGAAAGGCAGTAAAAAATAAGATAGCACTGCGCACGGCATGTACTGTTTCATGAAACTTCTCAGTTTTGTGTGTGGGTATATATGCACAAGCACCTGACTTTCAGTGCAAAATGTAATTCTTACTGTGTGGAATGTGGTCAAAAAAAATATGAAAGCCAATAATCCAGAGAAAAAGTCTTTTTAGAAATGAGGAAAATAAAGCCCAAACTGACCGCCAGTTACCTTTCAATAATGTGTAGATTCCTTCAAACCATTAACAAACTTCTTATGGACAAACAGAAAGGAAAAAAACCATTGCCACGTCAAAAAAAAAAGTCATATTTTTCAATCCAGTTTAGAATACACTTGGTATTAGGTCATTATATATGAAATGTCTGACTTCGAACCAAAAGGGTAGTTAATTATATCTTGAACAAGAAGCAATACAATTAATCAAAATATGTGCCTAAACTATTGACATAATTTGCCATCTTAATGGTAGCTTGCTCATGCCAGCAATGAAGAAAGCTGGAGAGTGAGTAGTGATGAAATCACAAAAGGTGAAGTTTTCCTGCAGCTTGTTGAGAATTGAGTATTTTTCCTTGCAAGCAGTGGACCAAAGCCTGGAAGAAGTGGTAGTCACTTGGTGCAAGGTCTGGTGAATACAGTGGATGACAGAGAGTTTCCATGTCCAGCTTCTGTAGTTTGAGCAGTGTTTTTTATGACATGTGGTCTTACAAGAGGATTGGACTGTTTCTATTGACCAATCTTGGCTGCTTAATTGCAAGCATCCTCATCATTTTATCCAACTGGCTGCAGCAGACATCCGCTGTAATCGATTGAGCAGGTTTCATGATGTTCTAGTGGATAATACCAGCGCTGGACCACCAGACACCATTAGCTTTTTTTGATGTATATTCAGTTTGGACTGTGTTTTGGCACTTCATCTTTATCCAACCATGTGCCTAATGTCTGCGATTGTCAAAAAGAATCCATTTTTCATCACACATAACAATACAGTGTAGAAATGGTTAACCTTTTTCTTTCTTTCCCTTCTGATGCTCTTCTGATGCTCATTTAATTCATGCAGAACCCATTTATCCAGCTTCTTTACCTTGCCCATTTGTTTCAAATGGTCCAATATTGTTGGAATAGTAATGTCAAACCTTGCTGCTAATTCACGCATAGGTTGAGATGCATTCGCTTTCACCTCATCATTATCCACCTTGGTCTCGGGTCACCTACATGGGTCATTTCCAAGAGTAAAATCACCAGAATGGAACTTCTCAAACCACTGACGTACAGTGTGTGTTCATTAGCCACATCCTTCCCAAACACTTTGTTGATTATTTTGAGCTGTCTACGCTGCATTGGTTCCACAATGGAATTCATATTCAAGAATAACACGAATTTTTTACTTACTCATGGTTTCACAAAAATTGCTCTAAAAAAAATTTGAAAGATAACTACAAGCCAAAATGTGTATTTGAAAGAATGAGACTAGAACTTCACAGTAAAAGAAAAAAAACCAAGTATCAAAGTGAAATGTGAGAGATATCAACTGTCAAACTTAGTACTTTAGGAAACCGGACATTCCATTCTTAATAACCTAATAATATACACAGAGTAGACAAGAGATGCAAAGATAATTCAGGCTCTAGTTGTTTCTGACCAACATCCATTCTCAGTCAACAAACCTCAAGAACATAAACTATCAGCTTTGTATATCAAGTCTGAAAACCGTAAAATTTAATAATTCCAACAAAATCTACTAGTGAAAAAACCCAGACATTGTAGTTTTCTAGAGAGACTCAAAAAGATCTGGGTTTGAATCTGGATCTGGCCATATAGATGATTCTGGGCAAATTAACCTCTCTAAGCCATAGTGTCCTCATTTGTAAAAAGGATATACTGATACCTACTTGATAGGTATTCAGTTTCAGTAAGAACGAAACAAGTTTTTGTACACAGAATGACTATTATTATCCAGCAGAGAGCAAGCATTCAATCATTAGATGCAATGCTTCCCCTGCCATCATAACTTGTATTTGCAATTAATGTAACCTGTCAATGAAAAAAAAAAAGGGTCAAAGCAGCCAAAGAGAGCCATGAAATCCTCCTATGTAGAGTAACAGTAGGAGCAGCCCGAAAAAGGTATGAGAGTCCTTTAGAAGGCATAAGTATAGTAGGAAAAGCATGATGCTTGCCAGCAGCAGGTATTAGTTTGGCTCTTTGCTTGTTCACTAGCTGAGTAACTATGAAAAAGTCTAAACATGGCCACTATCCCGCTGCATGACATACAAATGCCTGAAATAAAAAGTACTCTAAAAGTTATGGAAGAACCATTCATCTGGACCTCTTATACCAGTAAAGAAGAGTTTCAAGAAAAGATTAAGGAATGAGGGTATTTGGCCTGTGACATCTGTAGAATTCACTATGTTTGAGGATTAATCAAAGTTAACATGGTACTCTGCTATTTACTCACATCATAAACCTTGATAAATTTAGTTAACCTTTCTAAACATTAAGGATTTCTTAAATCTGAAAAACGTGGATTTATATTAATAGTACTCATCTCACCTCATAAATTTGTTAGGATTAAATAAGGTAATGTATATAAATCTCTTAGCCCAGTACGTAACACATAAGTACTCAGTAAACAGAGCAATACAATGCCCTGGGAATCTTTACACATACACACCTGAGTTTAATTTTTTTATTATGGCTTACCAATATCTTTTTTGTATTGCATCCATTATTCGAATGCTGCACTTAGAGAAATATTCTCTATGTGTGAAAATACAGGAGTATCAAAAACTTTTAGAGAAAGCTGTATGAGATCTTAGTACCTAATCTGGCATTCATACCAAATTCAGAACCGCTTTTTACAATATAGCTGGTAGATTCCAACTAGCAACACAGGCTTGATAACTCCAGCTAATCAGCTCCAATGGTTACAGCAGTATTATGTGTACTGACCCCAATCTCCCTTCTGCTACCTTTCCTGTTCCAGCTCTGGCCCTGGAACACAGAACAATAGTGATCCCTCTCACATGATAAAATATTTGAAGACAACTAACTAGTTTGTTTCCCTCTTTCATATCTTCTTTAACTATTAGCCAAAAAATAAGGTTTCTAGATCTGACTATCCTGGTTAATTCCTTTACAGTATAATATCCCAAATGGACAAGGTCCAGATGTAGTCCTGCACTGATGGGATCTAAAAGTGAATTGGCTTTTTTATTAGTTTCCTATTTCTGCATGGTAAGAAATTACCACGAACTTAGTGGCTTAAAACAATACAAATTTATTAGCTTATAGTTTTGAGGTAAGAATCTCATTAATCTAAAAACAAGGTGCAGCAGGGCTGCATTCCTTCTGCACGCTCCAGGGGAGAATCTATTTCTTGCCCTTTCTGTCTTCTATAGGGTGCCTTTGGCTCATGGTCTCTTCTTCTATCTTCAAAGACAGCAGCATTGCATCTTCTCCCCTTTCTGACCTCTGCTTCCATTGTTTTATTTCCTTCTTTAACTTTTCCCTCTCCTGTATAAGGATCCTTGTGATTACACGGGGCCCATCGAGGATAATCAACCCACCTCAAGATCCTCAGCATATCCTCAAAGTCTCTTCTGCCATGTAAAGGAACATATTCACAAGTTCTAGAAAACAGATTATGGACATCTTTGGGGAAGGGGGCATTATTACTTTAAAAAAAAATAGTGCTTAATTCATTGTTAACTCACATCTGCAATCAACTGAAACCCTCAGACTGTTTTTACAAGGATTTCTATCAAACCTAGATCTTTATGCTGACTTTGTGTTGGTTTCTGACAGTGCTTTCGATCTATTTAGGTAGTCTGGAAATCATTTTCTGCTATTTGATGCAGCAGCTATTCCAATCAGCTTGTAAATTTCATAAACTTTGTTTGCCTTCCTCCTAAGTCAAAGGTTTTTAAAAATCAAGACCTACTTATAGGATGACCATAATTGATATTTCTTGGATATTTATTTACTGCCAGTAACAATATTCTTATCCTGCCCATATTTTTCTAACTTAATCATAATGTGCCTTCACTAGATATAAACAACTTTACAAAAGAAAGAAGTTTAGTTTGATCTGTTATAAATTGTTAATGAATCTGTTTGAGCTCTTAGAGACTATAAATTTCTAGAAATACTTAAACCAAACTAACAGAACTGGCAGAGATAAAAGTAAACTGTCATAGAGTCTACAATTTCTAAAATATGCTTTTCCCTACTTTTTGAAATTAAACCATCAAGGCAATATAAGAATCAGAAGGCACAATGCTAATCTAAGTAATTTTTTTAACCTTAAATCCCTCAAGCAGTATTCCCTTTCTGAATCTTTCTCAATGAGATACTTACCTTTTCTTTTCCCTAAACTTTTAGGAATTTGTTTTCCTTAATTCATTTTGCAATAGATTATAATGATTATTTCCAGTATTTGCCTGATAGTATGACCTCAAAGATGACAAAGCAATTTTCCCTTAAGCTCCTGTTATTAATATTTAATTACAAAGTTTAAAGAAAAAAATAGAAATGCTTCCAAAAAGAAATACATACACTCACAGTCACAGGCTGGTACTCAAATTTCCCTCCTGTTAGATGCGGATATCAAAGAATTTAATTCCAGTCTTTCCTCTTCTTTCATTCATTTGACTCAATATATCAGTCACATTGGATTAAACCAAACCAAGAGTTAAATCCAACACAACTTTAATATTTATTAGTAACATAAATACTTTATGAAAGTACAAACTACACTTAATAAAAGATAATTAGCAAATCATCTTTTCTGCAAAGATGCTTTATTTATCTAATTACAGCCAGAAGACAACTCCATAAGACACTATTGCTAGAACAATCAGGTAAGGGATAGTTTACAGCCCCTTCTTACCTGGCATTTGATTTTATGTCTTTAATATGTAATTTACCAAAGGTGTACTTGGGTTAATAATTTCTTACTATCAGACAATGTAATTTAATGGGAGAAGGAAAGAAGGCCAACCACATGTTAAACAAGTATCGCTATGTCATTATACCTAAAAGCAGAATACTGTCTATGAGTTAATCGATAGCATGTACAGATAGTAATAGAAACAATGAAACTTAAAAAGGTACAGAGAGCAACACAATTAACAAAGGAAATCCCAACAGCTAATTAATAAACATAAGAATAAAATGCTCAACCTTACCAATCAATAGTCAAAGAAGTACAAATTAAAACGAGGAGATAATGATCTAACTGGCATGAGTATGGATTAGCATAAAGCAACAAGGGTATCCTACTGGTGAGATCCAATGCGTGAGCTTTAATTCCAAAAAGAAATTTAAAACTATGAAACAAGAACTACAAAAATGTTCATACCTTCTAAAACAATAATTCTACCTCTAGAAATTTGTCTAAGGCAATTAGAGGTTCTCAAAAATTTCCACAATTAACCACTCAGAAAACAGAGAATGTTATTAAAAAGATTTACTAACTATATAAAAATTTCCAAACACAAGTGGAAGGGGCAAAAAAGACTGCAAGGAAATACTCTAAAATGTTAATGGTGTTTGATAGCATTATTTTGTTTCTTTTATTTTCTAACTCAAATTTATCTAACTTGCATTAATCTTAAAATGAAAACAATTAAAATTCATAAATTTATAAATGAACTTTATAAACATAAACATGCATCTTTCTCCAGCTTTTGATTACAAATATAATTGATAATTATATAATTATAGGTTATATAGAATCATCATTATCAGATGACTTGTTCATGGAGGAAATCTTGTCTTCCAAGTTAACAGTTACTATGTTTAAATCAAAAGCTTGCAAATCTTTAACGAAACTTTTCAAAATTACGAGTTTTTAATTTTTAAAAAGAAATTTAAAAATTTTCCCCTCTAAGTTCCTATAGTAATGGAAGCCCTTGTAGCCCTTCCAAATCTGGGAAATCACTGTCTTAAACATATTTTTTGTTGACATCTGTGCATTAAAGAAAGCATCCCTTTAAATATGGATACATAATTTACTCCCATGTAAAATCCATTTACTTTTCACAGTCAAACCCTTTGAAATCTAAATGTTTAACCACTTCTCCACTTGTGTAGAGGAAGGTATGAAGATAAGACAGTCTGGCATCAACATGATATATTCCTAAAGTGAAGCAAATTTACAAAGCTTTTTAAAACAAAGAGTCAGGAAAAAGATATTGCAGTGCTTCCCTGCTCCTACTGAATAAGATCTTTATTTTGATGTAACACTACAAAATAGCTCCATCTACTTCTCCATAAATCTACTCTTCAGATTTCTAAAAATTCCAAAGCAGACAGTTTTATAAGGAACAAAGTTGCATAAAATATGCTCAAATTCAAAGGGTTAAAAAAAAGCCATACTTAACTTTTTCCTAAATTTCTTTACTTTATCACGTTCTCCCACAAACTTGTTGACTCCCAGTTGCAGAACTTAAAGAAATGCTTTACAAAATAAACACAAGTGAAAAATCACATTTAATAATAAATATGAAACCATTTTCAGGTTAACGAATATATTTCTACATGGATTTCTACTATAATAGAATATAGTAATATAGCAAATAGTAGTTTAAACTTCATCTGTATTATTTCTCACTCTTTAATTATATCACCAAGCCCTAATTCTGTTACCATCTGTGGCTGGCAGAATTTTCTAAGCAGTTAATTTCTAATGACTTACCCTACGAAGTATGCCTTAATTTATTCTTCATTTTAGACTCCCTCCCCCTCTACAATTTCCAAGGGTCTCACCCCTTCACTCAAACTTTTCACTTTTGGAACCACGGCTGCACTTCCCTCACCAGTGCTTTTTAACCCAACCCATTCAGTTAGTTCCAGCTTATCACAATAGGTCATTTTCCATTCCTTACATCCATTTTGGTTCACTGAACTGCAATCAATACACAACTCCTTCCTTTTCACTTGCTCAAAAATAGGCCAAAAGATGATTTTAGGAAATGCCAAACATTTTATCCATGCCATTGCTCTCCTTTACTAGCACAGGTGCCAGATTTCAAGATCACTTTTATTGTGCCTCACCAGTCAACTTTGTGTCCCCTCAAAGCTGGCTATGAAACATTTTTGTGAATTAAATATTTTCTCCTATACTTCTACAGAAGAAATAATTGGTTCCAGGATATAAAATCATTTGACTGGAAGGAAAATGAAAAAATGCTAACATCTGTAAACTCTTTAATAAATTAATTAAACATTTTAATTGGGTATAAATTAGTAAAAAAATAAACGCAAATGCACATCTTAAGTTTTAAATGTTGATTGTACCTATTGCATTATGGTAGATGACTTAAACTTTGACAAGTCCTTCTAAAAGTATACATTATTTTTACAGTATCACTTGCTACCATGCTTCGAATGTACAAAAGTTGTTCACTGAGCCCTGTTTCCCTATGAACAGTCCAGTAGACAAGGATTAGCTGCTCAAAAAACTTCAGCGCAGCCATGTGGGGCTGTGGACAAGACTCCAGCTCTTAAGGATTGAGTCAAATCTCACAACTGCCACCTTTACACTGTGTGATCTTGGACTATTCACAATCTCTCTCTAGTTTTCTTTAAAGTGGAAAGAATGCAAAGAAATACATAAAACACCTAACCTATTAGCTTGCACCTGCTTGTTACTTAAAAGATTCTTTTCTTGTAATTCCCCTGAACTGTCCCCACTGGATTACTTCTTAAAATAGTGTGTCAAAACTGAAGATATCCTTTGAATAAATTTAGGATTCAGGATGAACAAAATAATTTACAAAGCCATGCAGTACCTACTGGATATTGTTTTCAATCTGACAGAAAATCATCAGATCAAGTAAGAAAACAATGAAGATGGTATGGTACAACGTAATGTTTGTGTTTTTTACAACAGCCTTGAGATATAATTCGTACACCACACAATTCGCCCTTTTAAAATGTATACAATTCAGTGTTTTTCAGTATAGTTGGAGTTGGGCAACCATCAACACTATTTAATTTTAGAGTATTTTCATCATCCCCAAAGAAATTCCATACCCATTAGCACAGTCACTCCCCATTCCTCTCCCTGCCAAGCAATAATCTACTTTCTGTCTCCATGGATTTGTCTATTTTGGACATTTCATTTTTTTTATTTAAAAATTAACTTTTTAAAGTTTATATTAACTTTATAAAGTACGCACTTACACATTTGTTAAATTAGTGATGAAACACCTTTACAAAGATTTGGATATATCTCCAACTGAACCCCAAACTTGGCTGTCCTTTCTAAAATGATTTATCATTCAGCATCTTTTATTAAGGTAAACTAGGTGACGTATGGCCATTAAAGCTTAAAAAATATTTTATCTGTTTCCTAAAGGCTTAAAAGGCATATTACAGTAAATTTCTATATTACAGGCTTCCTTTAAGCAGGGTATAATGTAATTCTACTTCAACTAAAACTTAGCTCTGACAAAGTCACAATCAAAAGGACAAAATAAAGTGGAATATTCATGGTAAAGCTCATAAAGACATATTGAGGATAATGCAGAAGGAGAGTTACAGACTACTGGGTTGATCAACGATTACTCTTTAATGCAATAACATACCTAGAGTGGGACAATGGGAGCAGTCCAACCAAGTGCAGGCAGTAAGTGGATGAACTGTCAGGACCCTAGATATAATAATAAAGCTTTGAGTCATTTTGTTCTTTTATGATCATCAAGCACTGGCAATTCTAAACAACATCAGGGATAAGAAATTCCTTCCCCCAAAATGTTTGGTTCATTGAGACTCTAAGTTTTAAACTGTTGCTGTGGTTACTACCAAGTTTTAGCAATACACAAATGTCGAATCTGCATGTTTTTATTATGTATCCTTTAATAAGCAATTCATTTTAAGTGGAAGTTCCTAAGGAACCACCCCAGCTATATGGTCAATTCTCAACACATGCAGATTCCATATACATCTTCACCTGGAGAGTAAGTACAAAGAGATTAAGGAAAGCTTCAGATCTCCTCAGGCTCAGTTTGTCTCCAATTCCGTGGTACCTCTCTCTATATTCCTGGGTTTAAATAGTATATTCAAAATGATACCTGTGTGCAATTTTTCTTTCCCTGAGACATCTGTTTTTCTGGTATAAATATTTACAAATAGCCAGAATCAACCTTGACCAAATGTGTAGTGGGATACAAAAGTTTAAACTGATAAAACAAAAATTATGGAGACGCCATTACTAAGCAACAAAGTGTAAGGAAGTGGACATTTACACAGAATTTCAAAAGTGTTTACCTAATGCAGTAGAAACTTACATTGAATTTTTGGGTAAAAACCATTTTAGTGAAAAAAAATTTTTGACCAAGGAGACATTTGAAAGTCACTAGAATAAATGCTAAAAAAAGACATGGAGAATATTGTGATTTCTATAATTTATTACGGAGTGGGCTTTTCATAAATCTCTGCCAAACAGCATTATGTTTAAAACTTCCTATTTGTGTATCTGCTCCTTCATGTACAACTTTTTGTAACTAAAATTAATAAAAAGTGCTCTTCAATTATGAGGACAGATTAATAAATCTGGCTATAAGTGTCCACCAAACACAAACATGTGAAGACCAATTTTAACAGTCATTGATAAATCTGCTTAAGACCTGAAAGGAAACTGGAACATTCTTATTCATTATTGTGACAGACCAGTATGCAGATACGTTTTTCCACTTTTTCAAAATACGTATTAATGTAGTTTACAAGTCTGATATGATTCTGTGTGTTTCTTTTCTGGTCATTTTTGTTCATTTCATGATTATTCCTGAAAATAATTTTGTTATAGAAAAGGGGTGTTTGAAAAGGAATTTTAAAACAGAAAGATCTGCACTGCATATCAAATATGCTAGCTACACCACTGTTCTATATGGTCTCTTCCAACTGGGATTACCGACCCACATGGATTTATACGAAGAATCACCACTTATCCAAACATAAATTATAACTTACAAGAGTTATCTGGATGGCCATCTACTTTTCACTGAGCCCTGATGTCCCCCCCCCCGCTGGCTCCCTTGTCAAAACCCTCCTGGCTTCTAATTCTTAACTCCACTCCTGGGTTAACATTGGTTTTCTCGCTGAATTTACCACTAATCTGGCACAGCACGCTTTACTGGAATCAAGGTTTCTATTATATATATTTACGTATGCCTTCAAAAGGGTCAATAAAAACTCTGACTATGCTGCATTGAAAAGTGATCAAAAGGCCATGCAAATAATTTAACAGGATGAAGATGATCAGGGTATAATAAATTATAATATTGCCTGTGAAATCTACTCTAGTTCTCAAAATCACAACAGTACACTTAATTACACTTAATATTAACCAGAAATTTAGCCATGTCTCTCCTAGTGTAAGTTCTCAACAGATAAAGCCCAACACAAATTTAACTACTACCCATCTTCACATTTTCTGTGGTTTGACAGAAATATAATATTCATCAGCCAATGCTGCCAAATATTTGAACCGTTAATAGGTAAGCCGCTTATTCTACATACCTGATAACTGTGTAGTTTTTAGCCTATCATTAAAGTTGTATGCTGTTGCTCTGAAGTGTGCTTTAAAAAAAAGGATTTGGCATGTTGTCTCAACAAATGTTATGAATAATACTAAAGGCTCATTATTTATGTAACAATTTTTTCTACTATGTTACCAAGGTATACTTAAAATGAGATTTTTTTTTTTAATTTCAGCATTTATGGGGGTACAGATGTTTAGGTTACATATGTTGCCCTTGCCTTCCCCTCCCCCCTCAAAATGAGATTTTAATGTGTGCAGACATCTACAGAAAAATTACCTAGAATGCTGAAGTAAATTATGTTTCCTTGTGCTCCATGGCAGAGAACTGACGATTTGTATCTGGTAAAACAAGACAAAACAAAACAAGAAGGACTACCATTTTGTCAACTTTCTATAATTAGGTACAGTTTTAACCTGAATTGTTTCAAAAGACTTATAAACCAACTTTCCCATTATTCTAATTTTTCTCTGAATCATTTCCTTGTGTTCACGTAATTTTTTCTGCAACAATATACTAGACAAAATGATAGGCTAGGGAGGGGAATATTTTCGACAAGAACATCAGTGATAAATGCCGCTACAGAAAGCTCTGAAGAACCAGCTTTATTCTGCTCACCATAAAGGCAGACCTCAGCTGTTGCTGGAGATTAAGAATTCCCTGAGAGTCAGGAAAGAAAATTACATATAACTAACTTTCAATATCTGAAAACTCTTGGGATTAAGAGCACAGCATGGTCAAATTTGGCAAGCAAGGGAAATCTCCAGTTTTCCTTCAATTGCTGACCTAGTCCTCCCCTGTATCTCTTCCACACAGTAAGCACTTGTCTATTTCTTAGGCCTCTCACAGAAGAAAGGAATGATCAAAAACTAAAGTTTACTAATCCAGGTTAAAAAAATTTACTTAACCAGGCATCCTTATCAGATGAGCTAAATTCTAGATGACAATCATGCCTAGTAATCAACAGGTAAAATACATAACAGTCACACAAAACAATTTACAGCAAAAATAGAAAGAAGCAAGCTCCCCACTGAGATGTGGAACTCAACTCTTCCTTCATGATAACATGGTGGGTCAAGACTGACAGCCCAACAGGATAAGTGTACCAATATCAATTCATATCTTAAGTATTAATAAAATGTAATTTATGTCCAATTTTAAAGATAACAATGAATATTACAGTACTCATATTTTCTTCCTGCACTGCAAAGTAGCATATATGCACATCACGTCAGCACTGCAGTTCTCAAAAAGTAATCCAAGGACCCCTGGGGGTCTCTGAGTCTCTTTTTGGTGGTGAGGTCAAACTGTTTTCACATTAATACTAAGACATTTTTCACCTTTTCATGTATTTTCTCACAAGTATGCAGCGGTGTTTTCCAGAGACTAACTGATGTGTGTTACTGCAAGAGACCAAATGAAAAAGTAGGTAAGAGGATCCAGGTTTTATTAAACCAAAGTTCAAATGAGATTTGCAAAAATGTAAAATGACGCCATTCTTCCCACTAATTTTTGTTGTGGAAATACTACTTTTTATTAAAAATGTTATGTTAACATGTAATGAGGAG
This sequence comes from Indri indri, assembly GCA_004363605.1. NCBI lineage: Eukaryota > Metazoa > Chordata > Mammalia > Primates > Indriidae > Indri > Indri indri. The sequence goes on along the minus strand of RJWJ010000383.1, from coordinate 148,115 downwards.
TTTATTGTTTTTAATGCTTACAATTCTTAGTTTAAATTTCTAATATAGTAAATATCAAGAGATAGAACATATTGATACAAAAGCTCTCTGTGGTCCTTAACAAATAAGCATTTTAAAAGGTCAAAAACCAAAAAGTTTGAGAACAGCTATTCTAGACAAACTCTTACACATGTACGCAAGGAGACATGTTTGAGAAAGTTCACTGCAGTTTCTCAGAAAAAATGAACCAAATCTTATATAGTATTAATTTTTGAGCAAAAAAAAAGAGAACACCATGGAATATGCATAATATACCACCCGTGCATATCATACGCAGAATATCGTATGTTTTTGGACTACAGAGATTAATACCAAACTATTTGATTGCCTCTGCTGGGAGGGGGGACTGGAGTAGTAATGAAAGGAAAGAAGGACTTTATAATATTTTTAATTAAAAACATAAAACAAAATGTTAAGTAACTATAAATTGTTATTGTTTCATTTTCTCTGTGCTATTTTAATTAAATGTCTTAAAATTGTATGTGCTGCAAAAAAGGGGGGAGGGGCAAGCAAGACATAGTCTTTTAGATTTGGGGAAGATTGATTAAAGGCTAAAAATACAATCAATGGGTGACCAAAAATATAATCTATAATCTTTATTTGTTCCACAAACTTTAACAAAACAAACTCTTCACGTTAAGAAGTGTGTAAGCAACACAGCAGAACACAGGTAAATACCGGCCATAATTGATCAGATTCTTTTTCACTCTTCATCTCTCCCAACACTCAAGTGTCTTGCCATAAAAGTTCTCCAAATACTCTGGTTAAATGGACGTCTCTAATAACCTCACCTTTCTCATCTCCTTTCCTTCTATATCAGAGACAGACTTCTTTTACCTGTGTTTCTGATCTGTCCCTTTCCTTTTATCCACAATTTTGCTCTAAGTTAACCATCCCCTCTTGCTGCTTTAAACTATGATGTATTTTCTCCACTGCTTCAATAATGCTCAAGCCTCTAACAGGGACCAGGGATTGAATACCACTAAAAGGAAAACCTCGTATATACTATATAAATATAGGAATTGCCTGGCACCAGTGCCTAGTACACTGCTAATTGCTCTTCCTTGTCTTCACTCTTGAAGCAACTTTTCCTTTTTATCCCTTGAAACCAAACTTCTAACCACTACTTTACCTTTGCCACCTCTTATTTCCTTATATCCCATAACCATTCAATCCTAAACTTCAAATCCTATTACCCCCAAAAATTTCAATGGCCAAGGTTTTAAAATGTATTTATAATTTTTTTCCCTATATTTAATCGCCCAGCTAATTCTATTTTTTTAGTAGAGATGGGGGTCTCACTCTTGTCAGGCTGATCTCGAACTCCTGACCTTCAAGCCATCCTCCTGCTTTGGCCTTCCAGAGTGCTAGGATTACAGGCGTGAGCCCTGCCTCAGTGGGCAAGTCTTTAATCTGTGACCACTCCCTTGGTATTATACAAAATATCATCTTCAGGCAGCAATTAAATTGAAGAGATCTGCATTCTTATCCCAGCTTTGCCATTAGTAATGTGCCCTTGGTTGAATTATTAATTTCTTAGAAAACCAGTTTCCTCACCTATAATTTAATGTCTATTCAGGGTTGTGGGGATACATCTCTAGTTAGATATGTATATCTTATAAAGTGCCTGACATGCCATAGGTGTCACATTAAGTACTAATTCCTTCTCCCTCCTCCCTTTCAATTTTCTCCAGAGCACATCCAGAAGTGACTCCTGGATGTCTCCCTTTATCTCTTGGTTGCTTCCAAGTTTGAGTCCTACATGCCCAACTGCTTGCCAAAAATTTCCACATGACTGTTTACACTTTACTCAAACTCAGCCTGTTCAAAAATCAAACACATTTTCTTCTCTGCTAAATATGCTTTTGATGACTTTTGTTAATGGTATCACCACCCTCTCGGCACTTAGAATGTAGGGATGAAAGGCGCTTATAAACCTATCAGATGCCAAGGTCCATGAATTCCTTTAGCCCACATCTTTCCCCTCCTCTCCATTCCCACTACAGACTTGCCAAATTCAGGTTTTACTCACCTTTCCTACCAAGTCTCTGCCTCCTACAACATAAACTACTACAAATGGAACAGTTTTGATTATCCACTGCTTAAAACCTTTAATGTTTATCCACAGCCTAAAAATGAAATTCTAATATATCAGACAGACCCAAGCTTGTCAGGCCCCAAACTATTTTCCAGTAGCCTCTGGAGTTAAATTACTGTACTATTTTCTTCTCAGCACTGTTGTCCCTTGATCACTATTTCCCATACCTGAAATCCTAAAACTGATACCTCTTCTCTTCCCAAGTCTTCACTGATTCCTCATGGCCATCCCATCCTACAACAAGGTTCCCAAAGGACGCTGTTCTAACACATATTAAGGTAACCTTAATGTGTGATACTGTTATGGCTTACATCCTCTATACAGCTGTCCCCAGCCTTTTTGGCACCAGGGACTGATTCTGTGGAAGACAATTTTTCCACTGGGGGTGGGGGGATGGTTTGGGGATGATTCAAGCATATAACATTCATTGTGTAGTCAAACCTCTCTGCTAATGATAAACTATTTGCAGCCACTCCCCAGCTCTAGCATCACAGCCTCATCTCCATCTCAGATCATCAGGCATTAGATTTTCATAAGGAGCACGCAACCCAGATCCCTCACACATGCAATTTACAGTAGGGTACACGCTCCTATGAGAATCTAATGCCACTGCTGATCAGAGTTTATGCAGTGATGCGAGGGATGGTGAGCCACTGTAAATACAGATGAAGCTTCACTCACTCACTCGCCACTCACCTCCTGCTGTGTGGCCTTATTCCTAACAGGGCAGGGAGCAATACCGGTCTGCGCCTGGGGGTGGGAACTGCAACTCTATTAGACCATTATGTGAGAGTCTTAAGTCTTATGTCCTCTATTAGACTAGTCAGAGACCCTTGGTTGTCCTACAGTACTTAGCACACAGCTGTGCAGCTGAGCAGGCACTCAAAAGTTTATTAATTGAAGATTAGATCTGGAAGAATTGAGATTACAGGGAACTAATCAATAATTATTTCATGAGTGGGGAGAAATAGTTAAGAAGCACTACAAATCAAGTTGGCACAAGATGAATTTTAAAGTCAGGTTAATTTCCCCAAAAGAAAGTTCCAATTTTGCAGAAGAAGAGTTGGCATTAGCAACATACACATATCATAAATGCAATCTGCGGTCCATAAAGATTAGAACTGAATTGAAAATTTGAGGAAAATGAACAATGATAAGAAAGTACTCATTTTGCACATTTAAAAAGGTCAAACTAACCTCTTCCTTTTTCCAAAGAGTCAATATCATTCCTAATTTTAGTTTCAAAGTAAAAACTACTGATGGGCCTTTTCAGGATTAATAGAAAACTTTGCTTAATTAATGTGCTTGATGTCAACTTCCATAATGTCTAAATCAGAATAAAATACTTCCGATCTTAAGAATACATTAAAAACTCTCTTTCATTGAAAACATTCAATAGTTTTTGGGAGAAAAATGTACTTGAAATCTTTTAACAATTATTGCACCATTTGTATAAGTTCTATTTATTCAACAAGTATTTGTCAGGCACCTGCTTTGGTGGAGGAGGAGAGAGGAGAACAGAAACTCTACCCTCACGGAGCCAATATTTCAGTGAATTTTACCTTCAGAAAACAAAGTCAATGTCCAACTCTGAATTATTTGGAGCATTATCAAATTTTCTGATCAAAAATTAGGAAATATAATTTTGCTATTTTGAAAATAATCACTACTGAACTTTTACAAGACACTGTCCAATACCAGTTGCAAGTACTGCAGTTAAGACATTTTATGTACCCATCAGTTGAAGAAATATCATTTTTAGGATAATTTATATGGCAATAAATGGTCTCAACTGCAGTGTAAGTGGAGAGTACCATATTATGGCACTGCAAATGGAAAGAAAAGTTACCGCACCATAATTCTGTTACAAGTAAAACTACAAAATCTCATTGTGAGATGAAGCAAGTTTTTAACGCCAAATCAACACCTCTCAAACTACTATATCTAATTTTTTCTATGTTGGTTTATCTCTCGCATTTGGAAAAGGAAGATAATACAACTCAATCCATGACATTAGTTCCCATTCCGTAACTGCATTTTAAATCATCAATGGTCAAGTCCCCTCCTCCCAAAATCGATTCTGACAAACAGCATGTACTCTACACTCGAAAAGTAACACCTGGAATGATCAGAGATACTAGTAGAGAGCTTTAAGGCGGCCAGTAGCTTTGTTCCCGGCTTTGGGAGGTTTTCACATGTAAATGTTCTAGTAAAACGGAGTCGAGGATTAACTACCTCGGGAGGGGGTGTGAGGGTAGGGAACTGGAGGACAAGGAGGTTTTCTAGCGGACCATAACAGAGTAAAGACTCTTCTCTCCCATTCAACTTTTTAGGTGTCATTTTGGGGCCACAGAGCCGATAAGAGGGTTATGTTCACGACTCAAAATGATAAGGAGCCATAACCCCATTTCCCAAGTGAGTGAAACCCGGAGAAGGGGGATGAACACCTTCTCCAACTCCTCCCCGACTGGGGATCAGAGTCCAGCCGTCGACGCGCCGCGGCCTGAGCAACAGGAGAGCCGAAGCCACCGCTCCGCCAGCCCCACGGCCGGCAGATGCTCCCGCTCCCCCGCCCCCAACCCCACACGCCCGCCCGCGCTTCTTTCTTAGCCCCTTGCGGGCTCCCGGCACTGCGAAGCCCATAACGGGGCGAGGAGCAGAGAGCCAGGGCGCTTGGACCCGAAAAGGGGCGAAGTTAGAGGAACCCGCGCCAACGCGGGCTGGGGGAGGCCGCAAGGGGGCGAAGGGGGCAGCCCTAGGTCGCCGCCCCGGGATGGGCGGTGGGGGAGGGGTGTGGGGTCAGTTCCCGTGGTCGCTGCGACCTCTCCCGAGCCACAGGCCTCTCCGCGCAGGCCCCGCAGCCCCGGAACCGGGGCAGGAAGCGTCCCCACCCCGACCAAAGCTTTAAACCCCCGGCGGCGGGAGAAACGGGCCCCGGCTCCCGCAGCAGGCCCGGCACCCCCCTGCCCCGAGCACCCCTCACCTCCTGGTTGAAGGCGTTGACGGCGTCCATGTTCGCGCTGCGGCGGCGGCTGCTCCGGGCCCGCCGGTCACATAGACCTCGCGCCGGGGCGGAGCGAAGCCGGGGAATCGATTGGGACTGGCAGCGGGGGGAGGCGACGAGCAGCGGAGCCTGAGGCCGGGCAGGAAGAGGCTGCGGCCGACGCAGCGAGGCGGGCGGCAGAGACGGAGGGGTGGCGGGCCCCTACTCAGTCCCGTTCGCAGGGTGAGGAAAAAGAGGCGACAGCGCTGGGCTCCAACATGTCCGTTTGGTGGTGGCGGCTGCGCTCTGCGTCTCGCTGACACTGCCCCCCGCGCCCTCACGCACTAGCCGACACTAGCCCGGCCGGCGAGCGGGCGGGCCTCTCTCTCCCTCTCGCCAGCGGGATGGCGGCAGCGGCCCGACTCCACGCCGCGCGGCGCACCCTGGGACAGCTCTGGCCTCCCGGCGCTTCCTGTGCCTGGCTCCCGCCCCGCCCCGCCCGCGCTGGCCCCGCCTCTGCCCCGCCCCGCCCCACGCGGCGCGCGCCCGCCTGCCGGCGCGTGACGACTGGACGTCCGGCTTTTTCCCGCCGGCGGGGGTAGCGGACCGGGGATATGTCCCGGGACTGGAGACCGGCCCAGGCAAAGAGCGTCGCGGAGCGCGGGAGCCCAAGGCCGCCGAGGTGGCCCGGAGTCGCGCCCCCGCGCCCCCGCCCGAGGCGGCGCTCCCGGTGCGTGCCCGTGTGCGGTTCTGCCCGAGCAGGCCCGGCCGCGGCGGGCGGGCCCGGAGCCCTCGCTCTCGGCAGCCTGGAACAAAGGGCGCAGGATTTAACCTCAGCCCTTGGGCGTGCGTTTGCAGGCTCTCGTGCTCTCTGCGGAGTAAAGCCTCTGTCGGTGCAGGTCTGCGTCTGCTCGACTTGTGCGGGTTGGTTCGGCACAAGCTAAAACACCGAGAAGGACATGGAGGCGCTGGATAGCCACGTGCAGCCTTGTGCCACGGGAGGAGTGGATTCGCCAAACTCTTACGTTGATTGCCCAAACCAAGTTTTTCCTTTTTGCCGAGAACGCTTTGTCCTGATCACTTTCTTTGATTACCTACTGCCTGCCTGGTGTTGGGGACATGGAAATAAAAAAACAGTTGTTCTGCCTGCAGACACCTTGGTTTAGTGGGGAGTACAGGCAAGTAAGCAGATGATTATCAAAGCATGCTAAGTCTTAGGGCAGAGGCCCCGGGGGAACAAAGAAAGAAACTCATCGGACTAGAAGTCCAGGAAAGCTTCCCAGAGGAAATGGCACCCAAGCTACATCTGGAGGGAGAAGAAGTGGGGGGCGAGGGGTGCCTACTGCACCATCACCTCCCCCTGAAGGAGGACCAGCCAGGAGTGAGGTAGACTGAAGGAGAGGCTGAGACTAAGTCCTAAAGAGCCTTTGCCCTTTCAAAGAGTTTGGATTTTGTCCCCAAGGCAGTGGGAAGTCATTGAAAGATTGTAAGAGGAAGGTGGGGTTATGTAATGTGCTCCTAGAAAGAATGGGGTCATGGAAAGAATGGCCCTAGTCCCTGAGGGTGGTGAGGGCTGAAGGTGATGGCAGTAGAGGAGAGACAGAGGCCGATGTTTGGGAAGTGGGGTGGAAAGGCTGGGACAGAAAGATTGTGAGGTTGAGAAAGAGGGGGGTGTCAAGGAGGATGCTAAGGGTCTGGCTTGGTGAATAGCACAGGCGATGGGTTTACGGGGAAGAAGGAGTGGGTTTGAGAGGAGGCAGAATAGTGGTTAACACCTGGAGATCGCTCACCACGTGTCAGGGTCTACCTGACATGTTGTTCTGTGCTGTTTAATCTCCATAACAGGCTTCTGTGTGAGTTGGCTATTAGTAATGCTCTTATTTTATAGTTAAAGGAGTGAGTTAACTCATGTGCCCAAGTCACACAGCTGGATGATTTCCGTCTGGAGCCTGTGGAGTTTGAGCTGCCCCTGGGACAAATAAGGGAGGATGTCTAGGAGGCAGTTGGGTAAACACGTGTGGAGTCAGGAGAGATGGCTGAGAGGAGATAGAGATCTGGGAGTCATTAGTGCACAGCTAGTGGTGGAATGAGCTGAAACAGCCAGGGAAAAGAGACCAGATATGCAGGTATGTTGGGAATAAGCAGAGGTGAAGAAAAGAGCCTGGGAGAAGTGGTCAGCCCTGTCCAGTGCTGAATAAAGGTAGAAGTCCAGCAAGGTAAGAATTGGAAAGTGCCTGATAGATTGAGCACCAGTAGCTGGAGTGGAGAGGACAGAAGCTAAACTGATGTGCATCGAAGAGGGGGAGACTGGCAGGAGAAATTTTGGAGAACCTTGGCTGCGAAGGCAAGTTGTGAGGATGCCAGGAAGAGCCTACGGGGAAGACAGGAGAGTGTTTACTTGTTTCTTTAAGATGAGAGAGATGTGCTTTTAATTATTTGTTGAAGGAACAAACAGGATAGACTCCACATTTTAGTTTTGGGTCCACCCCTCATCTACTTCATTGTCACTTCATCTGACTACCTTTCTGTCTCTCAGCTGAACTGCCACTATATTTTCCAAATCCATTTTGCATCTGTAAGAGCTGCCATCCCACAGGACTACTGACATTGCATTAGAAAGTTCAGTCATTAGTAGACACTGGCATTTCTGGATATCCGTTGTCTACCAAATACTGTCCAAGATCTCCCCACCATGTTTCCAGCCTGCTGCCATGGCACAACCCAAGTTTTGTCATTCCTTGTACACATCTGGGGATTTAAGAGCTGGGCCTTTGCTCTTATGGAAACCCCTCCTTGCTTCTCCATGTAGGCGAGCCATTTAGCATCTAGTTGATGTTCGGAGGTCACTTCCTTTCATTCATTAATCATATGTTGAGCATGTACTTCGTGCCAGGCACTGTGCTGAAAGCTTCCCCACTCTCCTCCCAGCCAGTCTCAACCTCTCCCCCAATATGCTTTCGTGAGCCCACTATAGCACTTCTTACCTTGTATTGCTGATAACATGAAAAGAAGTCTGCATTGACATGATATGCACCTGCCCTGCCTCTACCTCTTTCTGTGAACAGTGGCAGAACTTAAAAATGGGCCCACGAAGCCGAATGGGATCCCCCTTCCTCAATTCTTACAAACAATTGTCTTTCTTCTTGTGAGTCAGGGAAATGCATTTGGCTGGAAGGGTGAAGTCCTGAGTTGGGGTTGGAAAGAGGGGCTTGAGAGGAGGCTGGTGAGTTCAGCTGTGGACATGTTGTCTTTGAGACTCAATGAATTATAGCTGTTGGGCTCTATAATGGTTGTTGAATGAGAGGACAACAGTCCAATGGGGGATATTTTCTGTGTAGCATCCTATTGAGATTTGAATGCACAAGAAACAAGATTTGGCTTCTAAGATCCATTTGTTTGAGGTAGATAACAGATATGGAGGTTCTTTTCTGGAAAGGGTTATTTGGTTTTTATTTGGTGTTTGGGAGGTCTTTTAACAAGTTGTTGGTGAATATGTGTTATCAGGTAGACTTTGGGTGCCTTGGCAGCATTTTCTAGCATTTTTCCATTCTAAAGACAGCAGCTCCTTAATCTGCTCTGGGACATCTGGCAGCCATTTGCACAGCCACTACTGGACTTCCATCTCTCTCTCTCCAGTCAGACAAGTCAAATCTTCCAATAAGAAATTTTTGGCAAGTGACAAAAACTGACAAGGGTTGTCCTTTGTGAGCAGAACTCGAAGCAGTAGGAATGCAGCCTATTGAAAAGATAGCCAGAGAATGGTAAATAGATGTGACTGATAAAAATCAGCAAGACATTTTATCCACTTGCAAACTTGCCTTCTTTTAAGAACATAGATTTAAGCAGATTCATTTGTTCACAATGTGGGTATCAAAGTAGTCCTGAAAAGCCATTCTAAACAAACTCACATTTTAGAAAAGAATAGATGAAATCAATATTCAGAGGAAGGAAAAGATGACATTTGGGAAGTAATGTTCTGGTTAGTTCTGTGTATGTCACATGTCAACTCATTTTCTTGAAGGGAACACTGGCTGCAATCCACAGGTGTGTGGAGAATATGGAGTGAAAGCATATTCTAAGCTCCTGAAGAGCCCAAGAAAACATAGATAAGAATTCAAGAGAAAATGGGTTCTTTCTAATGCTTTACTCTTTATACTTTCTGGAGCAGGTATTATATAAACAGGTTCTATTCTACAAAACTTCTTTCTCCTTGGTTTGCTTTCCTTCTCTGGACAACTGCCTCCCCTCTGAGGCTTTCCTGATACCTCTGTGATTCCTCTCCCTCCCCATCTAGGGATCTGACTGAACTGTACTTCCAGCTGCCCGCTGGAAAATTCCACATGAACGTCCCCTCCATCCCCAAGGGACCCACCTGACTCCTTTTCATGCCAACCTTTGCATCCATACCCTTTATGCTGTTCGTGCCAAAATAGTGGAACAGACTGTGAGGAAAACAGGAACTCCAAGAAGGAAGAGCTCAGTGGCAGTTGGATGATGGGATTTTAGGGAATTTTTTGTGTTCTTAATTTTTTAGCATTTTCTAGACTACCTATAGGAAGCATGTGTTACTTTTGTAATGAGAAACAGTTAAGTTCCTTTTAAAAAAGAAATCATACAGGTAAGTGTGCAGCAAACCTAAAATGTTCTAGATTGACAATCTTAGCTATGATCGTAACAGTGAGCATATGAGTAACTTAAAAAGGATAAGAGTTTCTTTTTCTCTTGGCCATTTCCTCTGTTATTTAAAAATAGATCCAAGATATTACAAAATCGCAAGTATTAAAATCAAGTCTCATCTAAACTGAAACATCACCTTTCAGGACTGGGCCACACCAATCTGACATTTGCCCTTTCTTTCATTCACAAAATAAATATTTACATTTACATGGAAAGACACTATGCTAGGTGTTTAGGATATCATGGTAAACAAAAACAGGTAGGTTCCTTCTCCATGAAACTACCTCTCCAGAGTCCAACACCTTTCCCTGAGCATTTATCATGTGCATGTTGGTGATTTGTATACTTCTTTTATAAAGTGTTTGAATTATTTACCCTATAAAAATGGATGATTTGTCTTCTTAATGAATTGTCTGAGTGCTTTATACATTCTGGATTCAAGTCCTTTGTCAGATATGTATATCGTACGTATTTCTTCCCAGTCTGTGGCTTGCTTTTTCATTTTCCTTTGAAAAGCAGATGTTTTAAATTTTGATGAATTTAATTTATCACTTCTTTTCCTTTTATGGCTTGCGCTTTTCTGTTATGTTGAAGAATTTTTGCTTATTTTCAGGGTATGAAAATGTTTTCCTATGTTTTCTTGAATCTCTGTAGTTTAGCATTTATGTTTAGGTCTGTGGAGTTGAATTATGTGCATGGTGTAAGGTAAATGTCAAGCTTCATTTTTTTAAAAAATAGGGTATCCAGTTGTTCCAGCACTATTCGTTGGAAAAACAATAATTTCCCCATTGAATTACTTTGGCTCCTTCGTTGAAAATCAGTTGACCATGTATGTGTGGATCTGTTTCTGTACTCTGTTCCATTCATCTATGTATCTGTCTCACATATAAATACCACACTGTCTTATTCATCTAGTAATTCAAGTACATCAGTTAGTGTAAGTCTCCAACATGGTTCTCCTTTTAAAAATTGTTTTCACTATTCTATGATCTTTGCATTTCTATATAAATTTGAGACTCAACTTGTTAATTTCGAAAAAGTAAAAAAACAAAAAACAAGAAGACTGCTGTGATTTTGATTGGATTTGCATTGAATCTATAGATAATTTGGGGAATATTGACACCTTGACTACATTGAGTTTTCCAATCCATGAACATGTTAGATCTTTCCATTTATTTAGATCTTCTTTAATTTTTCTTAGCAGTGTTTGCTGAAACTTTCACATGTCTTACACACATTTTGTTAAATTTATCCCAAGGTAATTCAGTTCATGTTTTTGGATGCTATTATAAATGATATTTTAAAATTTGTTTCTAACTGTTTATTTCTAATATAGAGAAATACATTTTTTTTTTTTTTTTTGAGACAGGGTCTCTGTCTCTTGCCCAGGCTGGTGTGCACTGGCGTGACCATAACACAATGCAGGTTTGAATTCTTGGGTTCAAGCAATCCTCCTACTTCAGCCTCCCAAGTAGCTAGGACTACATGCGCACTCCACTGCCTGGCTAATTATTTTAGTTTTTGTAGAGACAGGGTCTTGTTCTGTTGCCCAGGTTGGCCTCAAACTCCTACACTCAAGCTATCCTCCTGCCTCAGCCTCCCAAAGCGCTAGGATTACAAGTGTGAGCCACTGCACCTGGCCTGCAATTGATTTTATAGATTCATCTTGTGTTTTGCAATCTTGTGTATGCTGTGTTTATTAGTCCTAGTAGCTTTTTTTTTTTTTTGATAAATTCCCTTAGAGTTTCTATATACCTGATAATGTCTTCCGAGAATAAAGACAGTTTTAATTTTTTCTATCTACTATGTATATCTTTTCTTTATTTTTCCTGTCGTTCATTGCAATGTTGCATAAAAGTAGTGAAAATGGACATCCTTATTTTGTGTCTGATCTCAGAGGCAAACATTCTTTCACCATTACTTATGTTGTTAGCTGAGGGTTGTTCATAGATGCTCTATAACAGGTTGAGGAAGTTCCCTTCTATTAATAATTCCCTGACTGTATTTTTATTCTTTTAAATCATGAATGGGTGTTGAATTTTGTCAGATGCTGTTGCCGTATTTGTTGAGATGATCATATGATCTTTCTATTTTATTCTGTTTATATACTGAATCACAGTGATTGTTTTTTGAATGTTAAGCCTGGCATTTCTGGAATAAACTCCCCTTGGTCATAGGGTATTATTAATACTTTTAAAAAATATATATTGTAGGCTGGGCGCGGTGGCTCACGCCTGTAATCCTAGCACTCTGGGAGGCCGAGGCGGGCGGATTGTTTGAGCTCAGGAGTTCGAGACCAGCCTGAGCAAGAGCGAGACCCCGCCTCTACTAAAATTAGAAAGAAATTAATCGGCCAACTAAAAATATATAGAAAAAATTAGCCGGGCATGGTGGCGCATGCCTGTGGTCCCAGCTACTTGGGAGGCTGAGGCTGTAGGATCACTTGAGCCCAGGAGTTTGAGGTTGCTGTGAGCTAGGCTGACGCCACGGCACTCACTCTAGCCCGGGCAAAAGAGTGAGACTCCGACTCAAAAAAAAAAAAAAAAAAAAAAAAAAAAAAAAAAAAAAAAAAAAAAAAAAAAAAAAAAAAAAAAAAAAAAAAAAAAAATATATATATATATATATATATATACTAGAATTCAATTTTTAAGATTCTGTCAAGAACATTTCCCTCTGTGTTCATAAGTGATACTGGTCTGTAGTTTCCTTGTCTTGTAGTGGTTTTGGTGTCAGGGTAGCTTGTCCTCATCAAATTATTTGAGAAGTGTTTCCTTCCTTATTTTCTGAAAGAGTTTGTATAGAGTTGATACTGTTCCTTTCTTAAGATTCATTTGAATTCATGAGTGAAGCCACCTGTGCCTGGAGTTTCCTGTATTAGTAGGCGTTATATTAATAATTTAATTTTTAAAATTGATATAGGCCTCTTCAGGTGTTCTATTTCTTGAGTCAGTTTTGATAATTTATATCTTTTCAGACATTTGCCCATTCAATGGCTGTCAATTTATTGGCATAAAACTTTTCATGATATTCTCTTATTATCCTTTTTTTGTTGTTACTGCTAGAGACAGGGTCTGGCTCTGTTGCGCAGTCTGGAGTATAATGGCGTGATCATAGCTCACTGCATCCTCGAACTCCTGGGCTCAAGCGATAGCCTTGCCTTAGCCTCCCCAGTAGCTGGGATTATAGGCATGCACCACCACACCTGGCGAATTTTTAAATTTTTATAGAGATGGGGTTTCTCTTTTTTTTCTTTTTTTTTTTTTTTTTGAGACAAAGTCTTGCTCTGTTGCCTGGGCTAGAGTGCTGTGGTGTCAGGCTAGCTCACAGCAACCTCAAATTCCTGGGCTCAAGCAATCCTTCTGCCTCAGCCTCCTGAGTAGCTGGGACTACAGGCATGTGCCACCATGCCCGGCTAATTTTTTCTCTATATTTTTAGTTGTCCAGCTAATTTCTTTCTATTTTTAGTAGAGACGGGGTCTCACTCTTGCTAAGGCTGGTCTCGAACTCCTGACCTCGAGCTATCCTCCTGCCTCAGCCTCCCGGAGTGCTAGGATTACAGGTGTGAGCCACCGTGCCCAGCCTTAAAAATTTATCTATCAAGTATAGTCCTACAAAAAAAAAAAAAAAAAGACAAAAAGAAAAATTTATTGATATTTGTTTTATGGCTCAGCCCGTGTTCCATCTAGATGATTGTTCCATGTGCACTTGAAGGTAATGTATATTCTGCTTTTGTTAGGTAGAATGTCCTGTTAATGTCACTTGAATCAGGTTGGTTAGTAGTATTGTTTAAGTCTTCTCTACCTCTGCCTATTTATTACGTCAATTACTCACGGAGGAGATTTGATATCTCCTGCTGTGATGGCACATTTATTTCTCCTTTCAATTCTGTTGCTTCATGTATTTTGAGGCTTTGTTACTAGGTACCTAAAAATTTAGCATTATTATTTCTCCTTGATGAATAGGCCCCCCTTATCATTTGGAAAATTTTCTTTTTATCTCTGATAATATTTCTTGCCTTAAAATCTATTTAATCTGATATTGATAATAGCCACTCTGGATTTCTTATGGTTAGTGTCTTCATGGTATATTTTTTTTCCATCCTTTTGCTTTTAACCTACCTGTGTCTTTAAGTAGATTTTTTTGTAGGCAGCATATAGTTGGGCCTTGCATTGTAATGCAGTCCGACAACTCCAACTTTTAACTGAATTGTTTAGACCATTCTAAATGCATGCATTTAATGTAGTTATTGATATGGTTGAGTTTAAACCTAACATTTTACTGTTTGTTTTCTTTTTTTTTTTTTTTTTGAGACAGAGTCTCACTCTTTTGCCCGGGCTAGAGTGAGTGCCGTGGCGTCAGCCTAGCTCACAGCAACCTCAAACTCCTGGGCTCAAGCAATCCTTCTGCCTCAGCCTCCTGAGTAGCTGGGACTACAGGCATGCGCCACCATGCCCGGCTAATTTTTTCTATCTATCTGTCTATCTATCTATATATATATATTTTTTTTTTTTTGGTTGTCCAGATCATTTCTTTCTATTTTTTAGTAGAGACGGGGTCTCGCTCTTGCTCAGGCTGGTCTCGAACTCCTGACCTTGAGCGATCCACCCTCCTCGGCCTCCCAGAGTGCTAGGATTACAGGCGTGAGCCACCGCGCCTGGCCTTTACTGTTTGTTTTCTATTTGTCCCATCTGCTCTTTACTATTTTTGTCTTGTTTGGCTGTTTTTGGCATAGCTGAGTATTTTTTTAGTATTTCATTTGATCTCTGCTATTTAACATACTATGTGAACGTCTTTTTTTAGAGGTTAATCTAAGGTTTACAATATGCATCTTTAAGTTATCACAGTCCACTTTCAAGAGCATTTATGCCATTTCACATATAATTCGTGACCCTTATAATATACCTCTATTTCCTCTCCAATCCTTGTGCTTATTGTTATCTTGTATTTTACTTCTATGTGTTTTATAAGCCTATGATACATTAGTGTTGTTTTTACTTTAGTCATTTTTGAAGACATTTTAAAAACAAGAAAATGCTTTTTATATTTTCCCACAGATTTAACATATTCAGTACTTTTCTCCCTTTGTGTAGATCCAAGTTTCCATCTGTTGTCAATTTCTTTCTTTATAGAGAAGTTTCTTTAATATTTCTTTTAGTGCATATCTGCTGTCAGTGAAACCACTCTACTCTTTGCTTATCTGAAAAAAATCTGTGTTTCTTTTTATTTCTAAAAGATATTTTCTGTGGGTATAGAATTCTGCATTTACAGGGTTTGACCCCTTCCCAGCACTTTCAATGTGTTATTCCATTGTTTTCTGGCTTGCATAGTTTCTCGTAAGAAGTCTTTGATAATTCTTATATTTGTCAATAATTTTCTCCAATGTCCGAAAATTATCGTTTCCTACACGTTTGCCAGTTTTTAGTTTTTTTTTCTTTTTCATAGTGGAAGGGTAATTTTGGACCCTGTTACTACCTCATGACTGGATGCAGAAGTTCCCAGAAGTTTTTAATTATTGTGAAGTAAAATTTATTAATTTTTTTCTATAGTTAGAGCCTTTTTGTATTCTAAGAGATCTTTGTCCTGAGAGAAGAAAATATCCTCTATGATTTCTTCTAGAAGCTTTGCAGTTTTAGTGCTTATATTGAGGTCTATGGTCCATCTCAAGTAAATTTTTGTGTGTGTGTGAGATGGGGTTCAAGGTTCATTTTTTAAAAGTTGTTCTGGCCGGGTGCGGTGGCTCACGCCTGTAATCCTAGCACTCTGGGAGGCCAAAGTGGGAGGATTGCTTGAGCTCAGGAGTTCGAGACCAGCCTGAGCAAGAGCAAGACCCTGTCTGTACTAAAAATAGAAAGAAATTAGCTGGACAACTAAAAATATATAGAAAAAATTAGCCAGGCATGGTGGTGCATGTCTGTAGTCCCAGCTACTCGGGAGGCTGAGGCAGGAGAATTGCTTGAGCCCAGGAGTTTGAGGTTGCTGTGAGCTAGGCTGATGCCACGGCACTCACTCCAGCCTGGGCAAAAGAGTGAGACTCTGTCTGGAAAAAAAAAAAAAAAATTGTTCTGTCCCCCTTTGTAGAAAAGCTTTCTTCTCCCTTCACCCGCATTGAATTGCATTGGCATCTTTGTCAAAAATTAAGTGGCTGCATACATGTCAGCATCTTTCTTTTCTTTCTTTCTTTCTTTCTTTCTTTCTTTCTTTCTTTCTTTCTTTCTTTCTTTCTTTCTTTCTTTCTTTCTTTCCTCTTTCCTTTCTTTCTTTCCTTTCTATCCTTTCTTTCTTTCCTTCTTTTTGAGACAGAGTCTCGTTTTGTTGCCCTGGTTAGAGTGAGTGCCATGGTGTCAGCCTAGCTCACAGCAACCTCAGACTCCTAGGTTCAAGTGATCCTCCTGCCTCGGCTTCCCGAGTAGCTGAGATTACAGGCTCTTGCCACCATGCTCGCTAATTTTTTGTTTCTATTTTTAGTTGCCTGGCTAATTTTTTGTATTTTTAGTAGAGATGGGGTCTATCTCTTTCTCAGGCTGGTCTCAAGCTCCTGTCCTCAAGCGATCCTCCTGCCTTGGCCTCCCAGAGTGCTAGGATTACAGGTGTGAGCCACCACGCCCAGCCTGTGGGCATATGTCTAAACTCATTATTCTGTTCCCTGTATCATAATACCATGCTGTCTTCATTGCCGTGACTTTATAGGAAGTTTTGAAATTAGGAGGTGTAAGCCCTCCAACTTTGCTCTTCTTCAGGATTATCTTGACTATTCTAGTTCCTTTGCATTTCCTTATGTATTTCAGCATGTCGATTTTGGAGAACAAACAAACTCAACTGGTATTTTGATTCAGATTCCTGATTCTTAGTGAGTATTCGTGACAGTGAATCTCAAGTGGGCCCGTCGTGAAGTCCAGCAGTCGTACTACATTTCCTCTAGTCAATCCGTCTTTCTTTCCTCCAGACAACTATTTTACACCTTTTCCTCTCTCCTCATACTTTCAACACCTCCTCTACCCTCACTTTCAAATGCTGATTTGCTTCCATTTCACTGAGAAATTAGAAGCACTCAGAGAACTTCCTCAGACTCCCACCACCACATCCACCTACACACCAGCTCTGTGCAGACTCTGCTCTCTCTCCTGTCGCTGTAAGTGAACTGTCTGTGCTCCTTTCTAAGGGTTTGTCCCTCTACTTGTGCACTAGATCCCAGCCTTTCTTTCCTGCTCAGTATCGCTCCTTTCTCTGTTGTATCATCAATTTTTCTCTCTTTACCGGATCATGTGCAATTTTATAGAAAGCCCTTACTTCTCCTTTCTTAAAAGACCTCTCTGTTGGACTCACTGCAACTACCAGCTGCCTCCCCATTCTTGTGCTCGCAGAGGACACAGACCCAATGTCAGCTTGAAGCCCTGGGCAAGCTGATTTTTAGAGACATGACGCATCTTTTCCGTCAACCTCACATATGCTTTCTCATGAACTTGTGACATATAGCTAAAAGATAAGTCCCCCAGACTTCCAAATAGATGATGAAAAAGGGACTGGATGGGTGTATTAAAAACTCCCATTTGGGAAAGGGAGAGTGAGAGAAACCCAGTAGTCACTGGTCCATATCGCACATCAAACCTGCTGGGCAGGAATGCTCATGACTCCCTGGCCTGGTATGGTGTTATTTCCATGCTTAGTTGATCTGGAAGCCCCTGGTTCTGCTCTTGGGAGATTGAGCCTGCACCATTCTCTTGCCTGCACTCATTAGGGAGGATACACTTACCCCAGAACACACGGATTTTATAGTCATCTTTCTGTGAATGCAATTTTGAGACCTAGCAATTGCTTTGAGGTGGTGGTTCTCAAACTTGACTGTACATAAGAATTAAAAAGGTTGCCACCAAGTCACACCTCAGACCTATTATAGGCGAGTCTCAAGGCCCCAAGTGGCAGTCATTTTTAAAGCTCCCTAGGTGATTCCAATGTGAAGCCAAGGTGGAGAATTACTGCCTTAGGGGTTCAGAAGTCCTAGGCTGGTCTTACTAGGTTTGTGGCTTTGTGTTTTCAACATATTTCCCTCAAAATGGTGTGTTTCCAGTCTATTTCCTTCTGAACAATTTCATGTGTAAGTAACCACATCCAAAGATTTTTAGAGACATGGGCTTTAAGCCTAAGAATTCTCGCCTCCAAGCTGCTGACCCCTGTGCACTATCCAGTCGCTTCTCCCTTAGCCCAGTGGCCAGTGCAGGAGACAATTTGATAGAAAAGATTTACATGGGGAGATGCTACCCTTAGTCTCATTTTTGGTGCCTAGCTGCCCACTCTCTAGGTGGCAGAGTTCCCCTTGTATTGGGGGGTGGGGGGTGGGGATTGCCTTCATTAACCTGGCGAGGCTTAAAATTATGGGACTCTCTGTTAACTTAGGTTGGAAAATGCTCACATTTAGTAAAGCTGATTTTTTCCTCCATGTACTTCTCAAGCCAGGTACCTCTAAGGTAAGGTCTCCTCTCTTGATAAGTTAGGGAATAGGCTAAGCTGCTATAACAAGGAGACCCCCTCTCTCCCAACACAAATACAGTGTTTTAGAAAGTTTATTTCTCTTTCAGCTAACACTCCAGAAATGAGCAGTTCCGGAGGGCTGGTGAGATGGTCCTGCTGTCCTCAATATGTGGACTCCAGGGTGACTATGCCACTTGTCCTGGTTTTCTAGCTAGTAGGATCGGGAAAGAGGAAGTAGAAGGCATATGGTTTCCTTTTTAGGATGTGTCTGGAAGTTGCATATTTCATGCTCACTCATATCCCATTGGTCAGAGCTTAGTCACATGGTAACCCCAGGGCAGGCTAAGAAATGTATTTTCAAACTGGGTGGCCATGTATTTTGCTGAAGCTGAGCAAAATTCTATTTTTAAAGGGAATAAGGCCTGAATGGATATGGGAGGAAAATCATTAATCTTTGCTATAGCTCTCTTTTGGACTTTGCTGAGAACCATAGCAATTAATCAAAACATCGACATTCTAAAATTTCATACCATTTCTCCCAACAGCACAGTATGTAGAACTGGACACATTTTGGCTACATATTTTGCTATTACCAAATTACTGACCTGGAGTATTTTATTCTCACTGCCTTCTGTCCTGCTTCTTGTACTCAGCCAATTAATATTTTAGGGTCTGTTCCTTATAGCAGCCCACTTCAAAACATCAAATTCTGTATCAAGTAGGAATGCTCACAGCTGCAAGTAAAGAAAACCTGATTGATAGTGGCTTAAAAAGGGGTATATTTTTCTCATTAAATGAAAAGTCTAGAGTAAGTGATGTCCAGCATTGGTTCTACTGGTGCAGCCAAGGACTAAAGCTCTTTCTCTCTGCTTGACTTTTCTTAACATGTTGGCTTTTTATTTCTTTGTCACTTCATGGTTACAAGATGGTTGCTATAGTTCCAGGCATTGCATCTGTTTGAAAGCATGAATTAGGAGATAGGGTGGCACCTACCAGGTCTGTGGCTTCAATAAAGAAAGGAAGCTATTCCAGAAACTTCTCCACACAGGTTCTCTTACCTCTTATTGACCAGAACTGAGCCACATGCTCATTCCTAAACCAATGAAAAGAAGAAAGGGATTGGATGAATACCAATCAGGATTCATCTGCTATGGCAAGAATATTGATGACTTTCCTTTAGACCAAGGGATCTTTGCCACCTATCTGAGCAAATAAATTCTGCTAGCCAAGGAGAAAGGGGAGGAAGGGAGCTGAGGTATGGCTAGTAAGTGAGAATAAGGACTAACAGGACTAACGGCCACACAGACAAGGACACTCTGTGAGTGCAGTGTGAGCAGTATGAGTGTATAAACATGCAGGATGTTGTTAGCACACGCTGCACCACACTGGGGAAGGGGGCACTAACCAGGGGAAGGCAGGACGGGAGGCAAGCACAACTGGAAAGAAAAAGTGCCCTAAAAATATGGAGTTCACATTTATGCATTTATATAAAATTCTGTATTTATGTGAATTCTAAATAAATTAGAACATTAAAAAGGGATCCCAGCTCCATCCAAAATAAAGGTCATATGTTGGTAATGTATCAACACCATGGCTGAGCCCCTGAATTCAAGCAAAAAAATAAATAAGTGAATGATGAGTGAATGGATAAATATTTAAGCATGTAAGCAGCCAAAGTAGATGTCTGGTTGTCTATGCATTAAGACTATGCATGCTACCCACTGGGCGAACGGCCACTCAGCACTTACTCCTAGTGTACTTATCTGGTACTTCAAACACCTTGAGTGTTTGGTTTTTGATTTTTTAAATCCAAGCGCATGAAAAGTAGAAATATAGTGAAGGAGGCTGCCAAAGATAGGCAGACCGACAGTGACGAGGTGACGGCTGACAGATTGATGGCAAAGAAGAAGACAGAAATCTGTAGCAAGCAGATTTGGCAAAGCTGTCAGGCCATTCTGTTTAAGGGAAACGAATTCCAGGCACCTCCATAACTTCCGGTGACATCGGTTTTACAGCAAGTCACAACAAGGCTGCTATACATGGCAGACCCCAGTTAACAAGGAACTTGAGACTGCGTGCCACATACTCTGCTTAAGAAAGTGAGATGCTGTGTGATAGAATGGAGGACAACGTCTGCACCTTCTTGAGGAAGGGACGATGCCCAGTTCATCCTGGTGAGTTTCAAGGCATTGCTTTCGGCTCTTGGCTGTGTGCCCCATCTGGACTCTGCAAGCCCCCTCGAGCTCAGCATACTTAAAACTCTTCCCGCCTGGTTTGCAATTGAGGTGCCAAGTTGTCATCGGCTGCAGAAGTGATTATGAGGCAAAGCTATGTATCGAGATTTTCTTTTCTTTTCCTTTTGAGACAGGGTCTTACTTTGTTGCCCAGGCTAGAGTGCCGTGGCATCGTCATAGCTTGCCGTAGCCTCAAACTCCTGTGTTCAATTAATCTTCCAGCCTCAGCCTCCCGAGTAGCTGGGACTACAGGTGTGCACTGTCATGCTGTCTAATTTTTAAATTTTTGAAGTGTTTCACATTCTTTCCCACCCTTCCCCATGTTGAGATGATAAAAGTGGTCAGAGGACAAAGAGAATTTGGTGTAAGGAATCAGCAGGGAGGGAGGTTTGGATAAAGCAGTTGTCTCTTGGGGCTTCCAACCTTCTACTGTTTGGGCAGTAAGGTAAGGGGCCAGCAAGCTTCTGGCCTGCAGGCCAAATCTGGTCACACCCTGTTTTCATAAATAAAGTTTTATTGGGACACCACCATGCTAATTCATTTACAGATTGTCTCTGGCTGCTTTCAAGCTACAGTGGCAGAGCTGAATAGTTGTGACAGAGACCTAGAGCCCTCAAAGCCTAAACTATTTACTACCTGGCTCTTTTCAGAAAAAGTTTGCTGACCTCTATTCTAACTTCGTGCCTCATGAGGAAGAGTACAGTGATCACTGGGAGAGTTTTCGAATGTGTCCCTGGTAGGTGGGAAATATAGAGGGTGGTGCCTAAACTGTATCTAGGATGGCTAAGGCAGCCATGGGCTGGGTTCGACTCCTCCCTAGGAAATCCAGAGGGTAAGAGAAGGGTGAATACCTGCTTTGGTGGCAGAACCAGTGCTGTGACACTGGGAGCCAAGGTAAGTAGGGAAGTGATCCTGAATGTTTTCCAAGGGCCACTCAAGATTGAGTGGGAGAGAGAGAACAGTGATGTGGTTCATTTGGAATCTTATTGAATAGGCCACCTGCAGACAGGCCGGAGTGGATCACTGCATGCCCAGGGATTAAAGAAGAACTTACAGGAGACCACCCAGAATAGGTGCATCCTTTGTAGTCAAAGGAAATGGGGGAGAAAAGGATGCAGAAAAGAGCCTCTGAAGAGCTCAACAAAGCATGCATGAGAGAGAGCCACCTCGAACATCTGCCAGTTCTGAGCTCAGCGTTAAGCCGCGAGTTGAGTTGGAGCTGAGCTAGATCGTTACCTCTCTCCAATCCCTGCTCCCGCTTCACCTGGTGGGACTGCACCAACAACTGGCAAGTTAGGGGAAACGTGAGCAGGGAGAGAGGAGGGCCAGGGGGCCACGGCACTCTTTCCCCCTGCAGGCTCCCAGCCAGAAAGCTGGGAAAGAGGGAAGATTTAACACCGTCAAGTGTCAAATTCAGCATTCTAATATTCTACTAAATTGAAACTGCTTGTGACTTAATATGACTAATCTATCCCTAGGAATAAGTAAAAGAGGTTTGGGACCTGCTAGAGTTTCAACCAGGCTCACAAGAAGGCTACCTCCCCTGAAGAGGGCTGATGGGGGGTGAAACACACAGAACTAAGATTTTACTTGTGGCATGATTCATGCTTGTTCAACACGCTGCATCTAATAACTAATACAGGTTGAGCATCCCTACCCCGAAAAACCGAATTCCCAAATGCTCCAAAATCCAAGACTTTTTGAGCACTGACTTGACACCCACAAGTGGAAAATTCCACATCTGCCCTCATGTGGTGGGTATCAGTCAAAACACAGTCAAAACTTTGTTTCATGCACAAAGTTGTTTAAAATATCATATAAAATTACCTTCAGGCTATTTTATAATGTGTATATGAAACATAAATGAATTTTTTATCTAGATTTGGGTCCCATCCCTACATATCTCATTGTGTATGTGCAAATATTCCAAAATCCAAAAAAAAAAAAATCCAAAATCTGAAACATTTCTGGTCCCAAGCATTTCAGATATGTTCACCCTGTATTTATCAAGCACTCACATGTGCCAGACACCATGCCAAGGACTTTTCATGCATTAGCACATTAAACTTCCCAATAAACCTCTACAATTAAGCCAGTTTCTCAGAAGGGGAACTGAGGAACAAAAAAAAAAATAGGATATGGTCCAAAGCCTCACAGCTACTGAGTGGCAGAGATGAGATTCAAACCCAGGCAGCCTGGTGCCAGCCTGAGTTCTCAATCATGATGTCATACTGGCTTGAAGGATAGCAGTCCAAGAGCTGGTTCTATAAAGATTTGTTGTTAATATTTGCTGAGAGGCCTTGTCTTCCCTTAGAGCCCTTGGGTTGTGTACTTTAGTTCTCCCATCAAGGCCTGCCACAGACTCATTATCGTATCCCAGTTGGCCAGAGACCCTGTAGGTTTCATTGGATTGGTTGGATCACAAGCACTAAGGGGCAGAGTTGCTTGCACTACAACCTGGACCAGCTCTGGGCTTTCTCGTAGTCAAAGCTGAGAATCACCCACTGAGTCAGCTGGCACACCCGAATGTATTATACAGGTCTAAAGTCCTGTACATGCCCGCAAACATTGCACCTGATTCCTCCTGACAGAGCATGCAATGTATAGCCACTTGCTCTTCATTTTGGAGAGAGAACCCTGTGTATACCAGATCATTAAACACTTTCCCCCACCTCTGCCCAAATCCACTGCCCCAAATCGCTGTAGCTTTGCAAGATCTATCTCCCACCCTTTGGTGTGAATTCCCTTAGTCGGGCTTCCTGGGTGTCTGCTACTTCAGCCCCCTGGATTCCATCAGCTTGATGTCCTGTGAGATGACGAGGCTCCTGCAGACCAACTGTAGCACAGCACTGGAGAGGTGACCTAGAACTGAGGTTAGGGAAAGATGTGCTGCTGTCCATGCCAGGTAAAACAAACAAACGAATGGATGAATGAACAACTGCTTCTGATGTTTTTGTGTGTTGGAATAGAGAAAACAAACTTTTGGCAAATGCATACATGCAAATCAAGTGCCAAGGTCTCTGTATACTCGCTCTTGTCCAGTGAAGCCACCTGAAACAGCAGATGTAACTGATTACGTTTGTGATACTACACTGTCATTCCCCAAGACCTATCTGGTTTTCTTCCCTATCCAAACCAGAGAGTTCAGTGGGGATGTGATAACAATCACCTCTGGATCTTTCAGGTCTACTAATCTCTGAAATTCTCTTAGGACTGTGTTATCACTTGTGATGTGCCACTTTGTATATGAAGAGCTACTTAAGTTTACACTTGGCCTTCCCTCTCCATGGAGTAGAGAGCCAGTATGGGGATTTGCTCTTTGTCATGTGTATCTGTTCCACTTATACCCTTATGAGCTGGGGAAATAAACACAGATTTGGGGACTCTTTGAGCCTAGTGACAAACTTAAGTCAAAACTCAATTTATTACCTTACCATAAATTCGCTTCTCTGACTGGTAGACAACAAGTGGCATTCTGGGT
This sequence comes from Indri indri, assembly GCA_004363605.1. Taxonomy (NCBI): domain Eukaryota; kingdom Metazoa; phylum Chordata; class Mammalia; order Primates; family Indriidae; genus Indri; species Indri indri. The sequence continues at coordinate 124,137 of RJWJ010000383.1, read as the reverse complement.
CCACAGTAATTAGCATTAGTAATGAGCCCAGTTTTCAATAATCCTTCGAAGATCTAGGTATTTCCTTTTCTCAAGTATACATCTACCTTGATTAATGGTGGTTGTGATTTTGGGGGAAGATCAGGATGAGGATTTACAACATATATTTGTGATCTTATTATAGCATGCTTCAAGAACACCTGGCTCCTCTTTTTTCAAAAGATTCTCAGTCTGCAATTTAATTCAGGTCTTGAAATTGAGAATTTCTATCCCAGTGGCTCAGTCCATGCCTCTGTTTTTAGGCCTGAGTGGGCTCCTTAATGCTTTGGTCCTAGAAAGTCTATGGTCAATTAGCATGATGAAAGACCCCTGCCAGGGAGACCATTCTGATTCTATTCTGGTCCTACTTCCTTGGGTCACTTGCTCCGGATTCGCTACCTGGGGGTGTTTTGAGTGAGGGTAGTGTTCTAGTTAGCTAAGTCTTGGTCACTTACCCACACTCAAGCTTCAGAAGAACCTAAGCAGTGGTGGTGAATCTGGCATTTTCAGTCTCAACCATGGGAAATAGAGTCTGCTTTTCACCAGGATTTATAATCTGGGGAAAATAATAAATCCAGGTTTTTATTCCAAACATAGGAAGGAGCTTCAGAGGTTGCTGAGCTGAACACAGAGACAAATGCTTTTCCCTGATCCATTTCACCTTCTTCTGTTGTTTGATAACTGTAAGGTTTAGATTAACTCAAGCTCAAAGGTAGCCCATGATTTATTCAAGCCAAATTTAATGATGCAATACCCTGTGCTAGTGATTTGTTCAGAAAACCAGACCAAAGCTAGTTATGCACATGGCATTTCTCTGACCTCAGGGGTTGGTTCAGGAATAGACATCTGATATACTTTGGTCTAATGAGATGCAAGATGGCATATTCTGGAGGATTCTGGGGGAAAGTTTCTCATGTTCCAGAGAGCTAGAGAAAGACAATAGTATCTTCTGTTCGTGATACTTGCAACCACCTTGACGTCAGCATGAGGCTGAAGCTGCCACAGGATGGTGAGCAGAGCCAAGAGAATCCTAGAGAAGCTGAGCTGGATCTACTGGTTTAAACCAACCTTGAAGGCTACTTTACTTCTGGACTTTCAGTTATGAGAGCCTATACATTTCTTTACTGGTTAAACCAATTTGAATTGGGTTTTCTGGTATTTATGATTGAAAGTATCCTAAGTGATTCAATATAGAATCTTTTGTGTTTATAGCTTCTAATAGCATCTTCCAGAGCTGGTATCATTTATAATAATCACTACTGTCCTGGGAGATGGGACTGACTTGAATCTGGACTAAGATGGTATATAACAAATTGTAAATATTGACATGAAGGGATATAAATATTGATTGAATGAAAGAATGATTAAGATGTATGGTTTTTAGAATGAGATTAGCTTTACCTACCCAAAATTTCAAGTATACTGACCATTCATTCCACATAATATAAATAAATGGGGTACTATTAAGTATTTAGAAAATACTTATATAAGCAAAATGATAAACCTATTTATGATTCTTTCTACCCTTCTTCTTCCATTGGGTTGCTTCGTTGTTACGAGGCATTGCAAAGAGTTAGAGGAACTGGTTTGTAATATGACTGTAGACAGGTGAGTTTGCTTTTCTTAATCTTAGGCTTCTAGTCTGCAAAAAAATTTTCGTTAGCATCACATTAATTCATATATGTAAAAAATCATCATAAAGCCCAGGGCAGTGGAGTGGCAGGTTTTTTATTTGTCTGAATTCTGGAGGGACGAGATGGTCACACTGATCATTAGTGAATTTTGGTTCTAGTGTACATCCTTTGTTCACTATTTCGCTTGATGATTTTCATATTTAAAAAAATAAATCAATTGGTCTGTGACTTCATACCCCACTGCATCATAATTAGTATTCTATGTGTGTTTGATATGTAACTGAGTATTGATGATAACCAACATTTTTGTGAGAGTGAACAGAAGTAACAAAACACTTTCAAATGCGGAATCACATTTGAGATATGCAGCAACTCATCAGTTGGGAGGGAGGGCAGCGTTGTGATTACAACTTTGTGTACCAGTTTGTATGAGTTAGTGGTATAAGGAGAATGTTAATCCTGTCTCCTGATATTAATTATATTCCTTTCTTTTTTTTTTTTTTTTAGAGACACGGTCTTGCTCCGTCACCCAGGCAGGAGTGCAGTGGCATCGTCATAGCTCACAGCAGCCTCAAACTCCTAGGCTCAAGCAATCCTCCCACCTCAGCCTCCTGAGTAACTGAGACTGCAGGCATGCACCACCACACCCGGCTAATTAAAAATTTTTTTTTTTGCAGAGACGGTGTCTCGCTCTCTTGCCCAGGCTGGTCTTGAACTCCTGGCCTCAAGCAATCCTCCTGCCTTGGCCTCCTGAAGTGTGATATTTCTATTAGAGTCAATTTAACATTTGTCTTCCCCTGACTAATAGCTTTGTGAGCTTGGACAAGCTACTTAACCTCTTCATGCCTTAGTTTCCTTATCTGTAAAATGGGGGTAATAATAGCATAGGGTCGTTTTAGGAATAAAATGACGTAATATTTAAGAAGTATTTGAAGTAGAACCTGGGATCCTTCCCCTGCTACTATCACCATCACCATGTATAATTCTCACTTTCAAGTATTTCTCCTCAAATACGTGTGTCATCTTGATCTAGTTTGTCTTTGCCTACTATGCATGAAAGAATGTTGTATGTTAGAGTGTGTTATTTATTACTTTTCAAACAGGGTTTTAGATCAGGGGTTGGCAAAACTATGGCCAAATCCAGCCCACTGCATACTTTTATAAATAAAGTTTTATTGGAACACAGCCACCCCCATCATTTACATATTTTCATATGCTAGGATGGCAGAGTTGTGTAGTTACAGCAGAGAACATATGGCCTGTTGGCTGGGCGCAGTGGCTCATGCCTGTAATCCTAGCACTCTGGGAGGCCGAGGTGGGAGGATCGCTTGAGGTCAGGAGTTTGAGACCAGCCTAAGCAAGAATGAGACCCCGTCTCTACTAAAAATATAAAAATTAGCCAGGCGTCGTGGTGTGAGCCTGTAGTCCCACCTACTAGGGAGGCTGAGGCAGGAGGATCACTTGAGCCCAGGAGTTTCAGGTTGCTGTGAGCTAGGCTGATGCCATGGCACTCTACTCAGGGAAACAGAGTGAGACTCTGCCTTAAAAAAAAAAAGGAAAAAGAAAACATATGTCCTGCAAAGCCTAAAATATTTATTATCTAGCCCTTTACACAAATAGTTTGCTGATCGTTGTGTAAGATACATATTTTTTAGAGATATACTTAGAGTTTTAAGGTCTTAAAAGAGAAAGGAAATCATACACTTTTTAAATTCAAAGAAGACAAATATTTCCTATCTTGTTCCTACTGGATAACAAAGGATAACTATAAATGATTCCTACGAAGCTGTTCACTTACCTAACCCTACAACACAGATAAGGGGCAGTAATTATTATTACTATTAATGTGTTATTAGTATATCAATTACAGATTGTTCTTGCCCAGCCCCTGTCTGCCAAGAAACTCGTGGATTTGCCTCTTTTGTATTTGACCTCCTCGAACAGAACTTGCAATCAGAGGCTCTCCCTGGACATCAAAGGAATGATTCATCTCCCCCTGAGATCAGATCAAAGCCGGCTTGGGGGCCTAGGTCTTGTGCTGTCCCAGCCCCCACCTCGCAGATATTTCCTGGAGGAGAGAAGTTCCCAAGTTTGATCCTGGCTTACGCCCGGCAGCTTTCCACTCTTTCATGACTGCACGTCACCCCCTTAATCTTGGATATTTGTCTCCTAAATCTGTGCTTGTAAGGAATTCAAGGAGAATTGGGATGGATCAGGTCAAATCCACTATGATTTCTCCCCTGGGAAAACAGCGACAAGCGCCTGCTGTATAAACTGCAGTTCAAATGCCTGGCATGTGGCTGTATCTTTGCGTATTTTTACGCTTCTGATGTTTTAGGTTTTTAAGTGATCTATTAGACAGTGGCTGCCTCAGAGTTATCTCACATCTAGTCCTTGCGTGCAATTGCTTTTCTCAAGGCCCCTGTCCAGATAGATCACTTTAGGCAATTTGTCTATAAAGCTTCTTGAAATTATCCTAATATTCTCCTGCAATTCTTGCCACTCTAAGAACCTGTCTCCCATAGACATAATTCCTAGAATTTTATAATGCAATGACATTGCTTCATAAATCTTTAATGACTGTTACTATTCAGATCGACAGACTTTATGCTTATTATCTATGACATTTTCATTGACTTCTTTTGCAAAGTGACATTATTGCCATCCCAGCCCGGGAAAGATTTAATACATGATTTTTCCTCCATCCATTTATCAAAATCTTTCAGAACTTCCTCTTTTTACTCCTTCCCCTATGCAAAGTATAAATTCAAAGACTTTTCTTTCAAATCGATTTCCTTGGGTATTTTTCTCTAGTAATCACTTTGTTAAAGAGATAATATTATTAATACCTTAGTTGTATTTGTCTCAATCCCTGTCTGCCTCCTGACTCACCGAGGTAGTTTATAGGCTTTTTAAACCAAACTTTTAAAGAAAATATCCAAATATATTGCTAATGAGAAAGGACCATTATTTTACTATTAAATAATTCCTTATAAAATTATTTATAATGTCCCTATTAGAAACATTATAAATTGTTTCTAAAGTGCCTCTATTTGAAGTTTAATACTGATGGAAATTTAAAAATTTAAACCCTATTTTTATAAAAGACTATATTTTTGATAGCCTCAAAAGTGTTGATCTTTAATTTTCATGACAAATTATTAAACTTGAAATATTAATTTATTTCTTAATCCAAAAGCAGTGGAGATACAGATCTGAATGGGAACAGGGTTCCTGCCCTCTTGAAATTTGTAATTTCATGTGAGAGTCTGACAAACTTAAAAAAAAAAATTATAATATGGGCAGTGCTAAGGGAGCTCTGTTCTGGGTGAGTTCTATGGGTTTTACTGGAGTACATGTGAGCTGTCATCAGGGAGGACTTGCTGGAAGAGGTAAGCTTGGACTTAGAGAAAGCATGAGAGATGTCACCAGCTTGCAACAAGTGTTCCAGGTGGCAGGAACAGGTTGTACGGAGTAATGTCATTCTGCTTGGGTCATCTCCAGCAGGTCTGTATGAGGATATAGCTGAGATTGTCTAGCTCTACACTTGCAAATGTATGTGCTTGAGGAAAAGCTGGCTTAAAGCAAGGTATTAACAGGCTTTCTCTGAGTGATGCAGCTGGGTTAGAAGCAGGTTAGCATGGAAGGGGTCTGGGACCTCTGATGTAAGAAACGAACATAGCTACAGATAAAGAAGTTTGGAATAATGAATTATAATTAGGTAGGTAAATCTTTAACATAATACTTCTGTATGGTGCCTATCTAGGTTTTTAACTGGGCCATCAGAATTTTCTCTGATTTTCTTTTCTGGTTCTATTGAGTAAGACCCTTACTGAGTGTATAGGTCTACAGACTGAAGGAAATTAGCCAAGAAGAACGCTGTTTCCTTTCTTTCTGCAGGGTAAGTCTAATTTTAGGAAGCAGCATAGCAGATGCTTAATAAAAACGGATGTTTCTAAGCAGATTTTGTGTGCGTGTGTGTGTGTGTGTGTGTGTGTGTGTGTGTGTGTGTGTATGTGTTTTAAAGCTTTTTCCCTTTTCCTGGCCTCATGCCATGTCGGAAAAAATGGAGTGAGTAATTTGATGCTTTCTTCTCTTAGCGATTTTTTTTTTACTTCCAACATGGCACACATGGCAGGTTGGTCTCTGCTCTCACCCCCAGAACCAAGGTATTAACTTAAAAACACTCTAATGTAGTGGTTGTGAGCAAAGACTCTGGAGCTAGGCCACCTGGATTTGAATTCAGACACTACCATTTACTCACTCTATACACTGAGTGATTTATTCAACATGACTATATCTCAGCTTTCTCATCTGTAAAATGGGTGTAATAATAACAGTGCCAACTTCATAAGAGTTCTTATGAGGATTAAACAAGCTGACACATAGGTGGCTGGAAGAGTTCCTGGCACATGGTAGGCACAATTTAAATGTTGGGCCAGACTTATCTATCAAACAGCATCTGGGAATATATGCCCAGAGCACCAAGAACATTGATCTCCAGTGCTTGCTCTCTCTTCCTTCTTCCCCCCATGCTCTTATTCACTGGTTAGTGTTTCTGCCATTCTCACCGCAGTTAGCTCCTGGGGCTCTGACTTGACTTGCTCAGAGGGAAAGTGGCACTGGTAACAGTGAGGTGGCTTGTGTGTTAAGTGATGATACCTGGCATCGAAGAAGTAAGAATAAGAAATCTCGAGTCTAGTCCTCCATCACTGCATACCAGCTACATGTCTTCCGGGAGATTTAAAAAGTCTACAACCTTTGGGTTCCTCATCCTTAAAACTGGGATGATAATAGATATTATCCTCATCCCACCTGGTCATTGTGAGGGTCACAGGAGATACTGTTTATGGAAATCTTTTGTGAACTGTCAAGGCAAACATATACAGGATTGTTTTCATTAACTCAAACACTTATCAATGAATAGTATTAGCTCTTCCTGGTCTAATGTATTCTCTAGTACCTTCAGTACGATGTCAAATAGGAATCTTGTCTTGTTCTTGACTTTTATGGGAGGGATTTGTAATATTTGACCTATAAAATGATGCTTGCTTAGATTACTAACATGCTTTATCGGTTTTAAGACATCTCTTTTCCTGGCTTGCTATCATGAGTGGATGTTGTATTTTAGCAAAAGCCTCCAGAACTGTGGTCCTCACCCCCTGGGCCGTGGACTTGTACCGGTCAGTGGCCTGTTAGAACTGCGCTGCACAGCAGGAGGTGAGTGGCGGGGGAGGGAGCGAAGCTTCATCTGTATTTACAGCCGCTCCCCGTCACTCGCATCACCGCCTGAGCTCTGCCTCCTGTCAGATCAGCAGCAGCATTAGATTCCGCATTATGGTGAGTCGTATATTATTTCATTATATGTTAAAATGTAATAATAATAGAAATAAAGTGCACAATAAATGTAATGCACTTCAATCATCCTGAAACCATCCCCCACCCTACTTTGGTCTGTGGAAAAATCGTCTTCATGAAACCGGTCCCTGGTGCCAAAAAGGTTGGGGACCACTGCTCTAAAACATCTGTTAATACGATCACATGGTTTTCCTACTTTGATTTTTAAAATAGATTCTTAATATTGAAACATCTGTACATTCCTAGAATGACCCTTTTATATTATTCCTTTAATACAAGGCTGGATGTGAAATTTTGCATCTTTGCGTCTTTTTAAGTGCTGTATATATGTGGGTATACACACATACTTGTGCCATTTATATATTGCATGTATATGTGTGTGTATGCAGATAAACAGATATAAATATATGTAAAGTATCAGTGTTATACTGAACCTGTAAAATGAGAAAATGAGTTAGGTAGGCTTCCCATCTTTTCCTAGGCTCTGAGGCAATTTATAGAGACATCTCTTTTCTAAAGCTCTGGCAGAATCTACCCAAGAAGGCTTCCAGACTTGATGCCTATTTCAGGGATAGATCTTTGAGTATCTCTTCCATTTCTTTTATGGTTATGATTCTATTCAACTTTCCTACTTTTCCTTGAATGAATCTTTATAATTAATATTTTTCTGGGAAATTAATCCCTTTATCTAGTGTCTTTCTTCTTTCTTTCTTTCTTTCTTTCTTTCTTTCTTTCTTTCTTTCAGACAGAGTCTCAATCTGTTGCCTGGGCTAGAGTGCAGTGGCATCATCATAGCTCACAGCAACCTGAAACTGCTGGGCTCAAGCAATCCTCCTGCCTCAGCCTCCCAAGTAGCTGGGACAACAGGCATGTACCACCACACCTGGCTAATTTTTTTCGATTTTTAGTAGAGACAGGGTCTCACTGTTGCTCACGCTGTCCTCGAACTCCTGACCTCAAGCGATCCTCCCGCCTTGGCTTCCCAGGGTGCTAGGACTGCAGGCGTGAGCCACCACGCCTGGCTTCATCTAGTGATTTTCAAAATGCTTGCCACAGAGATAAACATTCTTAGTTTTTGATTTGTAATTTTGTCTTTTTTCTTTCTTCTTGGCAGGTATGCCAAAGGTTTGTCTTTCTACTGGTTCTTTCAAAGAACCAGTTTAATTCATTAATTCTATTGTCTTTTTGTTTTCTGTTTTCTAGTTTTATTATTTTCTACTTTTATCTTCCTTAATTTATTCTTTCAACTTTTTTCAGAATTATTTTGTCTCCCTGCCACCCCCTGCCCAGCTTCTTGAGTTGAAAGCTTGGTTGATTCATTTATTTTCAGCCTTTCTTATTTTCTACCATATGCGAGTAAGGCTATGTATTTTCCCTCTGCATCCTGCCTTAGCATGTCTCATGGGCTTTGACATGTATGCACGGCTCTTATTGCAATTCAGTTCTAAATAGCTTGTAATTTCTGTTTTTATTTCCTGTCAAACCTAAGACTTATTGAGTGGAGTGTTTTAAAATATCCAAGAGTGTAGATTTTTGTTGGTTATCCTTCTTTTATTATTTTCTAATTTTATTTTATTGTGGTTCATGAATGTGTACTGCCAGAGTTTTACTTTTTGGGATTTGTTGTGGTTTTTCTTGTGGCTCAATACATTTGGAGAATATCTTCTGAGAGTTTGAAAAAAAAATATAATCTCTGTTGGGCAAAAGCTTATATATCTCTTCATGAATCTGTGAGATTATAAACTTTAATTTTGTCAGTCAGGACTTCTTGAGCCTTATTCATTTCTGTAATGTTTGATCAGCCAGTGTCTGACAGACGTACTCAAAGCCACCCATTCTGAGGACTTGCCATTGTCTCCTTGCATTTCTATCAGGGCTTGCCTTACCTATTTCAAGGCTAAGGTGTTAGGTATTATACATAAAGGCTTATGATTTATATGTGGTGAACTATCATTTTATAATTGTCACATATTCCTTTTAATGAATATATTTTCATTTTGAATTTTATTTTGCGTGAAGTGACCATTGTTAACATATACCTGGCATGCCTTTTTCAATCTCTTTTCCATCTCTCTATAGTCAACCTCCTGTGCTTTCATTAGGCGTTAGGATCATGGATATGTTTGGCCTTCTTTCAGGCTGTGACAGAGGCAGCCATTTGACCTACAAAAATTCATGCAACCCTTCCTGGTGTAGAAAGCAACCGTCCCGTCAAGGACCATTTTCCCAACCTTCACGGCCAGGCAAGGTCAAGTGATAAGTTCTCAGCAGTGGAATGTGAACAGCAGTGATGGGAATCACTTAGGAGTTAATTATTTTCTCTGCTCAGATTGGATGCTCACCTCATTGGAGACGACTTTGCAGAGAAGTGGAGGAAGCAGAGGGAAGTGAGGTGCTTCTGTTTGATTGTTGACTCTGAGCCGTCAAAAGGAGCCAGAGGCGTCTGAGTCACATTGGGGGCGCCAGTGACTTGCTTGATGTTTGTATTCTCCACCACCGTAAGTTCCCTGAGGCCCAGGACTGTGCCTACCAAGTATCTCATGGTCTCCCTAAATCTCAGCTTTTAGCAGACACTTCATTACTATTTCCTGTGTGAATGAATGAAGTACTTCACGTTTCCTTTCTCCTTGACATTTACTTTCTGGTGACCCCGTCAAGTGATTCTTTTGGAAAGTGAATCTCAGCTTCCGCCTGGCCAAGATCTTTCTATATAAGAAACCAGGACAAGGAATCAAAGAGTGACACAGAGCAAAGGAAGCCTCCTCTCGGTGTCTTTAAGTCCTGTGTGGTGCAATGAGTAGCTAGAAAAGGGGCAAAATGAAAATGATGAAAAGAAGCCGTGTGTATCAGTAATAACAGAGACCACTTGTCCAAGCGCCTGATTTGTATCAGAGCTGGGTGCTGTTCATACGTCCCATCATTGAATCCTCACAACAGCTACCCCGGAGGTGGTGTTCTCCCTACTTTACGGATGAGTCAACCGAGGCTCTGTGCAGCAAATAAGCTGCCCAACGACAGAGAGCGAGTAAGTGGCCAAGTCAGAATTCACATCCATGTCTTCCTGACCTTGAGCTTGAGTTTCCTTCTACTATGCCTTATAAAAAGACTTCAGAAGTCTGATGTTCAAGGGTCAACTGCACGATTTTAGGATGTCATTTAATTTCTCTGAGCCTCCCTCTCTGCATTTGTGCAATGGGGACGATGTGGACGCTGATCTATTCTTAGCTCCTCACAGGATTATTGTGAAGACCAAACGAGAGGATGACTATGATTACACTATTTTGCAAACTATTAAATTCTGCAAATATCAGTCATTCTGTGGTATATTGGAGAAGCTTACGTTAAACTTTAAAATTTCAAAATGTGAGTATCAGACTTTTGACAGGCAACCTCTCAATTTTTCAGAGTAGAAATAACGCTTTCAGTCACAGTTTTCAGAGCAGTTTCTTCTATTTTAAGTCTTCAACTTTCTCTTTGGCATTGTTCATAAGTGGGCAAACCCTAACCGAGTTTCTGTTCCTCAAATCAGTTTCTTCATTTGCATTAGGTAGAAGTGTTGCGTAAACTTATTTTCTTATTGTCCAGCTTTTTATAAACCTTTGCTGAGAGATAATATGGGGTTGTCAAAAGAGGCCTTGACTAGTTGTCATGGGCCGTGGGCTGGCGTCCCAGCCCTGGCACTTGGCAGCTGTGGGACCTTGGGTAAGCTACTCCACCCCTCTGCTTCTCAGGCCCCACATCTGCAAAGCAATGAGGCACACTCTTTCCCGAAGGAAAAATGATGGCAAAGAGTCTTGTGTTAAGCAAAACCGAACACCTGCTGTAAATGTCTACCCCTCAGCAACATGGCCCGTAGTAGAATCTACATTTAGTTGTGTTTGGATAATTTTCCCTTCTCTTTTTGCTTTAGAGCTTTCTACCTACAATTATTTGTTTATTACAGCTATTCCCCCTCTTTGCTCTACTGATGCGGGCGAGATGCAAATGTGCCTTTTGAGACTTTTGCTTGCTGTGTCTCCTGGGCCCCAAATTGACAGACAGGAGACAGAATGGTTGTGGAAGTACATCTTGGAGCGGACAGGCTTTGGGGACAGGAAGTGTTAGTCAACACATGAGAAAAACAAGGTAAATAGCTCAAAAAGGCTGAGCATTAGCTGATGGGCTCTTTACCAAGCCAGCCACCCCAGGACTGGGTCAGGGCCTCGTGCATGGTTGGCAGAGGCATGTAGGTCCAGCGGAAAGGACACAGGGCCAGACCCAACAAGCCTCAGGCTGGATTCTGGCCCTCACTTATTATTGCAAAACTTAGAAAGGTGTGAGCCTTCTGGATCAGCTGCAATAGGTTTTTTTTTTTTTTAAACTTGAAAAATATTTATTTAGAAATTCATTTAAAACAATATTGAATCCACATCCACTTCAATTACATATCATGCTGCCTTTGAACAATTATATTGTGCATTTGTGAGAGAATTATAATGGAGACGATTAATGTTGTAATATTACTACAACAATAGTTTTGACTATGTAGCAACCTTAAATGTATTTCAGGGTCTCCCAGGAATCCAGAGACCACACTTTTTGAACTTTTAACACAGGAGAAATAAGATTTAGCCGTGCCTCCTTCCAGATGATCTTTCAAACAATAACGTAATAGCCTAAATCCTTTTAATTTAAAAATAGCTATGTAGTAAGTTGGGTTCCATCAGAGAGAGCATACATACAGTGGAACTACAAACAAAGATGTTGACGGTATTACAGTTTGTGCTTTGTATGCAATAGGTTGTTGTCCTCAAAACAAGACAGTCTGAACAACCAAAAATTATTCCAAAATAGCTTGGATTTGGTATATCTACTTCTTGAACACAACTAGGAACCCCAAGATATGATGGCTGATGACTATGAGGCCAAATCCCTTTGTACTGGGAGCTGATCAGTCCTGCACAGGGAAGTGTGGCCTCCCAGGAAACCTGCCGGCACTTCCTGCCTTCCTTTCCTGGAGCCGTCCTGTTTAGTTGTAGAGGAGGCAAAGGAAACCAATGGTTTGGGAAGCATTCTGTTGAGACAAAACTAACCCGATTAAACTAATCCCAGGAAGCACCATTTGGGCTGGTCATGTTCAATCCGCTTTCACCCTAAAATATGCACAACCTGTTCTTACTTATAAGCAGCACTCAACAACTACATCTGGTTTTATAGGTGCCAAGGGCCCGTTACCATTAATTATCTGTTATGCCACATAACAATTCTACAGGGGCAGATAATGATGCCTAATTTACACACAGGGATGATTAGATTTAAAAATGCACAGCCCCTTCCTAGGGCCAGATCCTTTTAACAGACACAGGGAAATATATTATTAATAGATTTTCCAAGTCTATCGCTGTTTGCTTTTCTGCAAGCCATGAACACTGTTAGGCGCATTCCAAGGATTGTGAACACTATTGGTGGATACCAACTCCTACACAAAATAGAAACTGCAGAGGTTCTGCCCCCAGGAGCTTGCACCTTGCTAGATCCCCAGGCCTCTGGAGGGATGCACCTGTTCATGTCCTCTGGTCTCTCGTCCATCCTACCTGGCCAAGGGCGTCTCCACCTGTCCACCCCTGCCACTGTCAAATGGTTCTTCCTTAAATCCTTTTGTCTGGTCAGTCCTTTGCTCAAAAGTTTCTGGGGTAAGAAATCTGAATAAAGGGAACATGTATATACAATTGGGGGTACAGTGAGTCCATTTGATCATTTCTGAAGTCCTTGCATACGTGCAACAGGCAACCCACATAAGAATGCCCTTGGTGGCATTTTTGTTAGAGCAGAAATATGAAATCAGTCCAAAGGTTCACTGACCAGAGGATGGATGGAAAAGTGTGGGCTATGTTCATACGATAGCCCTAAAGAGCAGTGAAGGTGAATGAACCAGAGCCAACACTTTGCCACGGGTGTATCTCTGAAACACAAAGTTGAATGAATAAGGAAAGTTACAGAAAAATAAGTACAATATGATCCTACTTACGTAACATTCAGAAATGAATGAACTAAACAATATCCATAAGAGAGCATACAAATATACTTAAACTACCAAAATAAACGAGGGAGTGGTAAGTGCCCAACTCAGACCAGGTGGTTTCCTTCAGGAGGGAGATAGACGTGAGGGCATCTGTAAGGGCTTCGGCGGCGTCAGTGATGTTCAGTTTCTTAAGCTGGGTGGTTGGTCTGTAAGGATTTGTTTTATTATTCTTCTTTCAATCTTGCATCTGACTACACACACACACAGCCCTGCACACATGCATACTCTTTATTTTGTATGAATAAATGGAATGGAATGTATTTTGTATGAATAAATGGAATGGAATGTATTTTGTAGGAATGTATTTTGTATGAATAAATGGAATGGAAAAATACACAAGCAAACCGCCTCTGTGAGACTCTACCTCTTCCCATAGCACCTACGCTTCTCTGTCTGCCTGAAAAGCCCTTCACGGTCTGGCCCCCCAGCCTTGTAGCATCAGCCTACACACATACTACATTGTGCCAGGAACTGTCCTGTGTGCTCTATACTGTATTACTACTTTGAATCCTGACAACAATTCTGTAAGACGCCTACCATTATTATCCACATTTTATACGTGAGGACACTGAGGCCCGGGGAGGTGAATAACTAGCCCAAGTTCACATGGCTTGCAGACAGCAGAGGTGGTACTTGAACCTATTTGGTCTGATACAAGGGTATGGATATTGCTGACTTTCCCCCCTCTCTGGTTGTGCCTTCCTTCCCACCATTCCATGAACATTCCTACCCTTCCCGCCCATGTCTCCCTCCATGTGTCTGGTTCTCTTTGATTGGAATGAGCTTTCCCAAGTATATGCTATGGAATACCAGTACCTGTTTTATAAAAGGGAGTGCCATAAACAAATAAACAGAGCAAACACTGAATGGTAAAACGTGCTTACAGAGAATGACAATGATTACCAGCTATTAGACAGCCCAAGATGTCCTGGAATAAAGAAAGCTAATTAACTTTGCCTAGCCCAGCAGTTCCCAAACTTATCTGACCACAGAACCACTCCCCACCCAATATTTCCTATCCCATTGAACGAGTGCTCCAAGAACCCACTTCAGGAAACATAGACAAGCACATCTTCCTCACTCTTTCATCTAGGCATCCCTCATTTCCAGACCTCGTTTACCCTGTCTCCTCTGAAATCCTACAAGCCTTCTAGTTTGTATTAAGCAGCTTGGCTCTGATTTATATACAGTCTGGTTTGGTGGAAGAATTTCTCTGGTGGGCTAGCCTTTTATTCCTCGGTGGAATACTAAATTGCTTGTGGTCAGGGACTAGATTTTGGGCTCCTTCTCTGCCTCTCTCTGTCAGTAGGTGTGACTGCATGCTGGGCACTTGGTAAGTTCTCAACATGTGAAAGAAGGAGGGAGTAACTTGAGCGATCTAAGAAAGAGTAGCAAATGTTTTAAGGCAGGAACTTGGGCATTCAAAGTCTTGTGTTCAGAGGTCTCTGGACACATCCAACTTTGGAGATATTGTTTCCCACCCACTTGAAGGACAGAGATTCAGAACACCTACCTGGATCAGACAACAGATACCTTTGGTGACTGGGGGTCAAACCTCCCTCCCCACTCCCTACCCCCCTCTAATAACCTTGTCCCTTAGGGCCAAAATACATCATCACAATGGAAGGTGGTATTTAACTTCAGCCTTTGTGGATTCAGAGAACTCTCCTGTCTATAGCCTTGTCTGCTTCTGTGAACTCTTGATGTTCTCATCTAATGAGCCCAGAAGAAAGTGGCCTGTCAGAGATATGTATACAAACATGCATAGTTTATGCAAGGAAAAGATTGGGGACTGGTGAGATATTTTGCTCTATTTGCCACCCCTCCTTGGATTATTAACATGAGGGGAAAGATATCTTCCTTCTTCAACTTCATTCCTTCATGCTTTCTAAGATTTTCCCATTTATACCAAATTTATGCCCAGTACAAAAATATGATTCATCCCTCTGTTCTCATTCCCTGTATTTTCTATTGCTGCTGTAACAAGTTACCACATATGTCATGGTTTAAAACAACACCGATTTATTATCTGACAGTTCTGGAGGCCAGGAGCCTGACACAGGCCATGAGGGGCTAAAATCAACGTGTCTGTGTGGTTCTGTTCCTTTCAGGACGTTCCAGGAGAGAATGCTTTTCCTTGCTTTTCCCAGTGTCTGGAAGCTTCCTGGGTATCTTGGTTCCTGGCCCCTTTCTCTGCTTCAAAGCCAGCAATGACCCAAAGAGTCTTGATGCTGCCACCTCTCTTTTGAGGCTTGTGGGATTAGATTGGGCCCACTGGGCAATCCGGGACCGTCTCCCCATCTCAACATCCTTCACCTTAATCGCACCTGCAGAGTCCCTTTTGCCACGGATGGCAACATATTCATAGGTTCTGAGTATTAGGGCGTGGGCATCTTTAGGAGCTGTTAGTCTGTCTACCACATTTCCCCAGCTTCCAGGAAGAGTTTGAGGAGTGAGCAGGGGAAGTCATTGTGTGACCAGGAAACATCATTTGGTGCGAATTCAGCTGTGTCCCCGACCTCACTATGAGACCCTGAAAGTCCTAAGGCCAGGGAAATCCACAGGGAGGGCTGGAAAGGAAGGGAATTTTGGAGGGGCCCTGGTCTTTTCCTGTTGGTTTATAGAAGCCTCATTATGTATGGGTGTCTTTGTCATTTTAGAGGGAATGTTGGCCTGTGCATTGAATGTATTTGCACTCCTTGGAAATTTGCCTTGTCCTCCTAGTTGACAGTTACTGAGTGGGGAAGGCCCCAAGGTTGGGCTGAGGCAGGTCCCCATCAAATGCTAAGGGAGGGTCTGTCCTTGTGGTTGGCCTGGGTCCCAAAGGGTTGGGCAAAGTAGCTTGTGGTCAGTGCCAGCAGATGGGGCATGGAGTATAAGAGAGATGGCCTAGCCAGTGGGCATGAAGAGAGTGGCCACTGGGAATCAGAGCTGGATAACTGGATGCTCAGCAGATGGGCACTCAGACAGCAGCCCCAGGGGAGCCTGTGGAGTAGACGTCTGGTCATTAGGAGATAGGGGAGTGAACAAAGGCAGGACCCGAGACCTACAGGTTGTTGCTATGAGGCCCACAGCTGAGACACAGACTCAGGTACAGGGAACACAGCAGGAGCCCATCTGTCAAGCTGGGATCCGGGGGGACTGTGGCAATGCTCCTCAGTGGTGGCTCTACTGGGTCACAGCCAGTTCAATTCTGCTTTGTGTGGGAATTTTCTGGATATTGCGGGATGTTTGGTATCCCTTGTTCCCACCCACTGAATGCCAGTAATCACCCTAATCATTTTACCAGTCAAAAATGCTCTGAGGCATTGTCAAATGTCCCCTGAGGAGGTGGTAATGTCCCCAGTTGATACTTAAATATTACCAGCCTGAGGTTAGAATGGGTCCCAGGGGCAGCTCTGAGCCCGGGGGTATAAGTCAGCCAGCCCTGGGAGTGAGCGACGGGTTTATGGAGGTCAGCTACAGAAGTACCAGAGATACTGATGTTGTCGTTTTATTGTTGATACAAACGGAACTTATTTTTCAAGGCTATTGTGTAATAGCTTATGCAGTGGTTTCTCCATTCTCCCAGCCATCTTTTCCCCTTTTTCCTTCCTTCCTCTCAATCTTATTTTGTTTTATTTTTCCCATGATGACTACCCTAGCTGAAGACCTTGTGGCTTCTGTGGATGGTTGTAAGTGGTCCCTAAAGGACTGTTCTTTATCCTGCCCCTTCCTTCCTTCAGCTGCATGACACATGCCTTCTGGAGCATCCTTTCAAGCTCAGATCTGGTCATGTATGCCACTGTCCAGGTAATGAGTCTTTTGGGGTCCCCACTGCCTGCCCAGTGAAGGCCAACCTTGGCTGGTGCTGAAGACCCTCAGCTAGTCTCGCTGGGGTGGTTTTCCAGCTTTACGTCCCAGCTCCAGAGTCTATGATGCTCTTGGTTTCCGGGTGTTGCTTCTGTCTGGCACATACCTGGCCACTTCCGCAACCTCTGCATTATCAAGGACCTACCTACATCCTTCCCTTTATGCATCCACATCCTCTAAGGACCTGTTCAAATGCCACTCTATTCATGAACCAATAAAGCACACTGATAAATAGGATAAGGTTTCTCAAATATTTTGAAATATTAAATTACTGATTTCATGTGGCATTCCCCTGAACAGACATTATAAGGGTTTAGATGCATTTCACCTTCTTTTAGCTAGGAATTGCCATTTTTTTTCTCTTTTGAGACACAGTCTTGCTCTGTTACCTGGGCTAGAGTGCTGTGGTGTCAACCTAGTTCACAACAACCTCAAACTCCTGGGTTCAAGCAATCCTTCTGCCTCAGCCTCACGAGTAGCTGGGACTACTGGCATGTGCCATTACGCCCGGCTAATTTTTTCTACTTTCAGTTGTCTGGCTAATTTCTTTCTATTTTTAGTAGAGACAGGGTCTTGCTCTTGCTGAGGCTGGTCTCGAACTCCTGACCTCAAGTGATCCTCCCATCTTGGCCTCCCAGAGCGCTAGGATTACAGGCGTGAGCCACCGCGCCCAGCCACGAATTGCCATTTTTTTGAGGACCATATCTAGATTTGGGTAGTTAGGGGTAGAAAAAAGTAAGTCTCAAATATAAAAGCATTTTGTTTATTTCACATAATGTTGCTTTCTTGAAAAATAAAATACTGAGTTTTCTAATATGGAGGTGTTAATTATGACGGATTAAATCATTCTGAAAATTGTTAATGGTCATCCTGTTGACCCCAAGAGCATTTTTCAAAACCTAAATAGAACTGAGTCAATACTTTTATGCTGTTTAGCTGAAAAATCTCAGTTAATGGATAAACCCAATCTGAACAGCAGAGGGCTCTTATGTACGTAACAAAAAAAAAATTTTGGCTGCTTTTAAAGAGCCTCAGCATAGGTGTGCAAACCATGTGTTCTCCTCTGTGTGTCTCTACAGGTACGAGTTTTGACAGGTGTTAATTAGTGCACTCATGGCCACCACCGCCCATATCTTTTTGTTTCCCAGTGTTGTTAAAAGGAGCAAAATGAGATAGAGAGAGCCTGTGGGAAAGTGCTGCAGCAAAACTAAAGCGAGATGCAAATGGAAAGTATTATTATTAATCAGTAAACCTATAGAAGTTCTAACTACCTTACCAGATTGCTGTGAAATGAATGAGCTAAGGCACACAGAGGTGCCTGTGAACTGTAAAATGTTGCACAAATGTTTGTTATTTTGCCAACTTGTGGGGGGCTCTTAGCCCTCTTTCTCCAGGTCTGGCCTCTGTCTGTGATTTCAAACCTGCATCTCCAATATTCTGCTTGGAATCACTTCCTAATGCCTAATAGGCATTTCAAAATTTACGGGGATGAAGCAGAACTCTCGATCCACTTCCTACCCCACTCCCCAAAAGAAAAATAACCAGCGATTCCCTCCCCAGTCTTTCCCATCTCCATCAGTGACGCTCAGCTGCTCGGGCCAAAAGTTGCGTCCTTGGTTCTGCTGTTTTTCCTATATTGCTATCCAGAGTAGGTCCTGCCCACTCTCCTTCCCAAGGCACATCACTCTGCCCTCTTCTCGCCAGCCTCCGTGCTTTCAGCTAGTGCAAGGCTCTGCAATTGCTGGCCTGGAATCCTGCCAAGAGCCTCCTAATGGTCCGCTCTTCCTCCTTCAACCCATTCCTCAAATGCAGCCAGAGTGTTCTTTTAAGACAAATTACATCATGCCACTCCCTTTCTTAAAACCCTCCCAAGCCTTCTCTGTTGCACTTAAAATGGAAACAAAGATCATTTCCCTGGCTTAGAAAGCTCTGCCTGGTCAGACCCCTCCCTACGTTTGCAGACTCATCTCCCACCGAGCTCCTTCCTGTACCCCATCTCAGCCCCTTCTGGGCCCTGTACACGTGGGTTCCCCATCTTTTCATGGCTGGCTTCTTTGATGCATCTGAAGCTCAGCTTAAATGTCACCTCCTCGCCCTCCTTGATCCCCCAGTCTAAAGAAGTGGCCTAGTCTTCCTTCACTCACCCTGCCTGAACTCTCTACGAAGTACTTACAGTTAGCTGATTTCACCCACCAACCACACCACGTCCTTAATAAACCATTTACATTCATATTCCATCTTGTGACATAATTCCATTAGTGGGACCATTGCGTGGTGTACTATACCTCTTTGGAATTACAGAATACAGGAAAAGTGCCTTTTTTTCTGAAATAAGAAAAACATGTGTTATAACGGGCATATTATCCACAACCTGTTAGTGTTGCTCCTTTACTCAGAGAATCAATGATTTTAGAATCTGGGGGAAAAAATCCATGCAAAATATGACTACGGATGGGTTATCCATGTGAACTAAGAGAGTTTGACAACAACATCAATAAAGTCGGGTCAGATTTCTTACTTTAGGGATATCCCTGGCTTATTTCGTGTGTTCTTCCCTCTGGTTATTTATCACCAAACATGTATTGAGCATCTGCTCTGCCAAATGCAGAGGAAATCACGATAAATAAAATCAACCCCAGAGCCACTTTCCCTGCATCTTCTCTCGCCTCTCCATCGGCTCCCTCGTGCTGGTATTAAAACATAACTTGTGAGCACACAAAACTTCCTAAGCCTGTTCCTAAATGCATGTTTTGGTTATTTGGGAGGCAGCAGCAATTACTAGGCAGTTGAAACAATCACGATGATAATTGGAAGTGACAACTTGAACCAAGACATGGTCTTGGGGAAGTGCTATCCCAGCCTTTTAAGGACAGGATCCACTGCAGTCCTGGATATATTAACCAAGCCCATACATGCCAGTGACAGTCTCTTGGAAAACTGACAAGGCAAACAAGCCTCATGCTTGGGCCCCTCCCACCTTCTGACATCCTCTTCCTGACTCAGATGTGTGTGCCTTCTGGCTGCCCCTCCAACTACAGGATCCCTTTCCCCAAATCGGTCCTTCTCTCCAGGGGCTCCTCCCCCAACACCACCTCTCTCTTCCCATCTTCAATGAAAACTCCTAAGTATTTGGAGTATTGTTTGATTAAGGTCATTCATAAGCATGTGAGTGACTGATAGTCTTGATTCACCAAGTTATACTTTTTCTTTGCAAGATAACCTTAATGAAACTCTAATTAGGAAAAAACTGTTAGGAAAATTTGTTTAATCAATATTTTAGAGCAAGGTGAAGGGAGCCTCTCCATTTCTTCCCACTTACTAGCTGTGTTACCTTGGGCCAATGACATAACCTTTCTGTGCTTCAGTGTCTCATGTATAAATGGATGTCATAAAACTACCTACCCCTTAAGGTTTGTTGTGAGGATCAAATTAATTAATGTATGTAAAGCATTTAGAATAGAGCCAGGTACAGAGAAATGCAACGTATGTATTAGCTATGACTGCCACTATCACCACCACCACCATCACCATCATCCTTGTCACCATCACATCATGATCATCACCATCATTCACCCCCACCTTCATCATCACTGTCATCACCTTTACCCCCACCACCATCACCATCATTATCGTCATCATCACCATCACCATTACTACCACCACCACCACCACCACCACCATCACCACCATTATCATTACCATCATCATCATCACTATCATTACTTCCAAAGGTCTTAGGGCAGCGACTTTGTTTCCCTCTTTCCCTCAGTCAATTCAATCTCCAGAGTGTTTGCTGCTTATTGACATCTCCACCAGGGGGCAGGTCATGGGAGGAAAACGTGGTCAAAGTTAAATGCATATTTTACCCAAACCTTGAATTTTGGAGCTGCCCCTGTGTAAATTCTTCCTGACTGCTCCCTGACAGAAACCATGCCTTACATGTCTGCCAAGCAGTCCTATTTTTTTTCAATCTCTCTTTCACAGTGAGTTTCTCTTGTTCAGTGAAATACATATGGTTTTGAATATTTGAACCCAATGTTTTCCTCCTTGCTCTACGTTCTGAAATGTTTTGCCAAATGTTAGAAAGTGGAGTTTGATAAGAGTCAATTACATTTTTTTCCCTGCCAAAAAGCGATTTCAATTCTGGATTTTGGCTAATGATGTCCAGAGTAAGAGAGTTTACACTTCCGGGCTGGCAAGCATGTGGCATGCAGGTCACCCTTCCCTCCTCTCTTGCCCACAGGTGGCATTGTTGATAGATGGTGACAATCTTCCTTGTGGAGTCCAAAGTTTAGACACTTTCTCAACACAGCACTGCAGTCAACTTCTAGCAATCAGCGGCACTTGAGATAAAACCAATTTGGCATCTCTGAGATGTCTTATCTCACACTTCTTCCATCACTTCCCATTCGAATGTTTGGGCCAGGGCATTCTATTTTAAGAGTGTTTGTACAGTGATGCTTAATTGGGGCACTTCTCCTGCCAGAGTGTTTCAGAAATCGGTGGGGCATTTTTTTTGGTAATCACAGTGTCCCCAATGTTGTACCCTATTTTGCAGGAACTTGACCAAGAGTTGCTTGCCATTTCTGAAGATTGCCTCAGCAATGGCAGTGCTGCCCCGGGACTTGAATCCCCAATGCAGCACACCCATTTCAGGGTGCACTTCTAGCTGTCCTGTTCACAGGGATTTTGTACATAAGTGTCTGACTTCTTATTGATGTCTTCTGTCATCGGGCACGCGCATCGACACAGATATGTGGTGGTCACGCTATCTTTGGATTCTATTTCAGGATATCCAATATCTGGTTTCTGAAGAGGGTCCACTGATAAAGACAGGGTTGCTTTTCTTACTTCTCTTGAAGAGGGGGTTGGAAGCATATGTACTGCCTTTCAGGTAACACGTTGAAACACTGGGGTGGGCTGTGTATGTGTGAGTGTGTATTTAGTTTTAGTTTTTGTTTTTTTAAATCAGTGGGTACTGATTAAGGCTGACCCACTTCCATTCTTTCCAGGTCCATATATCACCAAAAGCATAGACTTTTGGAAGGCATGACACCTGGAAGAGGCGTCTCTCTGGTTCAGGTACCAGGTAAGATTCATTGATATACATGGCTCAAGGGACCAATGGACCTTCATTTCTACCATGCTCTGACTAACCAAGAATTTTGAGTCTTCAAATCACGTTTAGTTTTGTGGCCTCTAAAAACAGATTTAGAAATTACATCTTATGAGTACATCTACCTCATTTGGCAATATTGATGGATTCGACAAATATAGATCGGCTTCTATTTTGTTGCCAGAGGTTTGAGGAGCTGGGGATACAGTGGAGAATAAAACAAATCTCTTAAAAAGGTATAAAAAGTCTGACGATAGCATTCTTTTTTGATATAGCAATCTTCTAGGTTTTTATCCTAAGGAAATTGCTGGAAAAATGTATGAAGATGAATGAACAGGGTGCATTATCAGTAAAATACTGGGGAAGAAAAATCTCGATGTTCAACGAGAGAGAACTGATTAAGTGAGTTAATTACATTTGCATACTGGAGAACTACATAGCCATTAAAAGTAAATTTATATATTTATTAAAACAGAAGAGCAAAACTAACATATTTAGTGAAAAAGCTGATTATAAACTAGATGTATATTATCATTCAATTCAAAACTTTTATATGCATTTATACAGATATACGTATATTATATTTTATATTTATATTATATTATTTATTTTAATTTTCATGCATTTATTTTTGTTTAGAAAAAGTTCTGGAAGGACATGTACTGTTGGCAAGGGGAGAAATTAAATTGCAGTAAATTTCTTTTTCCTTTTCTGTTTACAAAAAATTATTGTAATAGTTATGCGTTAAGTATGTAATTTCAAAATTAATATGCATTCCCCAAACAGTTAAAATAAATGAAATTAGTCCATATACTTGCTGTCATAGTTCGCTAGGGCTGCCATAACAATGTGCCATAGACTGGGCAGCTTAAACAGCAGGGATTTATTCTCCGATGATTCTGGAGGCTGGAAGTCCAAGATCAAGGTGTCAGCAGGGTTGATGTCTCCCGAGGCTTCTTTCCTTGGCTTATAGCTGACCACTTTCTTCATGTGTCTTCACATGGTTTCCCTCTTGTATGTGTCTGTGTCCTAGTCAGCTCCAATAAAGACACCAGTAACATTGGATTAGGGCCTACCCTCATGACTTTATTTTAACTTAATCACCTCTTTAAAGACCCTGTTTCCAAGTACAGTCACATTCTGAGGTACTGAAGGTTAGGATTTCAATGCACGAATTTAGGGAAGGACACAATTCTGCCCACAACGCTTGCCTTCTAAATAAAATAAGGAAGTCTTGTAGTTTTCACAGGAAACACCTCCTGCTTTAAAAGCATAATTACAGCATGCTCATATCCTCATGCTAATAATTATTCCATAGCACGATAAAAGTTATTTTATAAATTGAGATGCAGATCCCGATGTGTCTCTGGAGCGGTGAGGGAGATTCAGATGCACGCCTGCAGAGCCGTCTTCCTCCCCAGTGGGTTCATGATTTGCAGCATTTGAATCAAGTCATGCTCTTGTTGTTTGAGGCCAGCAGTCAGTCAACCCACATTTACTGGACACTCACAGGTTACGGCAGATTTTACTAGGTGTGGGGGTGGGTTAAAAATAAACAGAAGTTTAGTTCATGCCTTTGAGGAGCTTTTAATTTCCTGTGGACACAGAACACTCCTGCTGAACACAAATACACTAATAATAAGGAAACATTTCATGTGGGGTTTAGAGATAAGCAGTCTCACTTATGTTGTGGAGGGTTATATATTTTGTAATTAAGTGACTGTAAAATAATGGTATGACCAAGATTGGCCCATAGGCCTGTTGACTTCCTGCCAGGTACTTTTCCCATGAGATCACCCTCCACTGACCCCCAATGAGCTCTGTCAACTGCTATATAAAGTTGTGCACTAAATGTTGAGGGGGAGTTGAAGTAAAGGGAACAAAACCAGATCTTGGTTTCATAAAATGCATTTCAAAAGCATTTTGGAGGAGAGAAGAGACATGGGTTGAGAAGAAAGGACCAGGAAATCAGGAAGTGTGGTTTTGTGCCCCCAGTCCCCATCGTCTCAGAACTGGCTATGTAGAGTGGAGCAGAACAAGGGCGGGAGATGATTAAGGCCTGGGGGTGGAAGGAGAGACTCTCCCTGGGAAAGGGTGGGGTCTGGATGACCCAAGGGAAAAGCCCCCCCAGGACTGAGACCATGGCCGGGAGGTGGAGTGTGCGCCTGGTGGAAGTCCGGGTCATCAGAGCCCCTACACACTCCACACCTTGTTTCATTGCAACCTATTTTTTGATACAGCTAGTGAGATTCCAAGCCTTCTCTTGGGGATACTGTGAAGTCATAGGAATTATCCCATAAAACCCAGGGCAGTCGAATGGATTAGTTCTTACAGGGATATAGGTGAGTATGCGTGTAGGTGTATGTGAGTGTGTGAGTGTGTAGCCGCGTGGGCATATGCACATGACTACGTGAGTGTGACTGCATAGTGTGTGAGAATGTGCATGGGTGTGGGAGAGAGTGTGTTTGTATGTGGGAGTGAATGTATGGGCACGTCGGTCCTAGAGGTCACTGTATTTGCTTCCTATTGCAGCTGTAACAAAATCACCACTTATTTAGTGGCTTGAAACAACACACATTTATTATCTGCGGTTCTGGAGGTCAGAGGTCTCACTAGGCTAAAAGCAAGGTGTGAGTAGGGCTGCATTCTTTCTGGAGGCTTTAGGGGGAATCTGTTCCTGGTCTTTTCCAGCTTCTAGAGCTGCCTATGTCCTTGGCTTGTGGCCCCTCCTCCATTGTCAAAGCCAGCAATGGTAGGTTGAGTCTTTCTCATGTCAAATCCTCTGACCCACCCTTCTGCCTCCCTCTTCCACTTGTAAGGATCTTTGTGATTGCACTGAGCCCACCTGGCTAAGGCAGTATGATCTCTTTATCTCGAGATCGACTGATTAGCAACCTTAATTGCATCTGCAACCTCATTTCCCTTTGCCATGTCACCTAACATTTTCACAGGTTCTGGTGACTAGGATGGGGACATTATTCTGCCTACCACAGTCACCATTATAATCACTAGAAATAAACACAAGCAGAAATGACTTTTTCCCTTTTCTCCAAATGTTGACATGCCTTGGAGGGGCAGCTGGCACAGGGCTGGAGGAGCAGGCGTGTTCTGCAAACACACCCAGGCGACTCTGATTCAGCTTCACTCCTGTTGAGATCTGCTGGTTTACATGTTAGCCTGAAACAGTATTTGTCTTTTCCCAAATAGCAATGATGGAAAGGACTTTGGTGATGACCTGTCTCACCCATTCATTTTTATTCACAAGGAAATGGAGAGCCAGGCTGGTGAAATGACTTCTCCAAGGTCTCCCAGCTCGCAGGCATGGAGCTAGAGCCCTACCAACATCTTGAGAACTCCACCCACTGCTTTTCCTAATGTCATGCTCATCAATTTTATGAGACAATTTCCCTGCCTTTTCCAACCAAGAGTGATGTGGTTTTTGACCTTCAGAAGGCATTTAATTCTCTTGACTAACACTGTATCTGTCTGTGTGTGCATGTATCTGAAAAGCAATTACAGTAATTGGATAAGATGCTTACATGGTTTTGCTGCATTTGCTGCCTGAGGCACATAATGAGTCGAGGAGGTGAAACTCTACATAAATGTGCCTGGCATTCAATCCGGAGTGCTGGGGTATCAAGAAGATGCAGATAAATTGGAAGAGGTTCAGAGGAGATCAGTTGAAATGATGAAAAGAGGGAAGATTGAAGCAGCTAAGGAGGGAATGCTTCACTAAGCAGTCAGTCAGCTGGAAGAAAGCAGGCTCCAGGGCTTCTGTGAATATTTCCAGGCTATGACAAAGAGGAGACATAATTACTTTGGCTTTCTGGTAGGTCTAAGAAAATGCGCTGAGTGTAGATACAAAGTAGGAAAACTACTTTGTGCCAAGAATAAGGACATCAAATCATTTTACCTTAACTCTCTATCGACCTCAGCTTGCAAACATTCAGTGTTGCACTTTGGCTGATGGCTAGGGTGATACGCTGTCCTGATTTGCCTGGGATGGAGGATTTTTCTGGGACACAGGACTGTCAGTGTTAAAACCAGGACAATCCTGGGCAAACCAGGACAGCTGGTCACTCTGCTGATTGCACTGATTATCTCATTGCATGTGAGGGTCAAAATCTAGGTCTAACCTGGCCGTCCATCTCAGGGATACTGGAATGTCAGAGCAGGTTCCTCTGTTTGCATGAGGGTTCCAAACCTCCTTGGAGAAATGGTAAAGAGATCCCTGGGGCTCACGGTCGAGCCTCAGAACACCGTTGAGCAATTCTGCTCATATGGGGAAGGCTAAGCCTGCCCACCTTGGCTGTGATCAAGGGGCACCTGGATGTTTCGGATAGGAAAAGTGAGGGAACATGGCTTGAGGTTGCCCAGTATGACTTGTCCTGAGGCTTTCGCTTGGGTGTAGTGACCACTGTGTTCAATGCAGCATTAGATGTAGTCCCTTGGGTCCCTTATAGCCTTGTCAGAAGCAGTGAGGCTGCCTTTTGGGGCCCTGAAAAGTTGTAACCAATGATGCAGTACAGGATCAGTGTGAGGGCTCTGCAGGAGCAGGGGGAGGAGAGTTTGGACATTGACACAGGAAGCAGGAGAATGGCTAGTTACCTCTCAGCAGCAAAAAATACCAGCCATCGAGCCAGCCATAAGATAATGGGAAAAAAGAATGAAAACAAAGAGAATAATGACATCAGCTGAGAAACAATGTGAGCCTTCTCCAGAAACGGAGGACCTGTGGCAGAAACTTAGAAGCACAGTAATAAAACTCAAGAGCCTTCATCTAAGCCAAATAGGATCTCTAATCTTACCCAAGCTGTCAAAATCTAAAAGTCCTGATCTTCCAGAACAGAGAGTCTGGGAGCCCTGGTGCCCTGGGTTTGGATGATCCATGTGAAGGAAGAAGTATCAGAAGTAAAAATCAAGACGGAAATAGGATGCCGAAACATGAAAACTGAAAGACAGGAGAGAAATTTAGTTCAAGGCGTAGTCATTTGGATTTGCTTTCTGCACCTGCCATTCTTTGGCCAGCATCACCATCCACCATACGCCCTGCTTCTTTCCAAGGAACACTTTACAGAACAGAAACAAGTCAATGGGCTGCTGCATGTGTCTTTCACTGACCCTGCATTATACTATTGTCACCCAGAAATAGCCAGGCAAACAGGAAAAAGCGAAAAAGGAAGATGCAATGTCGGTTGAGTTTGATTGCCCCTAATTATCAAAGGGAAATGGGACTGCTGCTACATTCAGGTTATGGCACGGACATTTAGTTATCCATGTCGCCCATGCTGAGTCAGTCAGTATTTTAGCTGTTTGCAAGATAAAATGAATGGCTGACTTACACAGAAATGTAATTTAGTACAAAGGTAACAGGTGGCTCATAGAGGCATAGGTAGGGCTGAAGAACTTGGGGCCAGGCCAGAAAGCAATGGGAAAAAACACCTAAAATTACATCGCACAGACCAGGATGCCTTGGTTGTCAAAGCTGACCGGAGAACTTGCTGCGTGTAATCACCGCCCCTCTGCCAGTTCTGCTGCAACCGTGGCCTTCATCTCGACCCTACTGCCATTGTGATTCTCTGCCGTTCTGGCTGCATGGCAGCCCTTGCAAGTCCAGGTTGATGTGTCTGATCCAAGGAAACTAGGTCCAAAGAGGCTGGGGAAGGAAATATTTGCCATTTTTGGCATTGATTATGGGTGGTTGCCTTTGCGCCCTTCAGACACTCATAACGTGGGGGAATGAGAGGCTGGGCAGTCAGAAAGAATGACAGTTGCCCTTTCGCATGGCCCCTTGACGGCCCAACATCAACATATACTTATTCTTATACTTATACTTCCTACCTGATGTAAGACCGCCATCATTCATACCATTGAAATATGCTCCCCTCCCCACCCGCTCTTTTTTTTTTTTTTATTTTCAAGAGAGAGAGAGTCTCACTCTGTCTCCCAGGCTGGAGTGCAGTGGCACGATCACAGCTCACCGCAACCTCAAACTCCTGGGCTCAAGCGATCCTCCTGCCTCAGTCTCCCAAGTAGCTGGGACTACAGGCCTATACCACCATGCCCGTCTGTGCTCTTCCCCTTTTTACTTTTTAACAACTCTTGAAGTAGATTTATTACTTTTTTTTTAATGCCCTTTTTTCTAAAAAAAGTTTTCAGAATATCACAGGGATACAAATGCTTTGGTTACATATATTGCCTCTGCTCTGCTCAAGTCAGACTTACAAGCATGCCCACCCCCCAGACATCACGCACTGCACCCATTAGGTGTGAATTTACCCATCCCTTCTTCCTCCCTCCCACCTGCCTGACACCTGATGATTGTTACTTCCATAATGTGCACATAAGTGTTGATCACTTAGTACCAATTTAATGGTGAGTATATGTGGTGCTTGCTTTTCCATTCTTGTGACACTTCACTTAGAAGAATGGGCTCCAGCTTCATCCAGGATAATATAAGATGTATTAGTTCACTATTGTTTTTTGTGGCTGAGTAGTACTCCATGGTATGCATATACCACATTTTATTAATCCACTCATCTATTGATGGACACTTGGGTTGATTCCACATCTTTCCAATTGTAAATTGTGCTGCTTAGGAACATACGAGTGCAGATGTCTTTTTTACAGAATGTCTTTATGTTCTTCCCTCTAAAAGTACAGTTGAATCAAAGTCTCACCTGTTCTGTGTCCACCTTGGAGTTCAGGCACTTGGAGACATGGCTTCTCCTCTATTCTATCCTGATTCCCTCTCAGTGTTCTGTAACTTACGGATAAATTTATAAAGGGAACCATCACCACACATCCCATATAAAATTTTGAGAGAAAGAAAGAAAAAAGGAGAAAAAAATGAGTTCAAATATCAACATCTATATTTTAGCAAGGAAGAAAATTATAGTGCTTGTTTCTATACCTGATCAGGAAGATAAAGTCAGTAGATCCACTTTCCCTCTTCCACTATCATGTTTCTTTTGAACTCAGCCAGGACCTCGCCTGGTCAGGGTTCTGCACCCAATGGGATGATACAAACCTTCATTTCCAAGAGTTCTGAGATCTTGGTGGTCATGCTTGAAGAGGGTCACATAGCTCTCCGTTGACTTTTACTGTTGGATGTGGCAATATTAGGAAATGGCCCAGGAATCCCCTGGGCTTTATCCACCTCCGGGTTGCCCTCAGTTTGAGGCAGCAGCCCCATTTCCCCTTGATAATTAGAGGCAATCAAACTCAACCAACATCGAATCTGCTTTTTTTGTTTTTTCCTGTCTGTTTGCCCAGCTCTTTCTGGGTGACAATGTGTAATGTAGGATCAGTGAATGACACATGCAGCAGCCCGTTGACTTGTTTCTGTTCTGTAAAGTGTTCCTTGGAAAGAAGCAGGGTGTATGGTGTGAGTGGAGGGATGGGTAATGGAACGGCAGGGATGAGCCTCCCCCAACCCCCGCTCATAGAACAGCTTGTGTCATCACCTTCTCAAGCACCTGCCAGCCGATACCTCGGCCACTTGATGATGGAGCTGTTTATCTGTGGATGGTGATGCAGACCAAAGAATGGCAGGCACAGAAAGCAAATCCAAGTCCAGAATAAGTGTCTGTATCTGTGAGGACAAATGCTGGTGCCCCATGACAGAGGAGGTTGAATACAGTCCACCTGCCACCAGGGGGCAGGCTGGTCCATCCAGGGAAGACCCACTATTACAGGATCAAGGACGGTTCCTGCTGATTGCAAGTTGGGCCTCAGCACGGGAGTAGCCAGATTAGCCCTGGTGAAGGGAAATCTACGTCTTCGAGTTCATCAGTAGGTTCCATTCCCACCTCCATGGCTGCTTTGTCCATGAGCCCATCGAACAATCACTGGGTGGCTGGAAAGCAGGTTGCCTTGTATCTACAGGGCGGATCATCTTGTTCACTGGTTTATTCATCACCTTTCCACAGTGGAGTGAGAGGGTCTTTGAGGGATTATGCTCTTGGGGCACTTTTCTAGACACCTATCCACACACCTCCTTCTCAAACATCCCTGTTACTAGTTCTCCAATCTCGTTCCTTCCACGTTCATGACCAGCTATCCAAACGTTAGTCACAGCCCACAGCCCCAGAATCTGGTAATGATTTACCTTCAGCTATCTCACCATTCAGCAGGAGTGGACAGCAAATTGTCCCACCCAAGGTGTCACCCTCTGGGACGATTTCCCCTTCCTCACTGCCTTTATGCCCATTCATGAGTGAGGATACAGAGCTAGTTGTCTACTTCTCGTTGGTGCAAGCACATTAAACAGATCCATCAGAAGTCAGGCTTGGCTTTTTCCCCTTCCTGGTCAAGCAGTCACAGGAACCGCCCACGACGCCGTAGGTGTGAGTGGCGGGATGGGTGGTGGAATGGCAGGGGTGAGCTCCCTGCTCACCTGTCTGTTTCCTGTCTGTGTCAACTTGTGTCACCCCGACTTCCTCGAGCACCTGTCAGCCTATACCTCGGCCACTTGATGATGGAGCTCTGTTGATCCCATCAAACTTGTGTTAAGGCAGAAAAACTGGCCACTTCATCACGAGCAGTCCAGATCAGGTGGTCGTTTGGCCTTCGTGATCTTGCCACAACCACTGCCACCAACATCGTTGAAATTGCTGGGCTAGAATCCAGTCTTGCTGCAACCATTTCCACTGCCAGAAGGGTTCATTCACCATCATCCCTGCTTGTCTGTGTCACTTGCAATCAAAGTACAATTTGGTAATATAAGACCCGAGTAAGCTAGGGCCACATGCCTAGGCCTGGCTGGAAGGGTACCTGGGAAAGCAAATGTCTGGCATTTTCAGCCTCTGCAGTGGTTGGGTGGCCAGATAAGCTTTACAAAAAGTGATTTCTCCCAATTCTAAAACAAGGATTTAGATGCTGGGCAGTCAAAATATCGCCTATATGTGTTTCCTCCCCCTACCCTTTTTGAAAAATACAGAAATCTTTAAAGAAGAACAAAAATAAAATGTAATCCAATAGCTCAGAAATAAAAATAATTATTAAAATTTAGATGTGTTTTCTTCCACATGTCCTCTAATGAATACTTATCTTACAAGAATATATATTCCATGAAGTCGGGGATGTCATCTGTTTTATTAATATTTGCCACTGGCTTCACATTAATAAATGATTGCCTACATGAATGGTTATTTTATAAATCTTAAACTAATATTTTAATCATTTTTCGTTATCATTTAAAGTTTTTTATGCATTCAGTTTTACTGGCTAGGTAAGGTTTTATCCAGTGAATGTAATGTTACATTTCTAGGGAGCTGGGACCTGAGAGAAAGACTGTGGGACAATGCAGTGGCCCTTTGCCACTTCTTGCTTCCCCGGCAGCCTTTCCAAATCTGCCTGACAGTGACAGCATTCACTACTTGCCTCTTGCCATACACCTTGATTCTCCCCCAAACCAAAGTGGTCTGAGGAAACAAAGCTTAATTACTTGCAATGGATCAGGGCCCTGAACACTAATTCTTCTGCGGCAGGAGCAGAAACTCAATTAACAACAATTTTTTGGCTTGTTTGTTGGCTCGTTTTTCACATTCACTAGGTCCTGGTGAAGAAGCAGGACACGGCTGCAAATGCAACAACACAAACAACGATGCGTTGAGTCTGCTCATGGATAGACATTGTGCTAGATGCTTCATCTCACTGAGCTTTCACAACAGCCTTATGAAGTATTAGCCCCCAAGGTACAGACAAGGTTTCGTATTGATGGCGTAATGCCAGGGTCTGCAGCAAGGCCGTCAGACTCACTGACGTCATTCTGGGTGATTTTATTCAAATGCATTCTTGGCCAAGGACATGAATAAATACTAATAACATTGAGAAGTGGGTGGATTTTTTTCTTTTAAAATGGTGGCAGGATGTATACCCCCTGTTGGGATCCACAGAAGCCCCCAGTTATTTAGAACAGGTTGAAGGATTTTAAATGATTTCTTTGGGAGAAGAGCTTCTTGGTAATTCAGGAAGATAGGATGGTAACTTGGGGTTTATAAAGAATCTACTTGTCCTGACCTTTCTTCTCTGGCCCTGGAATTCATAACAGGCACTGCCATCATGGGAAATGGGAGAATACCCTGACTCCTTCTGTTAGATCCTGCCTCAGGTGTGTGTTGGCCTAGGCTTCTTATCTGAGCAGGAGTGAGAGATATCTCACAATGAACCCCATCTGATTGACTCCCCAGATTAATGGACACTCTTCATTCCCTCCAAAAGCGCACTAACTGATGCTCACAGCACGTTGAATGCTCATGGCTAGTCAGCTACTCCCTTGTGTACCCATGTACCCACCTGCTGATTTACTTGCTGTTAGCTCCCAAACCTCTTTACGCCATTTGTACTTACTGCTGTAATTAATTAATTTAATTAAATATTTATGTGAACGACTTTATTCAACAAATTGAACATCTACCATGTGCCAGGCAATGTTCTTCATGCTCAGAATAAATCCATGAACAAAGAAACAAAGACTCCTTTTTCCATGTAACTTACATTCTATGCAAAAAGATATAATTTACTTCATAGAGAACTAAGTTGAATGCTTTGGTAAGACCCAACAAATACAAGTTGCTTAAGAATTTTGCTTAATTTGGGGTATTTAAGACAACTGTAAAAGGATTGGAAAAAATATTGCAAGGCTCTGGAAGGATTCCACACTCAAAATACTTCACAAGTATCTTTAAATTCATGTTCTGTTTTAAAGAAATCAAAACTAGAAATATATAAGTGTGATTTATGTAAGAAAAACAATGAAGAAGTGCAACTGGCAAACCCAGAGGAAGCCCTTGGGCCTATGTCAGAAAAATATTTACATGTTTTACATTAAAATGAAATGTTTAAGGTAAATATTTATCTTTTTCTTTCTTTCTTTTTTTTTTTAACACATTGACTGCTACACCAGAAAAAAAATTTTTTCCCCTTGGAGCCAAGGCGTTTTATTATGAAAATAAAATAAAAACTTTGAAAACAAAACAATCCTTTCTAATTTAATGGAAAAAAATTGTTTATTTTTTGTTGTTTTCTGTGGATGAGTTATATGCAATTAAATTGTCAGTATTAATTGTAACAATAAGAACATCAACAACTAAGATTTTCACAAACCAACTGCAAGGTTTTGCCCAGGGGGGCCACCCATCACGTAACATGCATGCTACAGCATGGCAGCGTGAGTTGCCTGTGCATCTCGAGGCTCCCAAGGTAAAGAGACATGTGAGTTACATATGCTTCACGAGGTCCTGGGCTCAAAATTAGCGTGAGTTGCATACAACTCACATGGCAGTTAATGTGTTAAAAATGAGTTTTCACTGTAAGTGGCTTTTTTGATTGAAAACCAACAACTGGTCCCAACTGGATTGGATAAAAGTGTTCTAAGGACCATTCGAATCTGAATTACCAGATACCTGCAGTTCTGAATCAGGAGTTTTGGGGTGGGTCTTGGGGAAACTGTAATAAACAAACTCCCTAGGGACCAACTCAGGAGGGTCCGCTGCTGAGGGCTGTTCTACTAGTCAGGGTAAACCCCCTGGGTCCTTCTTGGTCTGGACCTTCCATCCCCAGGATCAAGGCTCAAGATACCATTTGGTGGGAAGGCTCCCTCCTGCCTTCAGAAGGTGAAATCTTTTAGCAATCTTTTTTGAATTGTGTGATAGTAGAGACCTAGTATTAAAAGAAATTAAGTCAATGTGTAATTCTCGGTGCCCAAATTAGGTATTCCAAGGAGATTAAGAAAGGATTCTATTCTTGAGCAGTTTGTAACCTCAAGAAAAACTCAGCAAATGAATCCCTAGGTTATATTACTAGATAGCATATGGTACTATTAGTAGCAAAATCACCTGCTACGGATCCTGTAGGAAGGTGAGAATCTTGGGGTGACCAACTGTCCCAGTCTGCCGAGGACTAAGGGGTTGACTGGGATGTGGGGCTTTCAATGTCAAAACTGAGATAGTCCCAGGAAAACTGGGATGGTTGGTCACTGTCGAGAAGGATCAATTTATGTGCAAGCACAGCTAGGGAGGGATTTGTAGAGGAGACACGCGAGTGGGCGTTAGAGTCTAGAGGAATGTACAGCAGCCGAGAGCTCAGAGGGGAGAGGAGAATTCTGATTTGAATGCATGCGCGTCCTCAGAGATCCCCAGCACTATTCATTTTAATCCAGGTATTATAAACCTGGTGTGTTTTTAGCGATCACTTGGCATGTTGCTACAAGAAGTGTGACAGAGCTAAGTGGTTCTGCAAGCTGAGGTGATAACAGCTCATACGCACACCCACCTCTGCGTACAGGTTAATTAGCTAGTGTTGGCAGAGCCTTTGAATGTGTGCAGCACGCCCCAAAACCCAGATATTATTAGCCAGTCAGCATCACCTTAAAAAAATAACATTGCTGCAGTCCTTGTTTCTTCCCAATTTCTCTGAAATAGCTGGATGCCTGCAGATTTCAGCATGAGCCTCTCACTGGAACTGAAGTGGCCACAGTGTGCAAGACATGTGTGAATGTGATATGGACAGACCCACGGCCAGCGCTGCGCTACTGGTCGGCTGCTCTTGCCTTCCCGTTAGAGGCTGTTGCATTCATCCTCTCTGCCTCTTCTCATGGTGAGCTGTTCATAGACATGGTGTGTATATAGAGCTCATATATCTCTTATATACCATACGTATAATATCACAGACCATATGATGTTGTATCATAAGACATCATGTATCTTGTAATGAAAGATGTGCTAATGTCACAGGACGACCATAAACTGGACAACAGCCCCCCTCTTGCCTGGTCTGAGGCTGGTTCCAGTGTGAGGCAGGGGGATTACAGGCTGATTTTGCCACTAGCAAGAACCAGTCTCAGACATGCTGCCAATCTGTGCATCTGCTGGAAGCAGCTCCCCCACCATTGTTGCTGAGCAGCAATGTAGGATCCTGTGCCTGGGGTTGCACCCTGGCTAGGACTTCGTGAATAAGAAAGCATGCCCCCTGACCAGTCAGCCCAGGCCATGCCCACGTGAGGGTCCTGCCCAGTTGCAGAGCTTCTCTGGAGCGTGCTGCACTTCAGCCAGCCCACCACACAGGTTGGATGGGGTAAGCAGTTAGCAAAGCCGATTTTCTTCAGACCTTTCATAGAGCCTGAGTGAAAAACCATCTCAAAGTTTTTTTCTATTCTCTCACTCAACAACAATCAACACAGAAGACTTCAATGTGTGGGGGGGCTTCTCCCCACCAACTAGCAAGCAATCGGTTCTGCAGGGGACACCAGTTGGGTGTCCTCCAATTCGATTCCAACACTATCTACCTGGAGACAGCGTCAGATCCCATGGATTGAGGGCCGAGTGCCACAAGACTGTCCCCCACAGCCCATGCCAATTGCAAGCCCCAGCTTGTTTTCTCTGTGCTTCTGACCGACTGGCTGTAAATTGGGGTTCCCACAACCCCCTCCTTGAATTCAATTAATTTGCTAGAGCTGCTCACAGAACTCAGGGAAACATTTTCTTACATTTACCAGTTTATTACAAAGATGTTTAAAAGAATACAAATAAACAGCCAGATGATGAAGAGATACATTGGGTAGCAAGGTCTGGAAGGGTCCCAAGCGCAGGATCTTCTGCTCCTGTGGAGTTGGGGTGTGCCACCCTCTGGAACATGGATGTGTAAGCCTGCCCTTTCGGGCTTCTATGCAGGCTTCATTATGTAGGCACGATTGATTACATCATTGGTCATTGGTGATTGGCTCAACCTTCGATCCCTCTCCACTCCCCAGAGGTTGGGGAGTGGGGCTGAAAGTCCCAAACCTCTAAGGCTGCCTTGCTCTTTCTGGTGACCAGCCCCCATCCTGAAGCTATCTAGGGACTTCCAGCCATAGGCCAACTCATAGCATACAAAAAGACACCATGTTGGAAATTTAAGGATTTTAGGAGTTGTATGCCAGGAAATGGGACAAAAACCAAATATGCATTTCACAATATGACAGAACCCCAGAAGTCAAGGCTATTCTTGCAAAATTTCTATAAATGAGCCTTGAAAAATTGGTACGTCAGTAGAGTACACACTGGTCATTTACCATTTGATAGTAGAGGGATGGATGAAGTCTTACTAAGTAAAGAAAGGTATAAAAACCCAGAGACATGGGGAAGGAAGTAGAGAAGCCAAGAACACGGGTGTCCACCCACTCACATGCGCCCTTGAGTCTAAATACTCCTTGGAATTACAGACTCTTGGGGTTTCTGTCCTGACAGGCTTAGGCAAGAGCAGTGAGTCCCTGGGCTCCTGAGTGTCCTCTAACCCCCACCCTCATTGATTATTGCACCACTGACCTTGCATGGTCTTAAGAAAAAGGAGAGATGCATAAACAGAGGTTAAGAGCTGTTTAAAGGTACCATCATTCTCCTTCCTCCTTTGCCACACCAAAGACCTGAGTGGCCCATGTGTGATCTGAGAAATGCCCCTTTCTCAACTAAGATGGATCCTACTTTTAAGGAAACAAAAGTTACCTACAGGTCATGAGTTCAAGGCCTGGCCAGCATGGGAAATTTCTAAATTCCTATGGCTGCAAGAAAAACCACACTCTTGCTAAACTCTCTAACAGTAGGAGCTATCAGGCAAATTATCAGATCTCTCCTAACTTTTATTTATAACCCAGACCCTGCAACTGTTTGGACACAGGACTGGCCTTGTAAACATTCTTCTCTGATAAGCAACTGCAGACCTCAAACCAGTTTCAGCCAGCTTACAGAGACTCCCCACGAACTGTCTTTTTGTCTTATAGTCACTTTTGGACATAAAAAGGCAAATTCCACCTCATTTTAGTGCTAAATCCCCACCCAAAAGTGAACATGGGATATATGTTACATATATGTTTACCCATTGCACCTGCGCTCAGCTTCCCTCATAAATATGTACAGTGTTTCCTCCAAATCTATTGACCCTATTATGTAATATGGACCCTGTGAGTCATAAAACCCAACGTGCTCCTTCCCACTTTGAAGAGAGAGCACCTTGGGTCCTCACTGGAGACTATCTCTTCCTGTTTCACAAACCCATATTGTCAATAAAGATCTCCTTTCTACTATTTAGCCATCCTGCGATCTTTTAAATGACACCATGACCTGTGCCTGGATGGTCACACATAGAGATTTTCCAGGTAGGAAAGTGCTTGTGCTTGCTACCTCCCAATAGGACTGCAGACAAGTTGCCCTCTGGTCATTGGTCTTTCGCCCTAGAAATGATGGGTTCCCTTGGTCTGCAGTGAGCCGATAACCATCTGGTTATTCTTCCTTTCTTCTCTCTGTCCTTAATTCCTTTCTTTAACTTGTGTTGACAAAGGACTTAGGAATAATCATTTCAAAAAGAATTACGTTTTACTCTTACCGTAGTCAGCAAAGTCCACTCCATATTTTCCCAATGCTCATTTTAAAAGTGGGAATTTCACATCTGGGTCTTCCTTCTAAGCATTACTTACATTATAGATCAGGGTTGCTCAGTAGAACTTTCCACAATAATAGAAACGTTCTATACCTGCGCCGTCCAAACCACTAGCCACATGCAGCTGTTGAGTACTTCAAATGTGACTAACGGGATTGAGGAACCACATTTTCGATTGTATTTGATTTTAATCAATTTACATTTAAATAGCCACATATGGCTCATGGCGGTAGTATATAACAGTGTAGTCAGGGTACATGTAGTACTTCCAAGGCTCTTCTCCAAATCTCGGTGCAGATTTTTTTTTTTCCTTAGGTGATCTAGACACAGTTCACTCTTCTCTAGGCTCCTTGACACTAGAGGAAGTAAGCAAACACTCAGTTCCTTGCCCTGCAGTTTCTTCAGCTCTCAGAGTCCTTCACATGGCAAGTGGGAGGTTGGGTTGAGAAAGGCTTACTGAAATGTCAGTAATATGGGTGAGAAAATTTCAGTTCTTGGCCAAGCATTTTCTTTGTTGACACAACAGGTTTACTTGCTCATGCATAGAAGAAAGCAATGGCTAAATCCTGAAATGAAATGCCTGCGTCCCAGGTGGTTCATGGTTCTATTTCAATTTAATGCACATTTAAACTAACGTAAGTCATTAGAGTTATGTATGCTTGAAGGTACTATATTACAAACATTTTAGAAGAAAGCCTATGGAAATTAAAATTACATAACCAGGGAAGAATTTGAAGAGTCCTGGGTTTGCATGGAGGGAAACAGGTCAGGCCGTATTGGAGCTTCCAAATGAAGCGCCATCTGTCCAGGACAAAATCATCTGACTGTAGCTGGGTGATGTTGGCGAAGACCTAGGATGAGGGAAACAATTGGGAAGGGTCCATTTGCACGAGAACAAAGGGACAAGGAATTTCCAGGATAAAAAAAGGAAAATTCAGACTTTTAAGCAAAAGTCAAAGGCAATGATTAAGCCCTGAAAGGAGAAAGTGGCTAGAAATACAAGGCAGATGATGCTGTACACCTGGAAAAGATCTAAGAACCCAAGAGAACTCATCAATGTCAGGAAGACAAGATAGATGAGGCCTACCCAAGAGTGGGTGTCAGACAGATTACACAAGGGAACAATTCCCAGATTTGGAGAAGAGTCCTTGGTTCAAACAATAGGAGGTAGCCCTCCATTTATTCTTCTATCTAGCTATGTTAGTCTGCTCAGGCTACTGTAATAAAATAGCAGAGACTGGGTGGCTTAAACAATAAAAGTTCATTTTCTCACAGTTGTGGAGGCTGAGAAGGCCAAGTGAAGGTGCTGGTCGATTTGGTTTCTGGTAAGCACCCTCTTCCTGGCTGGCAGATGGCTGCATCCTCCCCAAGATCTTACATGGCAGAGAGAGAGAGAGAGTGAGAGAACATGCACAAGTGCTCTGTTCTCTTCCTCTTCTTATAAAGACACTAATTCCATTGCGGGGACCCACCCTCATCACCTCACCTAACTTAATTACCTCCCAAAGATCCCATCTCCAAATACCATCACATCGGGGGTTAGGGCTCTAACATATGAATTTGGATGGGACACAAACATTCAGTCCATAATACCAACCATTCAATAAACATTTATCAAGTACCTGCTATGAGCTATAGTTGTACTGAGGAGTAAAACACCATCTCTGCCTCCTGGAGATCACAGCAAACAATCATGACCCAAAGAAATAAGTAATAGAGAAAGTTCTAGGGGTGCACAGAGGGTGGGGGACAAACTCTACCGGGGGTGCAGGGAAGACTTCATGGGGAGGGGACATTGGAATGGAGTCTTGAAGGGCAAGGGAGACACAGAAGGAATTTGAACCTGATCCCAAAGGATATGGAGAGTCTGAGGGCTGCAGAAACATTTTAAGCAGGGTAATGTGCAGATCTATGAGTAGGAAACTAATGGGCATTTTATTAGTTTGCCAGGGCTGCCCTTTTGAAGCTCCACAGGCTAAGTGAGTGGCTTAACAGAAACTTATTTTCTCAGTCCTGGAGGCTATAAGCATGAGATCGAGGTGTCGGCAGGGTTGGTTCCTTCTGAGGCTTCTGCTCCAGCATGTAGATGACCACCTTCCCCCTGTGTCCTCACATGTTCTTTGCTGCATGTGTGTTCAGGTTTGTGTCCAGATTTCTTCTTCTTATAAGGACATGAGTCATATTGGATTAGGGCCCACCCTAAGGGCCTCATTTTAACTTGCTACCTCTTTAAAGGCCCTGTCTCCAAATGTGGTTACATCCTGAAGTACTGGGGGTTAGGACCTCAACATACGCATTTTGGGAGGACACAATTCAGCCTAGAACAGGCATCTGTGCTGAAGGGAGACTGGATAAAATAGATCGGTAGGTGGTGAAACAGTGATGAAACTCTTGTATGAGTCCACTTGTGTGATGATGAAGATCTGACTGGGGCCCTTGTGGGGATGAAGAAGGGGCAGCGGACTGGGAAGGGATTTGGGAGGTGGGTTCAGTATCTATAATGTGGGGAAGAGGAGGTCATGATTCTGGGCCATGTCTTGAGTGGATCTTTTAAGAGAAGGCTGGTAGCTGAAACCAAGGCAGGGAATTTAGTAGAAGGAACGGGTTTGGAAGCCTTAACTCAGAATTCCTAGCTAGTGCCAATAAATATTTGACAAATAAATGAGCGTGGGCGAGACCCCGTGAGTTTAGGATG
Organism: Indri indri; assembly: GCA_004363605.1. Taxonomy (NCBI): domain Eukaryota; kingdom Metazoa; phylum Chordata; class Mammalia; order Primates; family Indriidae; genus Indri; species Indri indri. The sequence goes on along the minus strand of RJWJ010000383.1, from coordinate 83,989 downwards.
TAACAGAAACCCCAATTGCAAAGTGATGAGATCCAGTTCTCAGTGTAGCACCCAGTGTTTGTTGCTTAGAAGGAAGTTTGACACTTTTTTGTAATAATTTCATATCCCAGAACTCCTCATTTTGCTAATAAATGCTGATTCTTGATGTGCCTGAGACTGAGCACATGCCTTGAACCAGGCCAAGACAAAGGAACCAGTACATTTCCTAATATCCCAAAGAAGTGGTTGGTGACAGATCTTCAGGAACAGGGATATGGGGAAAAATAATTGGGAGGACCTGCATGCAGTGAGAGTGATCCCTTTTCCCTCCTGAACCTCATTTTTCCTATTTTGTGCATTCTCAGCATTGCGAGGCCAGTCGGCGTGACATTGCTTACATTATATACTTGTTTTCGACTCAGTGCCAGAGGAACCTGGACCTGAGAGATCTCTGTTTTCATTGAAAAAGAGCTCCCAGGCCTGAGTAACTTCGAACATGAAACCTCTAAAACCTCCCCTTTGCATCACCACTGTGGCACTCGGGTCTTCCACATTTCCTCTCCCATGTGCCTTCACACTTCTACTATTGTCCTCTGAAATACCTCCCAGCACCTTGAGCATGGCAGCGAAGATGAGTGTGGCGCAGTTCCTGCCTGTCAGGAGCTTGCAGTCGTGTGAGGGGTTAAGACAAGTAGAAGATGTTAAAATGGAACTCTTATCTGAGTTTTGGCTGAGGCCCCAAGTCAATAGGTGGCAAGAACAATGACATTCCAAAGTAAGGGTGTGTTTCCCAGGCAGGGCTTGCAGAGGAGGTGGTTGGAAACCAGTTTTGAGGGCCCCCAACTGACCACACAGCTGCAGCCTCTATACAAAAATGTTGCAGAGGCTAGAGAGGGGTTGGAGGTTAGAGAGACGATTTCTTTGAAGAGAAATTGGCAGCATATAATGTTTCTTCTCTCCCTGGAGGGAGGATTGGGTGCTACCTTCCTTCCTCGAGTCCGTGAGGGTGGCTCCAAGAACCTTTTGGAGAGCTGTTAGGCATCCCCAGGAACTTAGGGAATTCAGGGTGCCAGAGGCTGATTGTGCAAGTGGATTCTCAAGGGCAGGGAGCTGACTGAGGTCACAGAGGGCTGTGTGCCTGCCCTTCCACTGACCACAGGCTAAAGATGCATGTTCACCGCGGCCCCAAAGTGGGTTTATTACAGAGAATTCCCAGAGCAGAAAGAAGCCAGTGGTATTGCTAGATTACCAGCGACCAAGGGAGAGCTCTTAAGTATCCAACTAGATGGAATGTTTTTGCTCCAGTCAAGGGCAAGACAGGTGAGAAACATCCTCATATGGGAGCAGGAGGGAGAGCTGAGGGAAGGAGCTGGCTTTCTACACGACCTGTGGCCTGGGGAAAACCAACAGCAGGTGGCTGTTTACCTCTCTGCCCCTCCCTGATTTTAACCCAGGAGAGAGCAGAAGGTGCAGCCAGAAAGGTGGAGAAAAGAGAGAAGAAACCAACTACAGCCCCCAGGGTGCCAGCCAGAAAGAGGCCTGGGCTGACCTAGGGGGGAGTTTGGACTTGAAATAGGGATTTGATGATTCTCTGGGCTGGATGTCATGAGTGCGTTACCTGAGAGAGAGCAGTGAGCCACAGGGCATACCTGAGATTTCTTCCCAGAGCAGAGAAAGACCTTGCCCCAAAGCAGGTGGAACAGCCCCTATCAGGGGAAAGAAAACATTGTTTTCTGATTGTACCTTGCTGTAGGTTGAATGTGTTCCCCAAAAAGCTGTTGGAAACTTAATGCGCAGTGCAACAGTGTTGGAGGTTGGGCCTAATTGGAGGTGTTTAAGTCATGAGGGCTCCAGCCCCGTGAATGGATTAATGCTGATTATAAAAGGGCTTGAGGCTATGAGTTCGACCTCCTGCTCTCTCTCTCTCTCTCTCTCACTCTCACTTTCTCACTCTCTCCTTGCCCTTCCACAATGAGATGCCTTCTGCCATGTTATGATGCAGCAAGAAGGCCCTTGCAAGATGCCGATCCCTTGATCTTGGACTTCCCAGCCTCCAAATCTGTGAGAAATACATCTCTGTTCATTATAAATTACTAAGTCTCAGGTATTCTGTTATAGCAGCAAAAATGGACTAAGACATACCTAGTGAATTCCCTTCATTTGTGTTCTGATTGTATGCATAAGCAATAATGATCTAGGCAGAATAGCATGCATGCCGCTCATCCTCTTAACGTATTCCTATCGGACACCTGCTGTGTGCCAGGCACTGAGCTGGCCATGGAGAACAGCAGGGAACAAACCCTGGCACAGCCATGCCCTTGACAGAGCCAACAGTTTGGTGGGAGAGACACCAGACCCATGAGACAAAGTTACACCACAGCATGTACTGAGAATTTGATGAAGGGGAAAAAATTACATAGGGGTGGAGTGAAAAAGAGGAAAACATCATGGAAGAGAGGTGCCTGGGGCTGGGTCACAGAGAAGCTGTCAGACCTGGGTGGGCAGCGTGGCCAGGGGACCCTCCAGACAGGATGACTGGTGTTCCAGCATGTGGGGAAGAGGAGGTCAGTTTCATGAAAGTGCAGAATACACAAAGGACCAAATGGGTATGATTTCATTTACACGACACAGACCGGAATAGGCACGTCTATAGAGACAGAAAGTAGATGAGTGGTTGGCCAGGGTTGGGGGGGCTAGGGAGGAATGAGGAGTGACTGCTGATGGGTACAGGGCTTCTTTTCGTGGTGATAAAAATTTTTCTAAGATGAGATTGTAGTGATGGTTGCACTAAATATACTAAAACCATTGAATTGTACACTGTAAGTGGGTGAATTATATGGTATGTCAATTATATCTCAAATAAGCTGTCAAAAAAGGAGAATCTAGTCATAGCAAAATAAATATAGAATGATACAGTCTATAGAAAATTCGGAATCCGGCAACACTGAGAGATATGTCATTTAGGAAGAGGTGGCAAGACTATGAGGAAATCGAGGCAGTGGTTATAGCACGTCGGGGCAGTGTGAGCTAGAGGAGGCAGGAGGGGAATGTGAAGGGAACAGAGAACGGACAGTGGACAAGCTCCACGCATCTGATGTCTTGCTGTGAGCGGTGGTTTCGCAGGTGTCTCTATAGCAATCATTCGCACAGCTCTTATGCACACTCTTTTGAATGTATGGCAAAGTTTAAAATAAATAATGAAAAAGTAGGGAGTGGGGAGGCCAAATGAGAGAGGGGGCAGGAGGGTACGTGGGGAGGTGTGCCGAGTCCAGAGCTACAGGTGAGACATTCTTGCTTAACGAAGATGAGCAGGAGCCAGCCAGGCAGCCAGGGGGGATGCGAGCAGCAGTGTCGGAAGGGATCCAGGCTCTGTACGCAGGATGGGTGGGGGCAGGGAGGGGCCAGAGACGGCGAGAAGCTCCAGGAAAGCAATGGCAGGGTCTGGGCATGCGCGGTGGGGCGGTGGGGCTGGGGGCGCCGTGGGAAGTGTGAGGACCACTGTGCAGACAGAGTCGGCGCTTCACACCCGGCAGAACGTCAGGAGGAGGGGCTGGAAGGAAGAGATGATGAGCAGTTTCGCTTTGGACATGAAAGGAGTACAAGAAATTACCTTATTACAAAATGAGGGATCTCAGGAGACTGCAACTATAACTCTTGGCAAATTGTAGGTTCCCGGGTAATTACGGGGCCTTTCCAAATTCTTTTTGTTCTCGGTTCCTTGAGGAGTCCCATCCCATCCCACTCCGTATCCTGGGCTGATCTGCAGCCCTGGCTCCCACAACTTTGCAGACGCAGAAGAACAAGACGAGTCTTGTCGCATTTCTCAGGGGCATAGCCTGGGGCCCCGGCAGCGCAGACTCGAGAAGATGCTTTCCTGTTTCCAAGCTTCCAAATTTCTCCCTGAACATGTTCTCCTCTTATGATTTCGATCCCTGACTTCCCGTCTCCACGGGAACCTCACAGAGGTGAACGCGGTCCCCAGGGGCAAGGGACTCCTAGGCTGGGACCTGAACGATGAATGGATGCCGTCCCTTCCAGGTGGGAAGGACACATGTACAGGTGCTGGGGGAGAGACAGCATGACTGCAAAAAGGGGGAGTCCCAGGCCGTAGGCAGTTTGGACTTGATCCTTTACCTTGAGGGAACTGAAGCTATTGAAGGTTTTGGAACAGGTGGTGATATGATCAGTTTGTACCTGTGTCTAATGAGCATTTACTGTATGCCAGGAGTCGTTCCGTCTTTCCATGTACCTTATCTCATTTAATCTTTTCAGTGCTTCTGTGGGGGGTAGGTGTGATCCATCCATCCACCCTTCCATTCAACAATTTTTTAAAATTGAGAGACAGCTTGGTGCCAGTTACTGCGTTGATGTTCTTTGGACAGTTGAGGACATGAAAGAATCCTCCCCTCTCAGAGAGTCAAATCAATGCCTAAAATCTATAACCAGAAAGAGACATGGCCAGCATTCAAACCCAGGAAAGCAGCCTCTAGAGCCCGGGCTTATCCACTGGGCCAGAGCTGACCTCTCCTCCTGGAGTGGAACTGCAGGTCCTTGTGCATCTTAAAGGCAGCAAGGTCAGCAAGAGCTGGGGTCAAGAAGTATGAACTGATCTTGCATAAGAAGAGGGGGTTGGTGAGGCCACCACAGGTGAGGTGAAGAGAAAAGGCACATATGTGAATGAACTTGGCAAATCCAGCTGGGTACCTGCCGTGTCTGAGCCTTCTTTCCTGCTAACAGGACTCTGATTTTTTTTTTTTTTTTTTTTTTTTTTGGCAGAGGATGGGATGGGGAGTGTGCGCAGCCATGTGTTCAGCTCCTAGGGATGAATTGTAATTGGTTTTAAGCCAATCATGGATAAGCTAATACCATTTGGCAGATATTCACTCTGTTGCTTCCTTTGTAGCTAGTGGGGGCCATGTGACCAAATTTTGTCAGTGAGATAAAAGGGAAGTCTGTTGAAGGCTTGTGAAAAATATTTTTGATCCCCCTGATAGGATGCTGGAACAGTAAATGAAAGATCCTGTGTTATCTATTTTATTTATTTATTTATTTAGACAGAGTCTTGCTCTGTCGCCCAAGCTAGAGTGCAGTGGTGTCATCATAGCTCACTGCAACCTCCAACTCCTGGCCTCAAGTGGTCCTCCTGCCTCAGTCTGCCAAGTAGCTGGGACTATACACGTGTACCACCATGCCTAGTTAATATTTTTCTATTTTTTTTTTTTTAGAGATGGGGTCTTACTGTATTGCCCAGGCTGGTCTCAAACTCCTGGCCTCAAGTGATCCTCCCACCTCAGCCTCCCGATGTGCTAGGATTACAAGGGTGAGCCACAGTGCTTGGCTGTGGTCCTGAATTATCTAGATGCCTCACTGCATCCTGACTTTGAATGCAGTCTTGATTCCTGGAGCTGTGGCAGCCATCTTGTAACCAACAATCACAAAGACAAAAAGCCAACAAACAAAGGGTGGCAGAATGGAAAGAGCTAGGTGCTCAATGAGACTGAGAAGCTGAACTAATGGCAGCACATTTTTTCCTCCAGACTCCTTAATATGTGAAAAAAGTAAACGTTTAAGAGTTCACGTTTTTTCATCACCTGGCTGACCATATGCTAGCTGCTATAATAAGCATGAGAAGGAGGCAGGAAGGGGAAGTGAACCTATTTGGAATGTGGGGTGATGTGTACAGAACTTTTTTTTGTTTTCTAATTGTTCTATGTGTTGTAAATCTTGAAGACAGAGTCACCTTTTCTTTTCTGTTTTTTCTTCCCGCTTGCACTCTCCTAACCTCCTTCTTTCCTGTAGCCCACATTAAGCCGACATGTGCAATAACTATTATTTTGAATAAAGAGATTTTCCCTTCTTTCATTCTCATTGTTCTTCTATCAAGTTATTGAAAAATATTCAAGGGCAGAGACCTAAACTCTTCCATTGTGTTCATGAGGACATTACAGATGCTTTTCATGGCATTTTATTTAGTGCCTTGAAAGGAGGCGTGTAATTTAGAAACTTAGATGGTTCTTTGAGAAAAAAAAAGATCTAAAACAGAAAATGCCATAAAAGACTTCGTCGGGGGAGGAGGGCAGTTGTAAAAATAAAATGACAAAGACGATGGAAGAACGGGAAGGAAAGGATGAAAGGAAGAGTCTTTTGTATCGCTGGCATTTCAGTGCTCTCACAAGTGATCCTCGGCAAACTTCCGCTGATCCCCCGCCCCCACCCAACACGCTCCTTCTGCCCAGATCCCAGAATCTCTTCTATCAATGAAGACATATTTCTGAGGTATCTAATTATAATAGTTTTCTATTGCAGATACTGCTAGTTACCATGCAAACAGCTGTTACCTCCATCATTTCATTTGAATAGAATCCCAATTTTTAATTATCCTCCAGAGCATGGCAATATTATTCAGATTAAGATGGATCTTAGTGTAGCCCTAGACCCAGGGTAGGTAGGTAATCTCTTCCTGCCCTCCCCCTCACCGGACTGGTTTATGAATGGGTATATGACACAATTTTGGCCAATGAGATGAGAGGAAAAATCTGGTAGGGGGCTTATAGGAAATTTCCCTTTGCTCTATAAGGAGGTGTGGCGAACTCCTTTTTTGGGACATGATGCCTGGAACTATGGCAACCTTTTCAGGACCACGAGAGGAGCCCGCCCAAAAGGATAAACAAACATACTGAGGATGGTAAAAGAGAAAAACAAAAGTAATCTGGGTCCTCGACTTTGTTTAACCTCCATGCTAACCAACTCTGCAAATATTCCCCTTCTGAACTTATTAACTTGTTATTATTCACCAGAGTGATCAAAAAACAAAAAAGCATATTTGCTTTTAAGACTAGGGTAGGAAATATACAAAATGAGCCTGGAACATCTTCTGCCAGAAAATAAAGAAGTGCTTTAAAAAACAAACAAACGAACAAAGAAACAAAGAAAAAGCCCCACAATGGTGGATATGTATCAAAGTGACACAGAAGTCAGCTGAAAGAGCTCCCGATGGCCAAAGCTAGAACAATTGGAGGAACTAAATTATTAAGGTGGAATTGGGATTATAACCCAAAGTATAAAATAAATGTCCATAAGCCCATACTGATACAAATAAATGACTGAATAAATAAATAAATAAGGAAGAATAAAAACATATCTTGTGCAGAATAATTCCAAATAATTTATGCAGATACTCTATCCTCAAGAGGGTGGACTCTAAGTCCTCACCCCTGAAATGTGGACTTCACACAGTGACTTCCTTCCAATGAGCACGTGGCAGAAAGGGAGGAGAGATGGGTAACTTCACAGTGGAGAAGCCTGAAAAACACTGCCCCAGTCAGTGATCAAGGTTAGCATCAACAGTGACAAGTCATGTTGATAGTATGTACCTCTCACATATAGTGACGAGAATGACACTTTATCTCTCTGGTCTTGTCTGGCCTTTCTCAAACCCATAACCCTGTCTAATCATGAGACAAACATCAGGCAAGCCCAAATTGAGGTATGTTCTAAAAAATTCCTTATCAGTACTCACAAAAATTATCAAAGCCATCCAAAACAAGGAGAATTTGAGAAACTGTCATAGCCAAGAGGCACCCAAGGAGAAATAATGACTAACTGTAATGGTGTATCCTAGATGGGATCCTGGAGAAGAAAAAGAACATAAGGTAAAAATAAAGAAAATCTAAATAAAGCTGAATAGTACTCCATGGTATACATATACCACATTTTACTAATCCACTCATGTATTGATGGACACTTGGGCTGTTTCCACACCTTTGCAATTGTGAATTGCGCTGCTATAAACATTCGGGTGCAGGTGTCTTTTTCATAGAGCGATTTTTGTTCTTTGGGGTAGATGCCCAGTAATGGGATTGCTGGATCAAAT
>RJWJ010000383.1:0-76037 GCA_004363605.1 Indri indri | reverse complement strand
CGAAGTATCCCAAGAATGGAAAAACAAGCACCACATGTACTCACCATCAAATTGGTAGTGACTGAACAACACATAAGAGTACATATAAGAATAACATCTATTGGATGTCGGGTAGGGAGGGAGGGGGAAGGGGAGGGGCGAGGGGGAGGAGGGGACGGATATATGCATACACAAAGGGTGCAATTCGCACCCTCTGAGAGATGGACACGCTTGGGACTGGGACTTGGGGGGAAGGGGGGGGCAAGGGCAACATATGTAACCTAAACATCTGTACCCCTATAAACAAAAAACAATTAAAAAAAAAAGAAAAGAAAAAGAAAATCTAAATAAAATATAGACTTTAATGAGCAATAATGCATTAACATCAGTTCATTAATTGTGACAAATTTACCATACTAATTTAAGATGTTAACAATAGAGAAGAGTGGGTGTGGGGCTTATGGACATTTTCTTTACTATCTTCACAAACTTTCTATAAATTTAAAACTATATTAATAGTAAAAGTTTATTTTAAAAAGAGAGATACCAATATCAAGAATGAAAGGTCCAATCACTACAAATTCTGCAGATATTAAAAGGATGATATTACTGACAACTTTATGCCACTATATTTTATAACTTAGGTAAAAAGGACAACATTGCTAAAAGACACAAAGCTCACCCAGGAATAAATAGGTAACTTAAAAATCCCCATGTCTATTACGGAAATTTAATATCTAGTTAAAAAATTTCCCACAAAGAACTCAAGGCCCAGTTAGCTCCATTGGGAAATTCTGCCAAACATTTAAGGAAAAAATTAAGCCAATTCTATACAAAAATCTTCCAAAAAAAAATGAAGAAAAAAAGAAACTTCCCAACTGTCTTTGTCCATTTAGTGTTGCTATAAAGAAATATCTGAGGCTGGGTAGTTCATAAAGAACAGAGTTTATTTGGCTCATGATTCTGCTGGTTGGAAGATTGGGCACCTGGTGAAAGCCTCAGGCTGCTTCCACTTGTGGAAGAAGGAGACAGGGAGCTGGCATGGGGCAGAGAGCACATGGTGAGAGAGAAAGCAAGGGAGAGAGTGGGGAGATACCAGTGTCTTTTTAACAACCAGCTTTCATGGGAGCTAGTACAGTGAGAAGCCACTAATTACTGGGATGATGGCACCAAGCCATTGACAAAGGATCTGGCCCCATGACCCAAACACCTTCCATTAGGCCACACTTCCAACATTGGGGATAAAATTTCAACATGAGATTTGGAGGGGACAAACATCCAAACTATAGCACCAACACATTCTATGAGGTCAGCACTACTCACATACTCACAACAGAAAAAGATATTATAAGAAAAGAAAACTACAGGCAAATATGCTTCATGAACATGGATGAAAATATGTTTAACAAAATTTTAGCAAATTGAATTCAACAATATAGAAAAGGGATAATATATCATGACCAAATGACATTTGTCCCAGGAATGCAAGACTCATTTAACATTTGAATATTGATCAATGTAATTTATATTAACAATAGTAATAAAATAAAATAATAATTCACAGTAACAGAATAGATAAAGAAATTTAAAAAAGAAAGCCATATAACCATCTCAGTAGATGCAGAAAAAGCATGTACAAATTTTAACATCCATTCCTAATAAAAACTCTCAACAACCTAGAAATAGAAAGGAATTTTTTCAAACCAATAAAAGGTATCTATGAAAAACCTGCAGCTAACATCTTACTAAATGGGAAAGATAGAATGCTTGATTCCTGTAAGGAACAAAACAAGGATGTCCCCTACTCTTTCAAACATTATACTGGAGTTTCTAGCCAGTTTAATAAGATGAGAAAAAGAAACAAATCTTGTCTACATTGTTAAGGAAGAAATAAATCAGGCTTGATTTGCAGATGACATGATCATCTATTTATAAAATTCTGTGGAATCTACAGGAAAGATACTAGAGCCTGCACATATAAGGGAATCCCATTAGACAATAGCAAATTTCTCAACAGAAACCTTACAGGCCAGAAGAGAATTGGATGATAAATTCAAAGTGTGAAAAAAACCCTTTCAGACAAGAATAATACAACCATTAAAGCTCTACCTCAAAAACGAAGGAGAAATAAAGCCTTTTCCAGACAAGCAAAAACTGAGGGAATTCATCAATACTAGACCAGCCCTATAATAAATGCTTAAGGGAGTCCTAAATTTGGAAGCAAAAGGATGATGATGTCTACCCTCATGAAAACACATGAAGTATTAAATTCACTGGTAGAGCAGATACACAAATGAGAAAGAGAAAGGAGTCAAGTGTTACCACTATAGAAAACCACCAAACTTCAATGATAAATAGTAAGTAAGGAAGAAAGAAATAAAGGATATAAAAGAACAACCAGAAAACAGTTAACAAAATCACAGGAATAAGTCCTCATCTATAAATAGAGGACTATTTATAGAATGTAAACAGATTAAATTCCCCACTTAAAAGATATAGGCTAGCTGAATGGATTTTTAAAAATGACCCAACTATATGCTGCCTATAAGAAACTCACTTCACCTTTAAAGACACATATCGACTCAAAGTGAGGAAATAGAAAAAGATTTGCCACACAAACAAAACCCAAAAGTGAACAGGAGTAGCAATTCTTAAATCAGATAAAACAGGCTTTCAGTTAAAAGCTATAAAAGGAGACAAAGAAGGTGATTATATAATGATGAAGGGATCAACTCAGTAAGAGGATATAAGAATTCTAAACATATATGCACCCAATACTGGAGCACCTAGATATATAAAGGAAATATTATTGGATCTAAGGGGAAACATAGACTCCAATACAATAAAAATTGAGGACTTTAACACCCCATTCTTAGCATTTAACAGATTATCTAGACAAAAAATTAACAAAGAAACATTGGATTCATACTGCACTTCAGACCAAATGAACCCAACGGATATTTACAGAACATTTTATCCAACAGTTGCAGAATACACATTCTTCTCATCAGCACATGGAGCATTCTCCAGGATAGACCATATGTTAGGTCGCAAAACAAGTCTCAATAAATTCTAAAGAATTCAGATCATATCAAGTATCTTCTCAGACCAATGGTGGAGTAAAACTAAAAATCAGTAATGAGGAACTTTGGAAACTGTACAAATACATTGAAATTAAACAACATGCTCCTGAATGACTATTGGGTCAATGAAGAAATTAAGATGGAAATCAAAACAATTTATTAAAACAAATAAAAATGGAAACACAACATACCAAAACCCATGGGATATAGCAAAAGCAGTGGCAAAAGGGAAGTTTATAGCAATAAACCCATAAAAAAGTAGAAAGATTTCAAATAAACAACCTGATGATGTACCTCAAGCGAATGGAAAAGCAAGAACAGACCAAACCCAAAATTAGTAGAAGGAAAGAAGTAATAAAGATCAGAGCAGAACTAAACAAAGTAGAGACTAAATAAATACAGAGACTGGACAAAATGAAAACTGTTTTTTTTGAAAAGATAAAATCAATAAACCACTGGCTAGAACAGCTAGACTAACCAAGAAAAAGAGAGAGGACCCAAAAAAATGAGACATTACAACTGATACCACAGAAATACAAGGGATTAAAAGAGACTGTTATGAACAACTATATGCCAACGAATTGGAAAACCTGGGGGAAATGGATAAATTCCTGGACACATACAACCTACCAAGATGGAACTAGAAAGCAATAGAAAACCTAAACAGACCAATAATGAATAATGAGATTGAGTCAATAATAAAAAGTATCCCAGCAAAGAAAAGCCCTGGATCAAATGGCTTTACTGCTGAATTCTATCAAACTTATAAAGAAGAATTAACACCAATTCTTCTCAAACTAGTCCACAAAATTGAAGAGGAGGGAATTCTTTGTAACTCAACCTATGAGGCCAGCATTATCCTGAGATCCAAACCAAACAAGGACACAACAATAAAAGAAAACTGTGGGTCAATATCCCTGATGAAAATAAATACAAACATTCTCAACAAAATACTATCAAACCAAGTCCAACAACACATCAAAAAGATAACACACCATGATCAAGTGGGATTTATCCCAGGGATGAAAGGATGGTTCAACATACGTAAATCAACAAATGTGGTACATCACATCAACAGAATGAAGAACAAAAACCATATGATCATCTCAACAGATGCAGAAAAAACATTTGATGAAATTCAACATCCCTTTATGATAAAAACTCTCAATAAATTAGGCATAGAAGGAACATATTTCAACATAATAAAGACTATATATGACAAACCCACAGTTAACATCATTCTGAATGGGGAAAGACTGAAAGCCTTTCCTCTAAGAACTAGAACAAGATAAGGTTGCTCACTTTTACCACTGTTATTCAACATAGTACTGGAAGTCCTAGTCAGAGAAATCAGGAAGAGAAAAAAATAAGAGGCATCCAAATTGGAAAAGAGAAAGTCAAGTTGTCCCTGTTTGCAGATATGATCTTATATTAGAAAAACCTAAAGACTTCACTAACAAACTCTTAGAACTGATAAACGAATTCAGTAAAGTTGCAGCGCACAGATATCAGTAGTGCTTCTATATACCAATAACAAACTAGCTAAAAAAGAAATCAAGAAAGCAATCCCATTTACAAAAGCTACAAAAAATTAAAATATCTAGTGATAAATTTAACCAAGGAGGTGAAAGATTTCTATAATAAAAGCTGCTAAACATTGATGAAAAAAATAAAAAAGGATGCAAACAAATGAAAACACATTCCACGCTCATGGATTGGAAGAATTAACAGTGTGGAAATGATCATACTATCCAAAGCAATCTATAGATTCAAGGCAATCCCTATCAAAATACCAATGGCATTATTCACAGAAATAAAATAAAAACATCCTAAAATTTGTATGAAACCACAAAAGACCCTGAATAGCCGAAGAAATACTGAACAAAAAGAACAAAGCTGGGCACATCACACTACCTGACTTCAAAATATAGTCCAAAGCTATAGTAACCAAAAAAAGCATGATAAAAACAGACACCTAGGCCAATGGAACAAAATACAGAATCCAGAAATAAATCCACGTATTTACAGACAACTGATTTTCAATGAAGGTGCTAGGATCATACATTGGGGAAAGGGCACATTCTTCAATAAATGGTGCTGGGAAACTGTATAGTCATGTGCAGAAGAATGAAAGTAGACCCCTATGTCTCACTATATACAAAAATCAATACAAAATGGCTAAAAGATTTAAACATAAGACCTGAAACTATAAAATTACTAGAAGAAACAATAGGGGAAATGATTCTGGTCTTGGCAAAAATTTTATGGCTAAGATTTCAAAAGCACAGACAACAAAAACAAAAATAGACTATATCAATATAGTCCCCTAAATAGGACTATGTCAAACTAAAAAGCTTCTGTATAGCAAAGTAAACAATGAACACAGTGAAGAAACAACGTGTTGAATGGGAGAAAATGTCTGCAAACTATTCGTCCAACAAGGGACTAATATCCAGAATATACAAGGAACTCAAATAACTCAACAGCAAAACCCCCAAATCATCCTGTTAAAAAGTGGGCAAAGGATCTGATTAGACATTTCTCAAAAGAAGACATACAAATGGCCAATAGTTATATGAAAAATTGCTCAACATTACTAGTCATCATCAGGGAAATGCAAAACAAACTGCAATGAGATAGCATCTTGTCCCAGTTACAATGGCTATTATCAAAATGACAAAAAATAAAAACAAAGGCTGGTGAGGATGCAGAGAAAAGGGACTCTTAGACACTATCTTATATACTGTTGGTGGGAATGTAAATTAGTACAACCGTTTTGGAAAACAGCATGGAGGTTTCCCAAAAAACTGAAAATGGAACTACTGTATCATTTAACAATTTCACTATTGGATATATATCCAAAGGAAAGGAAATCAGCATATCAAAGGAATATCTGCACCCCCATGTTTATTGCAGCACTATTTGCAATAGCCAAGATATGGAATCAACCTCAGTGTCCATTAATGGTTGAATGGATAAAGAACACATGGCGTGTGTGTGTGTGTGTGTGTGTGTGTGTGTGTGTGTGTGTGTGTGTATAATGGAATACCATTTGGCCTTGAAAAAGAAGGAAATCCTGTCATTTACAACAATATGAATGGACTTGGAGAACATTATGCTAAGTGGAATAAGCTAGGCATAGAAAGACAAATACTGCATGATCCCACTTATATGTGGAATCTAAAAAAGTTGAATTCATAGAAGCACAGAATAGCATGGTGGTTGCCAGGGGCTGGGCAGACATTGGAGTCAGAGAATGGGGAGATGTTGGTCAAAGGGTACAAAGTTTCAGTTAGGATGAATAAGTTTTGGAAATCTATTGTACCACATGGTGACTATAGTTAATAACAATGCATTGTACGCATGAAAATTCCTATGAGAGTAGATCTTAAATGTTCTTACCACAAAAAAATGATAAGTATGTGAGGCGATGGATATGCTAATTAGCTCAATCCAATTATTTCACAATGTATACATACATCAAAACATCACATTGTACACCATAAGCATATATAATTTTCTTTTTCTTTTTTTTTGGTTTTACTAACCCCAGTCAAACCTCACACAATTTTATTTTTCAATTATACCTTAAAAAAAGATGCTAGAAGTAATAGGTGAGATTAGCAAGGTTGCAGGATGTAAGATCAATATACAAAAATCAATAGTATTTCTATATACTAGCAACAAATGACCAGACATTGAAACTTCAAAATATACAGTTTGTAATATTATCAAAAATATGACATACTTTGAGGTGAAGGTGTGAATGACCTGTCACTGAAAACTACATAACCAAAATAAATTAAAGAAGACCTCAATAAATGGGGAGATATACTATGTTTATGGACCAGAAGACTCAATATTTTTAAGATGTTAACTGTTTCCAAATTTATCTATACTTTCAATGGCAGGGTGGTAAAAATTGACAAACTGTTTCTAAAATTCATATGGAAATGCAAAGAACCCAAAATATCTACTTCAAAAAATAGGAACAAAGGTGGAGGACTTATACCACTTGACTTCAAACTTATTATAAAGTTACAGTGACCAAGATGCTGTGTATTATTCGCACAAGATACACGAATAGATAAATGGAATAGACTGGAAAGTCCAGAAATAGACCACATGTATGTGCACAGTGGATTTCTGACAAAGGTACGAAGGCAACTCAGTGGAGAAAGAATAGTCTTTTCAACAGATGGTGCTGGAACAATTGCACACGCACCTGCAAAAATATTAACTTCAATTAATACGTCATTATCACGTACAAAAATAACTCAAAGCAGACCATAGTCCTAAATATAAAATGTAAAATTATACAACTTTTAGAATGAAACATAAGAGAAAATATTTATGACAGTGAGTGAAGCAAAAATTTATTAGATACAACACCAAGAGCATAATCCATAAAAGAAAAAAAATGTCAAATTGGACTGCATCAGAAGTAAGAACTTTTGTTCTTTATAATTTCCTGTAAGAGAATGAAAAGACAAGCCACAGGTGGTGGGAAAATATTTTCAAATCACATATCTGATAAAGGGCTTGTATATGAAATACAGAAAGAATGCTCAAAATTCAATAATAAGCAAATAAAAAATCATGTTTTTAAAATGGACAAAAGATTTGAAAAGACACTTCACCCAGAAAGATACGTGGATGGGGAATAAGCACACGAAAAGATACTCAACATCATTAGGCATTAGGGAAATGCAAATTAAAACCACAATGAGATACCATTACATACTTATTACAATGGCTAAAATGAAAAAGATTGGCCGTGCCAAGTGTTGATGAGATAGTGAAGCAACTGAAACTTTCAGACACTGCTGATCGGAATGTAAAATGGTATAAGTACTTTGGAAAACAGTTTGGCAGTTTCTTAAAAGTTAAATATATCCCTACCACACATTACCTGAAAGAAATGAAAGCATGTCCATGCAAAGACTTGAACACGAATATTCGTGCCAGCTGTATTTGTAATAGCCCCAAACTGGAAACAATTAAAATGTCCATGAACTGATAAATGGATTAAAAAAATGTGGTACAGTCACACAATGGAATATTATTATACAATAAAAAGAAAAGGACTGTTGAAACAATACATGCAACAACATGGATGAATTTCTGAATAAATATGAGAATGATTGATAGAAGTGAGCCAAAATAGTGCATAGCATATGATTGTAATTTTTATAAAATTCTAGAAAAGCAAATTAATGTACAGTGACAGAAAGCTGTTTAATGGGTTTAGTGGGGTGGGATGGAGGGGGAGGCAGGGCACAAGAAAACTTCTGGAGGTGATGGATATTTTCATTATCCATTCCTGATTGTGGTGCTGCTGTCATGTATGTCCATTATAACTCCGTAAGTTCTATTCTTAAGAAATAATCACACATACCGTAAAATATATTTTATAAGGATGGTCATTGTAGAAATGTTTACAGTAGCATAAAAAAATTAGAGGCAGATTAAATGTCCAATACTAGGATGATGTAAATAAAATGTTCTTCCTCGTTATAAAAATAAGTATTACACATTTATATAATGTGAGATTTGTGAAGATCTTTTACTGACACAGGAAAAAGTACACAATATTTTAATGAAAAAAAGAAGGATATAAAACCTTGAAGTATCTTAGAATAATCGCATTCTAAGTAGCTTCTTTCCCTACACCCACTTGTGGGTAAAATTCTTGAAGGAGGTGTACTTAATTGTGTATGGGTAGTAATATTATGGATGGATTTTGTATTCTTATTTTTTCTTTTATCCCTCATATTTTTTCAATTTTTTTAAACAACCACCACATTAACATTTTTACCCAGAAAATAACAGTGTTTTTAAAGACAAAGAATTACCCAGACTGGTAAAAATGTTGACTCATAAACCGTCAGATACTGGATATTTGTGCCTGTGTGATTCCAGCCTCTCGCTTTTCATGATGCCTACACTCTTGTTTGTGGTAGGTCACATTTTTGATCACAGTGATTTGTTGCCTCTCTACAGATGGCATATACTGCCAGACTTAGCCATGTGACTTGCTTTAGCTAACAGAATGTGAGCAAACATGATCAAGGTCACATCAGAGCAGAAGCTTTCAGATGCAATTGAGTGGTTTGGCTTGGCAACTTGTGCTCCTGCCCTCTGAAAAAGAAAGGTGTGGGGTGTTCTCATAATGAAGGAGCTGTTCCTTCATTCTGGGGCTCAGAGTGAGAAGACATCCAGCGACGACCTGAAGACATTCCACCACCTGGAGCAAAGCCATAGCTGACCTGCAGGCCTCACATAACAAGAGCAAGAAATCAAGGTTTGATGATGGAAGCTGCTGAGATTTTTGGGATTTTTTGTTACCCAGCAAAAACTGATCAATACATATTGTCTATTACAGACACTAATAAAATCTCATAAGGCACAACATAGCAGTATGTAAACTGCCAAATCTTTTTTTTTATTACAAGCTTATACTTTAATGAAAATCTTGAGCAATGGCTCTAGAGTTTACACTGGCCCATACAAACCTGACATTATTCAAGCAGATGGCTAAGCCTTCAAATAAAGCAAAGACTTAAACTGCCAAATCTTAAATCCAGGTCAAGAGCCTTTTGTGCCCCAAATTCCACATCATGGGGTAGAGATGAATGGGTGGAGTTTGAGCACTTAGGGCTAGTGTTAAAAAATTCTGGAAAAGCCCTCTACAAGGCACGGTTATGGGAGAAGGCAAAAGAGATCTTTGGAAATGGGGTGGTGGGATGAGAGAATGGGATGCAATGGTAGAGATGGAAAAAGGTGTGTAGGAAAGGAATCATGCCCACTTGCATTCAGGCCTGGGCAAGATGGAGCAGAGGGGAAGATGCAGAGGAAAGAGGTCCATCTAGCCAAAAAGTGATGGAGAAAAGCTTTCCATCTCAGCCACCATGGGTGTCCTTTCTCTTCTTAAAAAGGATGCTTGCATTTCTTCTTCCTCAAAGGCACCTCTTACCTCGTTTCCTTAGCCAGAAGGTAGAAAGTCGCCCAATATGGGTTTTGATGAAAATGTCTGTGGACCCAGCTGCTCAGGACACCAGGTGACCCACGTTTCTTTCCTGCCAAAGAGGGCTTCCCCTTAGGTTGTCTTGTGCACGTGGCTTTTTCTGGGCACTTGCCTCTGGATTTCCCTTTCTTCTTAACCGTTGGGTCTACTCTTTCCTGTTCTGTGTACACAATTTCTCTGAGGGAATATACCAGCATCTTCAGCTTTGTATAGAGCACCTTTCTTTCTTCTTTGGAGAACAGATAATTTGATGTCATCAACCCAACACACTTCACTGAACATTGAGATATAGGTGGCAAGAATTTAAATTCATACCTAATAACCAGCTTGCCTTCTTTTATATACTTTTAAAGACTTTATATTCCAAAGAAAAAAAATCTAATTATGCACAAGAGAAATTCACTTAGAATTAATTCACTAGGAATTAAATGGGAAAAAAGGTAAGGTTGTTAACAATCCTTTAAAAAATAATTCAAATTAGAAATACTAATTATAGGAACTCCTTTATATAATATGAAACACAGTTCTCTGAGGCATGGGGAAGAGGGCTGGCTGTAAATCACACTCTTAGAGCATAAAGTTCTGATTTATGGGGGAATTTGTGTGACTGAGGAATAAAATTTCCTTTGAGGAGGTACTGCCCAGGTCTGCTGAATATCTGTCTGATAGTTTCTGGAGAGCCCATAGGACATAGCATAACCGACATTCAGTTCTGGGATCAGAGTGTAAGGGTTCATCAGCTTGGATGTAGGAATTCAGGAAGGAAGGAATCCAAAGTGTCCCCCTATGGGAAGCCTTCAGTGAGGGGCTTCCATGGGATGTGGCTCTGTCAACAGTCTTCTCACAGAACAGGAACATGCAGGGATAGAGGGAAGATTTCTATATGGGGGTGTCTCCCCCAAAGCTTTTGCTCTTTTCACTTCACCAAATTCTCCCTGAGGACAGGCAAGGATCAGGCTTAGAATCTGAGGGCCATTTTTTGTGACTCCTTCTCGAGGTTACATTGGCCAATTACCAGATGGCAGGGTAAAGTCAAGGTGGTGAATAGTGCTTTTCAAACTGTTGGGTTGTGTCCCATTTGTTGGGTTATGAAATCAAATTAGAATATCTCAATAGATACTTTTTAAAAACAGAATGGAAAATACCAGACTGCATTGGATATATGCAGAAAGAGTGTTATGGGCTGAATCGTG
Source organism: Indri indri (assembly GCA_004363605.1). NCBI lineage: Eukaryota > Metazoa > Chordata > Mammalia > Primates > Indriidae > Indri > Indri indri. The sequence continues at coordinate 64,755 of RJWJ010000383.1, read as the reverse complement.
TTCCCCCAAATTTATGTGTTGAAGTCCTAACCCATGCTAGCTCAGAATGTGACTTTCCTTGGAGATAGGGTTTCCTAGAGGTGATTAAGGTCAAATGAGTTTATTGGGGTGAGCCCTCATCTAATAACACTGGTATCCCTATACGAAAGGGAGATTAGGATACAGACACTCACAGAGAAAAGACCATGTGAAGACACAGAGGAGAAGACAGCCATTTACAAGTCAAGGAGAGAGGACTCAGAAGAAACCAACCCTGCCGATACCTTCATCTTGGACTTCTGGCCTCTAGAACTGTGAGACAATAAATTTCTGTTATTTAAGCTACCCAGACTGTGGTGCTTCGTTATGGCAGCCCTAGCAAACTAATACAAGGGATAAGTATTATTTCGTGGAATTTTAATTTTCATTTTACACACACACATGCACGTGTGCATACATTCTTAATATTGATAGCCTAAAATGATTGAAAAATAATTAGTTATAATGAGCTCACAATGTATCCATATTCAGGGAGCAACCAGGGAGACCATCTGCACCCATCCAGGTGAGGACAGTGAAGAGAGAAAGTAAACCCTCATTGTCACAGCAAACAAAGAGCTGCCTGTTCCTCCTGCAGTAGAAAGAGAAGCCCTTGGCTTGGCAGAGGGAAATCTCCTATCCTGTAAGTGAAATTCAGTGTTTCATGTTTCATCAGGGCAAAAAAAAAGCATGTTAGAACAAAGCAACAATCTATAAGTGCAAACTCTTCATATTGATTTTTTTTAAAGGGAGCAACTTATTACCCAGTGAGCTCAGCCATTTGGAATTCACCCAGGAACTTAGAAGAAAGCAAGAAAGTTTACAAGTCAGTAAGCCTCGGTGTCATAAAATCCATGCCCCGAACTTTACCTCCTTTGTTCACAGGAAAGCTCCTCCGGCCCTTATTTGGTCTTTTTATTCTTATTTTAGATGCTAATAGTTTAAAAAGAAGTATTATTTTAACTTTAAAGCATTTTAAAAGGCACTGTATTTGTTGGTCAAAACCAGGAATGGATTCTCTCCTTCAGTTCCAGCTAAATTCTTGGTGATGATGTCAGTGTTGCAGGATGCCTGCAGACCTAAAGTCCTCAAAGAGTCATTGTGTTTCCTCCTTATTTTCCATTCAAAAATTAATATAATACATCTTTTAGATATAATCCCACTGGTTTCTGCTCTGTTGGTGAGATCATTTATATTTGCATGTGTCTAACAGAATGAGATTCACCAACTTGTAGAGGAGCTTGCAACTGGGGTCTGCTCAGAAGGAGGAGAAAGTGCTGGAATATTCATAACCTTACTTGGGGCAAATGTGACTGACAGCAACAATGTCCAATCACATCTCTATGACTTGACTGGGTGGGCTTGGTGGGCCCCTCACTTTCCAGGCTTTGGAGTAGAATTCTTGCAAGAGCTTTGCAAGCGTCCATGGGTTGGATTTCTTGCAATGCTGTGAAATTTATGTCTCTGAATCAGGCATCTCTTATTACTTGAGTACATCTGGGAGTGTTAATTTGATCTTTTTTTCCTCCCAGACAAGGGAGAAAAATCATAAATGGTGAGGATTAGTAGCACCAGGCTTTTAAAGGGGAATTTGACCAAGATTCTCCCAGAGCTATCGACCAGAATTTTAGCATTGTAATTTGACATATTTCACACAAACCCACCAGTCTGGCTCCCTAGTTCACAGCACACTGGAAATAGCAAATTGGAAAGACTGGTGTGCTGACGAGAGCAAAAACAACAGCTAATGGAATGATAAGAAGGATGACAACCAAAATATTAAAGCTAGACTTAACTAAATGGCCCCAGGAAGCCATCTAGCTCCATTTAGTGAAGGAACAACCCATCCTACATACCTCAGTGGTCCCTGACACACTGTGGTGTTTCAGACTCGAATGATACCACTGAGTAATCAAGAAGACAAACTGTGACACCGTTGATAATGACAAAGACTCTCTACTTGACTGAATTTTAGTCAGGCCTCTGAGCTCTCTTCTTACTGGGCTTTGGCCTTGGCCACTGTTCTTGCTAGGTCTGCCTAGCCCAGGTGTAGCAAGAATTTTAAGTCAGTTTAGACAGAATATCTATCTGAATCAGAGTATCTGACCGCCTGGCCTGCCTTCAGCAAGCATCCTGTTAAGTTAGTTTAGCGAAGGTCCCCACACCCTTGATGTCTCTTAGTAATTTCCCTTCCACGGACCCCCTCCCTCTGCTCGTTGGCTGCAAATCCCCAGCTGTCTTTGTTGTATTTGGAGTTGAGCCTCATCTCCATCCACTATTGCAGTAGTCTTGACACCAATGCAATAGTCCTGAATAAAGCCCTCTTTACCATCTTAACAAGTGTCAGAATAATTTTTTCTTCCATGGTAATCAAGAAAACAAACTCATCACAGCAACTTCGGTATAGATGCTTCAGTTGTTTGCTATCCTGGTCCCAGGAAGTTTGGGCACTAGCTCCTGCCCATTTTCCTCTGGATAGTGCAAATCTGAGAGAGGAGCTAAGATTACTATTTTGACTTGGTTTTTTCCAAAGGTAGGGGCGTGTAAGTTGTTGATAAGAGTTCCCCAATGAACCCCAGAAGGGATGCCTTCTCTTTCTTTCCTTCTTTCTTTCTTTCCTTCTTTCTTTCTTTCTTTCTTTCTTTCTTTCTTTCTTTCTTTCTTTCTTTCTTTCTTTCTTTCTTTCTTTCTTTCTTTCTTTCTTTCTTCCTTCCTTCCTTCCTTCCTTCCTTCCTTCCTTCCTTCCTTTTTCTTTCTTTCTTTCTTTCTTTCTTTCTTTCTTTCTTTCTTTCTTTCTTTCTTTCTTTCTTTCTTTCTTTCTTTCTTTCTTTCTTTCTGACAGGGCTGTCACCTGGGCTAGAATGCAGTAGCATCATCATAGCTCACTGTAACCTAAAACTCCTGGGCTCAAGTGATCATTCTGCCTCAGCCTTCCAAGTACCTGGGACTACACGTGTGTGCCACCATGCTTGGCTAATTTTTAAATTTTTTGTAGTGACAGGGCCTTCCTCTTGCTCAGGCTGGTACTGAACTACTGGCCTCCAGTGATCCTCCTCCCTCAGCCTCCCAAAGTGCTAGGATTACAGGTGAGAGCCACCATGCCAGGCCTAGAAGCTTCTTAAAGCTAGGAGAGACTTCTCTCATGAGACAGAAGGGGCCCAGAGACTTGGCCAGGAGGCCAGGGCCAGGGGAAAAGATGGGCTGAGAAAATTCCCTGTGGTGGGATTAAACAAGGGACTTTTCAGAACCATGACGTTGAATATTTAAGTTGCTTACCATTATGGATTATAATCCCCCTTTTTGCCCCTGAACCCTCAGTAAATCTGTTGTACATACTGGCCTTGGGCCAGCAGGGGACGAGGTGGTGGCCTGCAGAGAGCCAGCAGGGAAAGGGAAGTGAGCGCCCTGCTTAGCAGGTGGGGCACAGGGAAGCTGACGGGAGCCACGGATACTCTCTCCCCAGAGATGCTAAAGCAGTGATGTCCTGCCTCTTCTGACCAAATACCTCTGTCATAAAGACAAATTTTGAGCATGGATGCCCCATTCCATTTTACGGAATTGACTGATTAATTGCTCTTGTATCCCATGGTCTCTTTTCTGACGAAGATCCAAAGTCTGAGGAGAAAGAAGAAAAACCCCACCATCCTTTGACCTGAACTTAGAGTCGTAGTAGTGTCCTGCTTTCCTTTCTTACTCTTTTTCTTTCACTCTCTATATACACATATCTATGCATTCCCAAACTTTTCCATCACCTTACACAGAAACTTTACACCATAAAGCGGTAACTTTCCATTCTCTCTATCCCCAGATTCCAGTAACCTCTGATCTGCTTTGTCTCTATGAATTTGCCTACTCTAGGTACCTCAAATAAGTGGGATCATATGATATTTGTCCTTTTGTGTCTGGCTTATTTCACCTAGCATAATGTTTTCAAGGTTCAACTATGTTACAGCGTGTATTGGAACTTCATTCCTTTTTATGGCTCAATGCTGTTACTATTACATTATGGATAAATCATATTTTGTTTATCCATTAATCTGTTGATGGACACTAGGATTGTTTCTACCTTTTGGCTGTTGTGATTAATGCTGCAATGACCATTGGTGTACAAGTATCTGTTTGAATCCCCGTTTCCCATTCTTTTGGGTAAGGAATGGAATTGCTGGGTCACATGGTAATTCCGTGTTTAGCTTTGTGAAGAACCAATAAACTGTTTCCACGAAGGCTGCACCATTTAACATTCCTCCTAGCAATGTATGAAAGTTTCAATTTCTCCACATACTCTATAACACTTGTTAATTTCCAATTTTAAAAAAATTATAGCCATCCTATTAGGTGTGAAGTGATATTCATTGTGGCTTTAATTTGCATTTCTCTAATGATTAATGATATTGATCATCATTTCATGCGCTTATTGACCATTTATGTATCTTCTTTGGAGAAATGTCTTTTCAAGTCCTTTACCCATTTTTTAGTTGAGTTTTTTGTCTTTGTGTTGTTGAGTTGTAGGAGTATTTTATATATTCTGGATACTAAACTCTTACAAGATACATAATTTGCAAATATTTTCTCCCATCTTGTAGGTCGTCTTTTTACTTTCTTGATAATGTTCTTTGGACAAAAGTTTATACTTTGATTAAGTTCAGTTTACCTATATTTTCTTTTGCTGCTTGTGCTTTTGGTTTCATATTTAAGATTCCATTGTCAAATCCAAGGTTATGGAGATTTACCCCTATGTTTTCTTTGAAGAGTTTTGTGGTTTTAGCTCTTTTACTTAGGTCATTGATTCATTTTGAGTTAATTTTTTTATATGGTGTAAGGTAAGGGTCCAATTTCATTCTTTTGCAGGTGGAAATTCAGTTGTCCCAGCACCATATGCTCAAGAGACTATTCTTTTCCCATTAAATGGTCTTGGCATCCTTGCCAAGATCAATTGGCCATATATGCAGGTATTTATTCCTGAACTCTCAATTCTATTCCATTGGTCTGTATGTCTATCCTTATACCACATTGTTTTGATTACTTTTGCTTTGTAGGAAGTTTTGAAATTGGGAAGCGAGTCCTCCGATTTTGTTCTTCTTTTTCAAGATTGTTTTGGCTGTTCTGGGCCCCCTGAAATTCCATATAAATGTGAGGATTGATTTTTCCATTTTTGCCCAAAAAGATCGTTGGAATTCTGATAGAGACTGCATTAAATCTGCAGATCACTTTGGGTACAGTTCGTGTTTTTTTCCTGGGCTATTAACAATATGGGGAAGGCTTCTCACCTGGTTCCAGAGGTGCTAATCTTGAAACTCCTCAGCCAGGAGGCTTAGCAACTTTTCAGTGTTCTGTGCATGGTGAGTTTGGAGCAGTGAAGCCAGTCAGAATATTCATTGCCTGTCTTTTCTCCCAGGACTGGCTGAGCACATCATTCAAAACACCAACACATCTCTCTCTCTTGCATTTGTTCCAGGCTGAGACCACACTTCAGAACCCACTGTCTTAGTGGGTTGATGAATCAGCATCCAATTGAGGAACTGAAATTGGACCAGCTGGGTGTTTTCAGGCTCACTTGGAAAGCAGACATTGAATTAACTCTTAGCTTTCCAGTAACTTTACCCCTTCTGTGATTGTATTTTATTACTTTTGTACCTAAATATATTTTGCAATTCATGTGCATATTGGCTAGGCACACATTCAATTGCATGTAACAGAGGATTTATTTTTCTTACACAATAAGAAGTCCAAAGGTAGGTGGCTCTTGGCATTAGTTCAGGCACTCGAAGATCTCCGGGCTGGCATCCTTGCAGTTCTTTTTGTCTTTCTCTCAAGATGGCTCCAAATATCACATCTACATTCATAACAGGAAAGGGTGGGAGGAGCACCCCAGAGCTTATATGAGGAAGACAGAAGATTTCCTGGAATCCCCCAGAAGACTTCCTATTATATTTTGTTAATTAGAAGTGTTCCGTATGGCTATCTCTAGTTGAAAAAGATCTGGAACTTTAGGGAACAGGATAGTCATGATGGCTTCATCCAATTCTGATCCATTGCTGGGGCTGGGCATATTATCTTCCTAAATTAAATTGGGATTCTGTAGGTAAGAAGTAAGGAGCAGCAAGATATCAGTGTACTATTATTGGCATATAAACTTGTATACTTATTTTATTATATGTTTTCTTAAGCACTTTCTACCTCTGTGTGTCTGTTCTCACCCCTGATATTCTAAGAATGTCAGAAGTTGTCTTGTCTTCTTTATTTCCCTCTAGGGCCTAGATAGTTGATTGGTACATAGAAAGTACCCAACAAATACAGGGTGACTTCACCAATAGACAAGCAGGAAAGTTGTCTTCTTTAGGAGACTGTGTGTAAAAGAGGGCTGGCAAGGGGCTGCTCCTCCTCTGTTGATCAAAGCCTGGTTACATCAGTGTAGAGAAGGCAGGATGTTGTCATCCTGGCAGAGGCTGTAAGTAAATGTGAGCAGGATTATGGGCTCTGTGTCTTTAAGGCCCTGAGTTCACACTGTTCATGATCTGTTTCCTAATTATATTCTTTAAATGCTGAAAGCACTTTCTTTTCTTGCCCTTTGGGGTAAAAAAGCCATATTCCCAAAAAGCATCTCATCAATGATTCAATCAAAGAAATGTCATCAATGGGAAGACAAATAGAAAAAAATTCCCCAACATTTTATTTGGACAGATTTCAACAGTAAATTTGTATTTCAAAATATGAATGTAAATTAAAAGGCTAAATACTTGAAAGTCAAAAATATTCCTTGTTTGACATTAAAGTCAGTGACTTGATCACATTTGCTGAATGTAGCTAGTAAAAAGTGCTAATTTATGGCTAAGTAATTAAACAGTGAGACAGATGGGGAATCAAATGAGTCTTCCTTACATTCAAATTTGCATACTGTTTCTAATGGTGCACGCTCTTATTGCTCTTATATGGTACCCTCCAGTATTAGGAGACACAGAGAGCTATTTATGTCAGCTTTGCTCACGCATCCCAGAAGAAAGAAACAGGGAATTATATCAAACCATAGACTCAGATAAAACACAGATCTCAGTTAGATGTTCTCTTCTGTTCCTCACTCATTCATCATTTTTGCTTCCATTTCACGATGGGTAGAACAGGCAACTATCAAATAGTGAAACGTTCTCCATTGTGTAATGGAAAACACAATGATTTAGGACCAGAAGACCATCTAATTCCAGCTTTCTCAGTAACTAGTTGTGTGACCTTGAGCAGCTCTGTTCTCTCTAGTCCTTAGTTGCTTCTTTCGTCATTTGAGTTTAATGTTGCCTAGATTATCTCTAGGCAGCGTGGCACAGTGGAGAGAGCAAGGGCTCTACTTTCGATCTTGGAGCAGCCACTTACTTGTTGAGTGATCTTGGGCAACTTAGTTTAATCACTGTGTGCTACAGCAAAATGGGGATGTGAAGTGATCATACCATGTAAAGCCCTTAAAGTAGTCCCTGGCATGTAATAAGTACCCCACAAATGTTAGCTGTTTATTATCTGTAAGATTCCTTCCTGCACTTAAGATTCCCCGAGTCTATGTGTTGAAGTACAAAGGAAGATAACTTAATGACAGCTAATCTAGCCTGCTTCCAACCTGTGTCAGACTTACAATTTCTAGAAATCACTAACAGAGATTATTTAACTATCAGGACCTTATTTGTGCTGCTCTTGATGCTACAATGCCACCGGAGGGAAGGATGTCAATTCCTCTCAGGCCATTCCAGTGTCACACCCACCAGGGAGGTTCTGGCTGGGCAAATGGTCCATCAACCAGTGCCGTGCTCAGAGTTGTGTTCACAGATGCCAGAGGGACTTGCAGAAGGAAATTCCAACTCTCTTCTCCATCTCCCATGCCTTCGGTTCCTACAGCTCAACAGACAGGACCTGGAAGTCGATGTTCCTGGGATTGGCATTAAGAAACACAACTAGATGATCTAGACTTGAGCTGTCGGCTACCCACATACACACTCACGTGGAGCTCTGCCAAGGAGAGAAGCAATTTCTTTAGAATTTATTAGAGTTCTAAAAAAAAACCTTTTATTGGATTTGTAACCTCTCCTGGATAGGGATAACCCAGTGATTATGTACTGTTTGCTTTTACAATCCATTTCATTTTCATTTTGTTGCTGTTGTTGTTGTGGCCAGTTATTTGGGATTCCAACACCACCAAAAATTGTAAAACAAAAATGTAAAAGACGTCCATGGTGGACATCACTCTCTGGCAAACAGACCTCCTTGATTTCCTAAAAGTACCCTGATGTACTTCTTAATGTCTTAATGTAACAGCAAATCGAGACACTCCACCCTTTGCTACGCAAGGGATAGAGAGATACCCACGTCAGGCAACTTGGATTCTCCTCTGACTTTAAATCTCATGCAAAGTGACAGAAGAATGGTGCTAAGCATTCTCCATTTGTGTCTCCAATTCCACTCTCCAGCCATCACCCTCCTTGGTGTCCTGGAAGGTTCATCTTTACAGACTCCATCAATGGGCTTCCTTATCCTCTGGCTTCTGTTTGGTTTTGGCCAGTGGAAGACACTGGCAGAAGACCAGAAGGCAGAAGAATGAACGTAGGGTAATTTTCACCTTCCTCCCTCCCTGCTGGACACTGCAGGTTGGTTTTTTCCCTCTACCCTCTATTAATGCCTTAGTTTCATATGGCAGCCCTAAAAATTAGTAAATACTTTTCCAGTTTAGTCCCACCACAGAGTGGCAGCCTTGATTATTGCTCTTTGAAAATCAGTATCAATGTGAGTTGAAAATTGTCTGAAAGAAAAAAGACTCTAAAAAAATTTTAAGGGCTCTACGGTTGCCTTTTTATTAAACATCAGAATTCATTTATAAATTTATTTATAATAGACAAACTAATTAATTAATCTCTTTTTGGAAGACATTATTTGCATATATCTAAAAGTATTTTCTAACTTCCTGTGTGATTTCTTCTTTGATTCATTGATTCTTTGGCTGTGTGTAGTTTAATTTTCACAGTTTTGTGAATTTCCCAAATTTCCTTCTGCAATTGATTTCTAATTTCTTTGCATTGTGGTCAGGAAACAGGCATCCATGGTACCAATCCTTTTAAACATATTAAGGTTTGTTTTATGTCCTAACATACTGTCTTTCCTAGAGAATTTTCCATCTACACATTAGAAGAATGTGTGTTATTCTCTTGTTGTTCAGTGTTTTATAGATGTGTTAGGTCTAGTTGTGTTATAGTGTTGTTCAAGTCTTCTATTTCCTCATTGATTATTTGTCTAGTTGTTCTGTCTGTTATTAAAAGTGGGATTTGAAGTCTTTAATTACTATTGTTGATTTATCTATTTTTCCCTTCATATCTGTTTGTTTTTTCTGTTTTTGCTTCATGTATTTTGTGGCTTTCTTATTAGGTACATATATGTTTATAATTGTTACGTTTTCTTGATGGATTGTTGCAAACCTTGCCTAATTTCTAAGCCCTGAAAAAGTTGATATTGACTGTTTTCCCAGTGTTATTGTTGCTTTCATGGAACAATGGCTTTTTGGAGATCCTTACTCTAACATTCCTGGTGATAAGAGAAAGTTCTTCAGATTTTCAAAGAGTAGTATAAGTTTATGTTGTGTGTTCTTGGAAATACCTTTTTTTTAGACCATCATTTTTACACAAAATCTGAAAACAATTAGCAAACACTGGGGTAAAATAAACTTTAACATGATTAACAGCTACTATACCGGTCATTTTTAAGTGAACATAAGAGGTGTGCAGGCATCATTTTAATGTCACTAGAAGAGTCAGTCTGATGAGTTTATGTCAATGTTGATCATCTCAACCATCTTTACATTTTGGGTGCTATTTATGGATCTGCAGTTCTTTGGATCCATCTCACAGAGTATATATGGTAAGAGTAAGACACTTTATCTTCCTCAAAATATAAGTGGCTATAATCTTGTCTCCCTTCAACATGGAAGATTTATATCTACTGTGTGTTATTCACATAAACATTCCACGTAAGTAGAAGTTCACTGGAGATCACTTTGATTTTTTTCTAGGATCTCTTATATACTATAAAGATTAATAATGAACTAATAGACAATAATTACTGACCAAAATATTAAACAAAACTGGACATGAAAAGGGAAGTCCACATAAAATCCATCTGTTGCCAATAAAATTAAGAAATGTTACAAGCTATCAGGAACTTTGTAATAGCAATGTTAACTTTTTTCTCAAACAACTAGTAGGTTTTTAGATTTTTTTAAGTATTGGCTAAAAGGCCAAAATTAACTGAATTCCGTTGCAATTTTTGTCCTTCTTATATGAACCTTGACATATTTTTGTTCATATCATAATTATTTGGTTGGCCTTTATTTTCTCTCTTAGGCTGCATGGGCTTCAGTAGTACGGCCTGTGTCAGTCATCTATTTTTCTCCAAGGACACCAAGCACAACATCTTGCACCTCATAGGTACAAAAAAATCAGGTCTTGCATTCAGGATATTACACACTAAAACCAAGAAGGGTTTATGGGAAAAATACGGTTAGGAGCAGACTACTCAAAACCTATTGGACTTTATAACAAGGGCATTAGTCACGACAAACCTAAGAGTGAAAAAGATGTGTTAAATTTATAACAACTAAAGAAATGCTACAGTAAATGGAGTTCTTTACCTTTAAAAGGTGATCGTATGAATTTCCTTCCTTAATTACTCACTATGCTGATAGATTAATTTTTCCTGGTCTTCCTGTTAGGGACTGAATGTTTTTGTCTCCTCAAAATTCATATGTTGAAATATAATCTCCATTGTGATGGTCTTTTGAGGTAGGGGCTTTTGGAGGTGATTAGGCCGTGGGGGTGGAGCCCTCGAAAGTGGGATTAGGAACCTTATAAAAAAGACCCTGGAGAAGTAGCCTGCCCTCCTTCTGCCATGTGAGGACCCAGTGAGAAGGTGGCAGTAGGCAACCTGGAAGAGCCCTCACCAGAACCCAAGCATGTCGGCACCCTGATCTCAGACTTCCAGGCTCCAGAACTGTGAGAATAAATTCTTGTTGTTTATCAGCCACCTAGTTTATGGTAATATGTTACAGTAGCCTGAGCTAAGGCACCACCCATTTGCTGAGGTTGCAGCTATTTGACCCAATCCAGCTCTGCACAGGGGTTTTAGCTCCTCCCTCTTCGTCTCGTCCAAGGCCTCAGCAACTGTCTGCACATGAACATAGAAACCCAAGTGCCTCGGTTGTTGGGACCAGCAACCACCCCTCAGGGCACCTGCAGCGTCAGCTCACAGGACACTTTTCAGTTCTCTCTTCGATGTGGCCCCTGCACTTTATTCTTTCTTTCTTGTGAGCTCAATTATAAATTTTAAAAGAGTTTTTAAAAAAACCTGTACGGCAGCACAGGGAGGAGTTCATTGAGGGTGGTTTTTGCGTTATCTCTTATTTTATTCTGTCATCTAGCCAGCAGAGTCCCCGCCGCCAATACCGTTTTTAAAAAGTCTTTTGCTAACACCACTGTTACTGGAATAACAGGGACATTAGGCTCATTGCATCTAGCAGGCTGCACTTAGGGGAAGAGAGGACAGAGGAGAGAGATTTAGGAAGGCGAGGAATTCTTTTTATATTGAAAGTCTGATATTGAACCAGTTCTCTAGGGCTTATCAAGGTTTTTTTTTGTTTTTGTTTTTTAGCATATTCTCTAACACACACTCTAGACACAGGGGGTTGAGTGATTGTTTTGGGACTAATTACTCAACATGTGAACTATCAGATCTTTTCTCTTTGTCCTTCTTCTGTATTGATCAGCATCTCTACAGTTGGCTGGACCATGGCATAAGATGCCATAGGAAATACTTAACAAATCCATTTAATGACGATGGTTACCATCTCTGATAGAACCATGATTAGAAGGATGTAGGAACAACTGGCTGAAATAAGATCTGAATCCTTACTATCTCTGCTTTTGTCCTCTTATTCTACATATATTTAATAAATTCGACAACTGCATCTGAAACCTCCTATAGGGACCATCCTGTTACTAAAGGGAATTCTAAATTCTCTTCCTTGGAACTCTAGGGTTCCCCAGAGTCCTCAAAGAATTCTGCAGGAAATAATATATTGGTTTATTTATTCAACAAATATTCACTGAGTGTTGGCCAGATGTCTGGCACTGGGTTGGGGATGGTCTTTGGGGAGATAGAACAGCCAGGTTTCTGGCCTCACTCCTTCAACCAGATCAGCTCTGCTGGTGTCTGCTTCCTAGTCAACAATCTGTGTAAGGGGGATTCTGCTGCTTAAAAAAAGTTTAAAATCTTCTGAGGCATGGGGAATGCCCTTATTTAAAATAAGTTTTTATTAAACAAAGCTATTTTGGGGCCATCACCTAATAGTTGTATGTGTAAATGAATTCTTTATCAGCACAAAGTTGAGCACATAGCAGGTATGTGTGTCGTTCAGGGTAGTCTGTTAAGCCACTGTAACAAATGACCCCCAAATCTCAGTGACTTACATCACGGAAAGCTTATTTCTTGCTTATATGATAGGCCCACATGGTGCATTGTCTGTGGCTGCACGTATCATCTTACTTTGGGATTCAAGCTGGCAGAGCAGCCTCTATCTGGAACATTGCAAGTCTGTGGCGGGGATGAAAGAAAAACATGGTTAAGTTTACATTGGCTCTTGCAGCTTCCACCCGGAAGTTAGATGGGTCACTACTGTTGACATCTCATTGGTTAAACATGTTTAATGGCTTCATCAGATATCACTGGCACAGGGAAATATAATCTTTCTGTAAGGGAGGGACAGCAAATGTTTGGGAACAATAATGCAAAGTGCTATAGTACTCAGTAAATATTTGCTGATTAGACAACTCTGTAAAACAAATATTCATGTATCAATGCATTCTCAGATCCCAATCATATAAACCAGTCTCTCTGAGAAGTCCAGGATTATATGCTTTTTGTATTATATGAAGAGACAAATGAGTTTAAAATAATCTCAAGGTTTTTAATGCCACAACTAAGTCACAACTAGCCTTCAATGCTCCCTACCAATTGGGAAAGGAAACCACAACATCCATTCTCCAGCCCCACATCTATTCTGCCTTTTCAAAATGTGCTGTAAAATATTAGAGGGAAAAAGGTCTGAAACATCTAAGGATTAAGAAGAAATTCACATCAGCAGAAAGCCAGGCTGTAACCCCCACTCCCAAGGAGTTGCAGAGCTTAGTTCCAGAGTCAGATTGTATAAGATGGGGTTTAAAAAGTAATCTGGAGCCATCCTATGTAAAACAAATTGTCCGCCAACAGGAAGCCTCAAAGGGGGATGCAGAGTACGAAGGAATGAAATGGATTCCAGGCTATCATGAGGATTTTCTTGATTGAAACAAGACCAACTTATGGAATCATGCTCTGTGTGAGTCCTCTATTCTCCCCTTTTCTGCAAAAACATGAAAGAAAGCATATAGAATTTTTTCTTGTGGCTGGATTACATAAAGGAAAGATGCGTCTCCGTGCAAAAAGATACATAAGAGAAAGCTGTACTTGGACTCTGCAGTGTAAATGTCAAAAAATCAATGAAAACTAACCTTAGTAAAAGGGAATAATACCGATCTCAAAGCTGAAAAGTCCATTAATCTGCACTAGAGACCAAATCGACCTAATAGATATTTACAGAACGTTTCATCCAACAGCTGCAGAATTCATGTTTTTCTCCTCAGCTCATGGATCATTCTCAAGGATAGACCATATGTTAGGTCACAAAACAAGTCTCAAAAAATTAAAAAAAATTGAAATCATACCAAATATTTTCTCTGGCCACAACAGAATAAACTATAAATCAGTAACAGGAAGAACGTTGGAAAATATACAAACACATGGAAATTAAACAATATGCTCCTGAATGACCACTCAATAAGAGATTAAGAAGGAAATTTTAAAATTTCTTCAAAGAAATAAAAATAAAAACACAACATATCAAAACCTATGGGATACAGTAAAAGCAGTACTAAGAGGAAAGTTTATAGCAATAAGTGCCTACATCAAAAAAGCAGAAAACCTTCAGGTAAACAACCTAGTGATACATTTCAAAGAACTAGAAAAACAACAGCAAACCAACTCCAAAATTAGTAGAAGAAAAGAAATAATAAGGATCAGAGCAGAAATAAATGAAATTGAAACAAAAAATCCAAAAGATCAACAAAATGAAAAGTTGGTTTTTTGAAAAGATAAACAAAATAGATACACCTTTAGCCAGACTAAGAAAAAAGAAAGCCCAAATAAATAAAATCAGAGATGAAAAAGGAGCCATTATAACTGATACTGCAGAAATCCAAAGGATCATTAGAAACTACTTTGAGCAACTATATGCCAATAAATTGGAAAACCTAGAAGAAATGGATAAATTCTTAGACACACACAACCTACCAAGATTGAACCAGGAAGAAATAAAAAACCTGAATAAACCAATAACAAGTAACAAGATAGAATAATAAAAAGTCTTCCATCAAAGAAAAGCCTAGGACCCAATGGTTTCACTGCTGAATTCTACCAAGCATTCAAAGATAACTAATACCAATCCTACTTAAACTATTCCAAACAAATTGAAGAGGAGGGGATACTCCCAGACTCATTCTATGAGGCCTATATCTTCCTGATACCAAAACCAGACAAAGACACAACAACAACAAAAAAAGAAAACTATAGGCCAATACCTCGGAGGAGTATAGATGCAGAAATCCTGAACAAAATACTAGCAAACTAAATTCAACAACACGTTAAAAAGATTACTCATCATGGTCAAGTGGAATTCATCCCAGGGATGCAAAGATGGTTCAACGTATGCAAATTAATCAATGTGATACATCATATCAACAGAATGAAGGACAAAAAGCATATGACCATTTCAATTGATGCTGAAAAAGCATTCAATAAAATTCAACATCCCTTCATGATTAAAAACTCTCAAAAAACTGGGAATAGAAGAAACTTAGCTCTACATGATAAAAGTCATATATTATAGACCCACAGCTAGTAAGTATCATAATGAATGGGGAAAAACTAAAAGCCTTTTCTCTAAAATTTGAAATAAGACAAGGATGCTCACTTTCACTAGTGCTATTCAACATAGTACTGGCTAGAGTAATCAGACAAGATAAAGAAATAAAGGACATCCATGGAAAGGAAGGAGTCAAATTATCATTGTTTGCAGATGATATGATCTTATATTTAGAGAAACCTAAAGACTCCACCACAAAAATATTAGAACTGATAAATTCAGTAAATTTTTAGGATATAACATCAATATACAAAAATCAGTAGCATTTCTACATGCCAACAATAAATGATCTGAAAAAGAAAACAAGAAAGTAATTTCACTTACAATAGCTACCCATAAAATAAAATACCTAGGAATAAACTTAACTAAAGAAATAGGCGAGGCATGGTGGCTCACGCCTGTAATCCCAGCACTCTGGGAGGCTGAGGCAGGCAGATCGTTTGAGCTCAGGAGTTCGAGACCAGCCTGAGCAAGAGCGAGACCCCATCTCTACTAAAAATAGAAAGAAATTAGCTGGACAACTAAAAATACATATAGAAAAAATTTGCTGAGCATGGTGGTGCATGTCTGTAGTCCCAGCTATTTGGGAGGCTGAGGCAGGAGGATTTTTGAGCCTAGGAGTCTGAGGTTGCTGTGAGCTAGGCTGATGCCACAGGACTCTAGCCTGGCAACAGAGTGAGACTCTGTCTCAAAAAAAAACAAAAAACAAAAAACAAAAAACAAAAAACAAAAAACAAAAAAAAAAAACTAGGAAGAAATGAAAGCTCTCTATAATGAAAACTGTAAAACATTGATGAAAGAAGTTGAAGAGGACATACACACAAAAATGGAAAGATATTTTATGCTCATGGATTGGAAGAATCAATGTTGTTAAAATGTTCATGTTTCCCAAAGCAATCTACAGATTCAATGCAATCCCCATCAGAATACCAATGACATTCTTCACAGAAATAGAAAAAATATTCCTAAATTTTACATGGAACCACAAAAGACCCAGAATAGCCAAAGCTATCCTGAGCAAAAGAACAAAACTGGAAGAATCACATTACCTGACTTCAAATTATACTACAGAGCTGTAGTAACTAAAACAGCATGGCACTGTCATAAAACCAGATGCATTGGCCAATGGATCAGACTAGAGAACCAGAGATAAATACACACATCTACAGTGAACTTATCTTCAAGAAGTGTCCCAAGAACATACAGTGGGGAAAAGACAGTCTCTTCAAAAAATTGTGCTGAGAAAACTGGATATCCATATGCAGAAGAATGAAACTAGACCCTTATCTCTCACCACATACAAAAATCAAATCAAAATGAATTAGAGACTTATATACAAGACCTGATACTATGAAACTTCTAAAAGAAAACATTTGGGAAATGCTTCAGGACATTGGTCTGGGCAAGAACTTCTTGAATAATATCCCTATAGCACAGGCAACAAAAAAAAAAAATTAGGCAAATGGGACCACATCAAGCTAAAAAGCCTCTGCACAGTAAAGGAAACAATCAACAAAGTAAACAGACAACCTACAGAATGGGAGAAAATATTTGCAAACTACCCTTCTGACAAGGGATTAATAGCTAGAATATATAAGGAGCTCCAACAACCCAATAGAAAAAAATCAAACAATCCGATTAAAAAATGGGCAAAGGATCTGAATAGAGTTTTCTCAAAAGAAGACATACAGTAGCCAATAGGCATATGAAAAAATGCTCAACATCATTAGTCATCAGAGAAATACAAATTGAAACTACAATGAGATATCATCTCATCCCAGTTAAAATGGCTGCTCTCAAAAAGATAAGCAATAATGAGTGCTGGAGAGGATATGGAGAAAGGTGAACTCTCATACACTGTTGGTGGGAATGTAAATTAGTGCAACCACTATGGAGAACAGTATGGAGGTTCCTCAAAAAACTGAAAATAGAAATACCATGTGACCCAGCATTCCTACTACTGGGTATAAATCCAAAAGAGGGGAATTCAGTACATCAAAAAGATATCTGCACTCCCATGTTTATTTCAGCACTATTCACAATATCCAAGATATGGAGTCAACCTAAGTGTCCATCAACAGATGAATGGATAAAGAAATCGTGGCACATATACACAGTAGAATATTATATAGCCACAAAAAGAATGAAATCCTGCAACACCGTGGATGAAACTAGAGAACATTATGTGAAGCGGAATAAGCCAAGTACAGAAAGACAAATCTCACATGTTCTCACTCACATGTGGGAGCTAAGTATCAAGAACGATTGATCTCGTGAAGACAGAGAGTAGAATGACAGTTACTAGAGGATGGGAAGTGTAATGAGGGGGTGGGGATAAGGTAGAGATGGTTAATGGGTGCAAAAATATAGTTAGGTAGTTACATAGAATGAATGATATTTGATAGCACAACAAAGTGACTATAAACAACAAGTTAGGGTATACTTTAAAATATCTAAAAGAGTGGCACTGGAATATTCCTAACACAAAGAAATGTTAAATGCCTGAGGTGATGCATACCCCAATTACCCTGATTGAATTAATTCATATTGTCTGCCTGTATCAAAAGATCACACGTACCCTATAAATATATACAACGATTATGTACTCATAGTAATTAAAAATTTAAAAAATATATATTACCCAAAAGAGCTGAAAAGTCCAGAGGTGGATTTTGGCTTTAGTATGGCTGGATCGAGGGGCTTATGTAATATTACCTAGACTCTCTCTTGTTGTTTGTTTCTGTTTGGCTTTATTCCACGGGATGGGTTGCATCCATCCAGGTTTGCCTCATCAGAGCCTTGACCACTGCATAACATACCTGCCTTGGTTGAGCATTCAAACCTCTATGGAGCTTCCTGCAACAGAATTATGTCTTTAGCCTACTGCTGGCCTGTGTTGGTTCTTCCGCAGGGGGTGATAGGGCCTCTTTGTGGGCCATCACCAGGGTCTTCTGGATCTCCCCTTGACCATTTACTGTTGGTTATCAGCCATCGATCTCTCATCATCTTTCAGCAGGGTGGCAGCATTACCCCACTGCTGTCTTTGTAGGCTTTGTTCCCCCAGATTTTTCAAATGCCCACATCATTGCAACCTTCCCTTCCACTGGACATTTTCCCAGGCCACCACCGGTGGAATCTGTAGCAACTGAGCCATTACTTGTGCCAGCGGTTATCTCTGCCCCACCTACTTACTCCGACATTATTCTCGTTGCCCACCAGGCAGTATCTGAGGGAGTCACAAATTCAATAATTATTTCTGTAAGTACTGTTAGCATTATAATATTTTACACTTAGTGTTATAACTTCCCCATGCCTATATTCTTCCATACCACGATATGGCTATGTAGTTACATGCTTTTGGAAGGTTATCATATTTTACTTATTTGATCCCCTAGCATAAGACAATTGGTTATTTTCCAGTATTTTGTAAAATATTATAAGTCAATACAGCAATGAACATATTTGTGTGCATGTCTTGCAGACTTTTCTAAGAGTTCTTTTAAGGATAAATTCCCAGGAGTAAATTTGTTGGGTCAAAGTTATGCACATTTCCAAGATCATTGATAATACATTCATATAATACGATTTCCTTATTTTGGAGGAACGCAAACTGCACATTCAACAAAATCCTTCTTGCATAGTTAAAATTAGATTTATTTTCTTTAAAAACAATAAAGCATAAATGTATTCACTTTTATTCTAAGTATTTACTTCTATGGTTTTTGCTTTGTTACACTTGGTATTTCAATTGAATCAGTAGTGCTTCTGAAAAGAAATATCAGGAGGCTTTCTAAAAATATCACATCTTTGCCAAAATGTTCAGATTTGAAAATGAAATGTGTCCCCAGTAATTGAATTGCACTGCAATCCAATTCATCTCAGTTCCAAGGAGGAAAGAAAATTGCACGGTGAGAGTCGTGACTGTAGCACGTTACCCATGACTTGCAAACTTGCTTGAACAAAAACCTGGAGCCTGGATGTATATGAAGAGAAAATGCAAGTTTTGGTTTTGAGAAAGTGATATTAGGTTATTAAGTATGAAATGTCCTATTTCCTTATGTACTAAGTTTGACAGTTGATATATCTGACATTTCACTTTGACACTTGTTTTATTTTTTGTGAAGGTACATCCTCATTATTTTAAATGCACATTTTGGCTTGTGATTCTCTTCCACATTTTTTTTTGAGCAATTTTTGTGAAACCATGGATAAGTCAAAAATTTGTGTTATTTTCAAATATGAGTTCCATCATGGAACCAATGAAGTACAGACAGCTTGAAACACCAATGAAGTGTTTGGGAAGGATGTGGCTAATGAATGCACAGTACAATGCTTCATCTCTTAGAACATGATAGCATTTTCGTCTTGTTTGGGACCGTCTTATCTCTTTCATTTTTGCATAACTTTAGTTATACTGATGATGGATATTGTACCAATGTATAATCTAATTTTTATAGTTTCACTAAAGTTGCAAAGTAAAGAAACATGATATGATATAATGTAATATAGCTGCATTTATAATTTATGATCTTTGTGTAATCTACCACTCTCTAAATTCATATTTTAAGTTCTGCATGCTTTAAAGCTGCACAGTCTATGTTTGGTTTTATGGCACCTAATATTTAGTCTGGCCAGTGTGATGTCTAACCCCTTCAATAGTATTAGGAAGATGACCTGTAAAACTACCTATCTATCCATCATCTGTCTTTCTTAGAGCAAATAATCTCAGTGGAGTAAAATACTAAATGCTCCAAGTTGTTAGATTGCAAATAAAATGATTTATAGTAGCTTTCTTTGGCAGTATTTTAGCAGGAAAAATTTACCACCTTGTAGCAGGGTTCTTTTCAGTGACATTGTCACTATTACTGACACCAGCCTCTAAGTGAACACTTATGAAACCTTTGGTAGAAGTTTCCTGCTATATCTTCCCCAATTCTTGCTCTTTTAACGTGTCTTCTTTCTGTGTCAGTTAATTGAGCTGTAGTGTCATGAGGAATTCTTTGAAATAGTTTCAATCTTCTTCCAGCCACGGCTTTATCTGCTTGAATTTGTGACTGTGGATTCAGACCTTTCTTCCTTCTCTTCCCCTATAGTACCTTAGCGACATTAGCACCTTCTGCTAGGCGTTTCTCCGGACTCGGGGAAGAATATGAAAATGTGTGCATGAAGAGGTTGTACAACGAGTGTTAAAAGATGAAATAACAATTCAAGATCCTTTAAAAAAATAAAATTTCAGATGTGAAATTATTAATAGTTTATGTAAGTTCATTCAACAGATTCAGGTAACATTTTTTTGTTGTTAGACCAGAAAATTTCTGTTTTACCAAGGTATTCGTCCTGGGACTTTGGGGGCTTGAATGATTCAAAGATTGTACACCTGTAACAAGGTGTCCTGGCTGTGTGAGGTCAACGGGGTTGCTGAAACCTGAAAGACAACAGTGCACACTTACAGGTGTCTGTATTATTTCCTGTCACTTTTATGGAGTTCAGAAGTTTCTTGGGATAGAAGTTGATCCCTGTCAGTGATAGGTTAAAGTCATAACCCATGATGCCATGAGACACTGCATGTCAGTCTGTCTCCTGTCACCTGTGAAGAATTCCAGATATTTCCATAGTCCCCACACAAAGGCCCAGGTCCACATCAGAATTATCTGATCCTACTTAGAGTTCACGTAATTCTGGGACATCTGAATTCTTAGTTAAAATTCCAGGAAGCCTAGAGGCTCAGGGAGAGCACAAGTAAATGGAAATAGAAATATTCCACTGTCTTAATTCACAAATGGTATCTCCTTTCCACATTTCTTTTTTCCTGAGGATTAAATGGCAAAAAAAGGTCCAGTGGTTCCTCTTAGCACACTTCTGTAGAGTTGCTTTTCCCTTGGTGTCGGGGCTTTTCCTTCTTGGCAGTCTTCAGCATCCTCTTGGAGGTGCAGGCACACCATTGGTTAGTCACCAAAGCCTTACTCTAGCCCTGCTTTCTTTTGTGCTATGTACTATATCACCAAAAAGCTATAATTTTGACCTTAATTAAAATCAAAATTATAGCTTTTTGGTGATACAGTACATAGCACAAAAGGTCATTGAAATCTTTTATTAAGTTTTTGGTCCAAGTCTGGACTCTAAATATTCTATTATGCATCTGGATTTCTGTTTGTGTAAGCTTAAAAGTGTATACCCTTGTCGAGTCTCTTTTGAGATTGGTTTGTAGTTTGGAAATTATGCCTTTGATCTAAAAAGAGCATTTGGTTTCCACATTTACTTTCCTTTTCATGTCCACCTTGACCCTGGAGGACTCACTTACCCTCTCTGTTGTAGTCTCATCTCCCTGTGAAGGGTGGCCCCTCCTGCTCGCTTGCAGATGATACAGGGTGCTAGTAGCATTCCCCTCCTGGCCAAGAGGCCAACAAGTAGAGTTAAGGCACAACACAGCACAGCTGGTAAGTGCTGAACTGAGTAAGGCGGCAACGTGTCCGCAGGCCGAAGGAGCTGCAGGACTCCTTCCAACGTGTGCTGGCAGGAGAATGAAGGGAACCAGATTCTCAGCAGCTGGAGCAAGGCGAGTGGAAGATAAAGTTGGATAAGGGAGAGCTTGTCACTTTGGGAGCACCCTTCTGGGATTTAGGATCTAACATGCTGGCAAGAATCCTGGGAGACAGTGTTAACACAGTTCTGGGTTGGCTCTCAGAGCCTGGAAAAAGCCGTGGGCCACGCTGAGTGAGGCAGAACTGCCGGAATGGCTGTGGCAGACAGAGGAAGAAGGCCCCAGAGAAGTAGGCATCTAGAACTCACAGACCATGCAAGGCTAGAAATGCCATCAACTGACAATATTGCACATGAAGGCCCAAAGAACCTTCTGTTTTCCTAAGCAACAAGGAACGTGCTGGTGAGAGGGGCAGCAGCCGCAAAGAGAAGCTCAGCGGCTCTCCCAGGGCTGTGGTAGGAGATGCCACTGCAGAACTGGGCTCGTAGATGTCAATGAATATGATGGGATCCTGAAATAACAGAGGCCAGGTGGCTGTGCTCAGCCACCAGAATCTAGGCAGGTGCAATAATTGTAATGAACATCAGAGCTGAGAGGCAGTCAGGGAGGGCTCACCCACAGAGAGCTATGGAGATGGTTAAAGAGTGTGATGTCCCTAGGGCTGAGACAGATGGCAAGCAAATGAGGATATTATTTAATTTATACAACTAGAAGAAATCTAGGATGGATGAGCACGAGGCTGAGGGCAGCTGCCCAATAAACAAATCATGATCTTTTGTTCAGTTTCCAGACTTGAGCCAATTTTCTAACCTGGAATCCCTTGACTTAAAGAAAGTCTAGGTCTTCAAGAGAAGGAACTTTACTATATGATGGCAATTGTGCACAGTAATGACTCAGCCAATCCTCCCCCAGAGGTGCCTGTGGCCACTTGCTTGGGTAACCATACACAAGGGGAAAGGGTATGGTAGCTGGTCTCCAAGATGGGTCCCAGCGATGCTCACCTCCTAGTCTTCATGCCTCTGTGTGGTCCTCTTGCAGGCTGAGTGGGGCTGACCTGTAACCAACAAGTGATTGCGGAAATGATGGAGTGTGACTTCTGAAGCTAAGCCATAAATACGTTGTGGCTTCTGCCTTGCTCTTTCTTAAAGATCACAGCATTTGGAGAAAGCCAACTGCCATATCATGGGACACTCAAACCACCTTTTGAGAGGTCCAAGTGGCCAGGGACTAAGGCCTCCTGGCAACAGCCAGCATTAACTTCCCAGCCATGCATCTTGGAATTGGATCACCCAGGTCCAATCAAGCTGGTACTGTTGACTGTACCCTCAGCCTACATCTTGACTGCAAACTCATCAGAGACTCTGAGCCAGAGCCACACAGACAAGTCACTACCAAATTCCCGACCCACAAACACTCTATGAGATAATGAACATTTATTGCTGTTTTAAGCCGCTATGTTTTAGGGTAATTTGTTACACAGTAATAAATAATTAACGTAGGGAAATTCCCAACACTTCAATGACTGCTTAGGTCTGAACTGATACCCAGAGACCTAACACCTCATCACGGACCCCCTGTTAGGGTGAGGGCAAAGAGGGGTCAGATGATCATGGAGTCTTGGCCCAGGTCAAGCACACTGTGGGTCCACTGCATCTGCAGACTCACGTGGTGGTTATTTCCACAGTTTCCAAATGCACAATTGGAATGGACATATTTGGTACCTGCCACAACTGCTGCAGTGATTATTTGGCCTGTGGGGTGAGAGATGTTGTAGTGGAGAAGGCCAAGTGGAAGGCCCTAAAACTGAAAGACAGTTGTGCATCCCAGGAAGAATGCTGGAGATTAGTGTCACCCTTAAGGATTTATATGGTGCGGTTGTGATCATCCCCAATCTATCTCCATTTAATTCACCAGCCTGGCCCCTGCAAAAACCACTGGATCCTGGATAATGACAGTGCACTGCTGCAAACTCCAACAGAAGTAGCCCAAATGGTAGCTGCTGGACCTATTATGGCATTTCTACTAAAACGGATGAACTTAGCCTTTAGTACATGGTATGCGGCCATTGATCTGGTGAATGCATTCTTTTCCATCACTATTAGAAAGAAGAAAAAGAAATGGTTCGCGTTCACTTAGGTCTGACAATAGTAAGTATTTAGTCTTCCCTTGGGCTATACCAACTCTTCTGCTCTCTGTCATACATACTGTGAAGATAACTGGACCAGCTGCACACCCTGCAGAACAGCACCCTGCTCCAATATATCAATGCTCATGTCAAGCAGATAGATGAGCAACATGCAGTTGTGTATTGAAGGCCTTGGTAAGACATTTGGGCTCCAGATCACTGGAGATAAACCCCGTGTTTCAGAGTCCTGCTACATCAGTTGTAGAAGTCTAGTGGTCTGAGGCATGCTGGGACACCCCCCCAAAGTAAAGAAGAAAATTATTGCATCTTGCACTTTCCACCATAAAGAAGGAAGCACAGTGCTTGTAGGTCCCATAGTTTCTGGAGATGGCACATTCCATACCTGGGAATCTTCTTCTGACTCATAGACTGGGTTACATGGAAGGCCTCTCCCTGTAAGTCAGACCTGGAGAAGGGCTCTGAAGTAGACCCTGACTGCAGTGCAAATAGCTCTGCTGCCTAAGCTGAATGACCCAACAGACCGTAGGTTACTAGTGATATCAGTGGTGGGAAAAGGCCACCATGTGCAGTGTATAGTAAGTCCCACTGGGGGAAGCAGAAAGCAGACCCTAGGGTTCTGAAACAAGGCCACACCACCTGCAGTGGAAAATTTTATGCTCTTCAGAAAACAGCTCCTGGTGTACTGCTGCTGGACCCTGGTAGAGATGGAGCATCTAGACATGGGATACCAAGTGACCGTACTTATCTCCAGAACTGCCCAGCACAGGCTCATCAGGTTATAAGGCTGGGTGGGCCGAGCAGCATCCATGACAAGACAGAAGTATTGCATCTGGGATCAAACATGAGCAGGGCCTGGGGATCCACACCAGCTACACCAGCAGCTAGCCCAGACCTCCATAGCCCCCCTACTGTTGCACCAGGGGCTCCCCCCTAAACTCACACCCACAGCCACTTTTGAAGGGGAATCCCTGATGACCCACTGATGGAGGAGGAAAAAGTGTGAGCTTGGATCTTGGATGGTGTGTGTGTGGATAGAAACCAAAAATATACAGTGACTGCACTATAGCCGCACTCAGGCTGAGCCGCAAAGACAATGGTGAGGGGACCCCAGTGAGCAGAGCTTCATTGATGCACCAGGTCACCTACCTAGTGTGAAAGAGAATGTCTAGCTTCCCTTCCTTCCTTACTTGCTTCTTCTTCTTGTTCATCATCTATTGATCAATTTACCTACTGATCTATTTTCTATTTGTCAATCATCTATCCTTCTCTCTATTTCTTAATTTTTATCTAGCAATAATTTATACATTTGTTATCTATTGTTCTATCAATTATTTATCATCTATTTATCAGTCATCCATTATCTATCATCTCTCTATCTATCATCTATTATCTATTTATCTTTCAATCATCCATCTATTTTCTCTCTATCTAGGTATCGTACCTGTCTCTATCTATCTTTCTGCACACAGACAATAACAAATAACTTGGCCAGTTGATCAGGGGCCTGGGAGGAGGAAAACTGGAAGATGAGGGTTAAGGAGGTCTGGGGTAGAGGCATGTATGTGGATGATGTGGGATCTGAAGCATTTATATCCCACGCTGATGCTCACCAGAAAGTCTCCACCATGGAATGAAGAGGCCCTGAACAACCATGTCTTTTCAACCATTCACTCTTTGTTGTATTTTAAATTTGTTGCTTTCTGATTTATGTCCTAGACACTTTCCACTTTGATTTAAGACTGCTGTGCTAAGAATAATAACCAAAATAGCTTCAATTTTTGTAACATCTTCTCATAATTTGCCTCATTTTATCCTGGCAACAGTCCTGGGATTTAGGAATAAGAGGGAGAAGATTTCTTCCAGATGAAGAAAACTGATGCTCAGAGATGTTCAGTACCCTGCCCAGGGCCACTGAGCGGGCTGGTGAGGAAGGCACTACGGGTCTCCAGCTTCCCTTGGGAGTTCCTTGGGCCTCTTTGGGCTGCGGCCAGAATGCAAAGCTGAGTCAGCCAGCAGGGGGCGTCTGTCTCTCCTTGTCTGCATCGTCCACCTGACTGTGCCAGGCAGGCTACTGCAGCCAGCCCCAGAGCCTTGTTCTGTGGGCTAAGTCGGGGTGCACTTCCCCTCACTGCATCTCCACTTGCTGCCATCCTGCTGCCCAGGGCACCACTGTGTGTGCCCACCCTCTACTTCCCTGTAGACCCCTCGCTGCTGCAGGCTCCGCCCAGTCCCTAGTAAGAAATGGACTGGGGTTAGCACCCAGCCAGAGGCTGTAAATCAGCCTTAGTGCTAACAATAACCTTTCCCTTCCTGCTATAATACAAATGGGGAGCTCGTCATGGAGGTTTATCTTTGTGGCATGAATATTGATCTTTTCCCACATGCTCTTATGATGCGTGCTTTCTCCAGCAGGACCCAGCTTTGCTGTGTTTCTCTTTCCTGCTTTCTCATCTATTATGGTCCCCCTTTTGCAATGAGAGACCCTATGAGTGACTAATTCATTCAAGCATCAGAAATTTGTGTTGAGTCCTCCCCAGGGGTCAGGCACCACGCATGGCACCCTGAACCCGAATCCCAGCCCTCATGGAGGGGCATTCTAGGGAGGGAGACACATGATAAACAAAACAAAGGTGGAACCGATAAGATGACAATAAGTGCCAGGAAGAAAGATAAAACAGGGAAAGGAATTGGGAGAGGGGGTCGGGGGAGATGGGGAACAGTTTGGGGGAAATTTGTGGTCTGCGAAGGTGACAAAAAAGAGAAGGTGACATTTGAACAAAGACCAGAAGATGGCGAGGGAGCCAGCCCTGTAGATATCTGGGAGAAAGTTATTGCAAAGAACAGAAAATGTAAAGGACCCACTGGGGGGCGGACCCCACACACAGGCCAGTGCGGCTGGGCTGGAGTGAGAAGGGGAGGGGAGGTCAGAGATGGGTGGGATGAGGAAAGGATGGGGTCCCAGAGGGGGGGACGCAGATCGTGTGGGGCCCGCAGGGCCATAGGGATGGTGTCGGTGTTAACATAAGATGAGAAGCCACTTCCAAATGAGGAATACAGGCCAGGGAACTGGTCCACATGAGTGTGTATGATGAACTCTTCCTGCAGAACATTTTAAATATCATTCCTTCTCGATAGCCTCTATCTGGGATTTGGAGGAAGAGGCCAAACATCAAGATGTGGAGTCCTACGGCCCTGGGCTCATCTGTAGCTGGGAGGGGGCGGACACATTTTTCTTACTGAAATAGCCATTACATTCAGCTCCTGGGGACTGATGGAGGGACAGCTGTGATAAGAGCCCAGCTCTCCAGGAGGCGGCTATCAGCAGCTGGTTTAAAGAATGCACCTTTTTTTTTTTTTTTTTTTTTTTTCCTGAATGTCAGGTCAGCGGCTGCAGAGAAGCAGACACAGGAGGTTGGCCTGGTGTCACCACCTACGTTCCATCATGCTGCAGGTGCCACAACCACACAAAGCTCAGAAACCCCCTCCTCTCCCACGTGGACGGATCAGGAGTTGAGATGAACCTCCGTATTGCTGTTACTGGACATCTACAGTGTGTCAGGCACACACAGATGTTGGGATACAGACAAAATCTCCGGCTTCGTAGACCTTAAATGAGAGAGAGAGAGAGAGAGAGAGAGAGAAAGGGAGGCAATAAACACTTAATGCGCATTCTTCTGATAGCTGATGGTGAATGGCATGAAGAAAAGCAAAGCATCCTGAACTAAGACACAGAGGGAGATGGAGTGGTGATTAGGGAACCCTTGATTTCTGATTAAGAGAGCAGAGCCCTGAATGAAGTGAGGAACTTCAGAAGACACAGAAGTACGTTGCTGGCACAGCGTTATGGACTAAATGTTCATGTCCCCCAGCCAAATTCGTATGTTGAAGCCGTAACCCCCAATGTGATTGTATCTGGAGGTGAGACCTTTGGGGGGTGATTAGGTTTAGTGGAGGTCATTAGGGTAGGGCCCTCATGATGGAATTGGTGTCCGTATAAGGACATGTGAGCACATGGCGGGAAGGCAGCCATCCGTAAGCCGCGAAGAGAGCCCTCATCAGGAACTGAATCTGCTGGCACCTTGATCTTGGACTTATCAGCCTCCATAATCATGTGAGTCAATTCCTTAGAGTAAATGTCTACGTGTATCTGCTGGAACCTAAATCTCGGATTCCCCAGCCTCGACGACTGTGAGAAATAAATGTCTGTTGTTTAAGCTGCCCAGTCCAGGTGTTTTGTTACGGCGGCCTGAGCTGAGACACAGAGTGGGGGAGAGCTTGGTGGCTTGCGGGGAGAGCAGGGGGTGGCATGGCTGGCTCTCAGGTGAGACACAGGGGCCACACCAGGTAAAGCACTTGGGGTACCTTTTCTGTTGGGGTCTGCTGAACAGTTTGGGGGGCAGGGAAGCGATGTGATCCGATTCTCATTTCGAAGAGATGGTTTTGCCTTTGGCATGGAAGCAAGGGATACCAGTTAGGAGGTGAGAGAGGATGGTGGCTTGAATAGAGTGACAGAGGCGAGCATCATGGGAAATGGTCACAGGCGGGTTTCATGTGAAGGCAGAGCCCATAGGATTTGCTGATGGGTTGGATACGAGGTCAGGAAGTAGAGGATGCAACGATGCCTGCTCGATTTGGGGGTGAATTTGGGTGAAGCCCTAGGAAAGGAATAGGAAGGGGTGTGTGTGTGTGTGTGTGTGTGTGTGTGTGTGTACAGGTGATCCCGGGTTAAGTCTGAGAGCTCCTATCAGCCTGGTGGAGTTGACGAGGGTTGGCCACAGGGCCCTGGATTGAGGGAAGAGATCCAACCTACAGATCATGCTTTGGGATTCATCAGTAACAGGGGCACTGTGTTTGTGGACTTCTGGGGCATTCTTGAGTGACTTCTCTCAGTGTTGTGATGGTCAAAGTAGTATAGCTGGAAAGAGTGAGAATTAAAATTCACCATGTGCTTATAATGTGCCAGGTGCTGAGCTGAGTGCTTTGTATGCATAATCTCATTTAATCCTTACCATTCCCTAATAACTCATTTTTACAGCTTTAGAAAACTGAGGCACTGAGAGGTGTGTGGTCGTGATTCATTTTTTAGAGAAGCACTTCATCGTGGGCTGCTGGCGACAGCACCATGCCAGGCTGCCTCTGCATAGGTGCCTCGATGCCTGAGGAAACCTTTCTTCCTTGGCCTTTTCACTGTGCACACTCAACAGCTGGGTGTTGCGAAAAGAGTAATGGTGGACATGAACTCTGGGGACATAGGTTCAAGTCCAGCCTCTGTTATTTACGGGATGCTTTGTTTGGGGAGAATTATCATGTAGCGTTCACAGGATGTCTTCAGGCAAAGTTCATTCTTGTCTGCTGTCTTTGCTTTGCCATCGTCCCTTCTCCAGTTTCCAGCCAGCTCCTGCCAGCCTAGTCCCTTTTAGCCAACTCTCATTTCCTGGCTGTGCCAGCCTGATTACTTCTAATTGTCTTTGACTGCTTCCAGCTGGGCCTTCTAGCTGGCGTCTGTGGGAGCACAGAGACGGTCTCCCGGCCATATGGAGTGAGGAGATGGTGAGGAAGAAGGAAGCAGCTGGTACGAGTCAACTGAGAAAGCTGTTCATGGCTCTCCAGCCCACTGTGATGGGTAATGTTCTTTAAAGGGTTAACTCATCCAAATTAGAGAATGACCCATCTTTGACAAGACAGACCATTATATTTGTCGATGCCCAAAGGCAACCAACAATGTAGCTAGAAACACTTTTAGGAAGTCATTAGTAATGCCTCCCCCAGGACAGATGGGGTCTTGCTTGTCAGGAGCAATAAACTCCACTTAAGAATCAGTCAATGATTACTTTCATTCATTCATTCAACAAATACTTACTGAACAATGACCACGTCTTAGGAACTGTGCTAGGTATTGTAGGGTGACTAAAAATAAAATTAGACACAGCCCCTGCCCTCAATGGGTCTAGAAGAGAAGAAAGACATTCATACAGGAGATAAGGGGAGTGTGAAATGAGTGATGTGTAGTAAGACAGAACACAGGGGTGACTGGCATCCTGTAGCTCATTGGTTGGGGAGGGCTTTATGTGGAGCGGGACATCTGCGCTAGGTAGAAATGGGTCTGAGACAGCAGACTGGGCGTGGGGATGGCACAGCATAGGCAAAAGTGCGGAGGTAGGAAGCCCATCCTGGATGAAAACAGCCAAAACGTAGTACCCAGGGAAACTTCACAGGAGAATAAGGCTAGAAATTTAGTTTGGACTAATTAGCAGAGAATCTTCAATGCTGCGCTATTGCTATTCCATCAGATGTTTTCTGCATACCTAATATGAGGGCAAGACATTGTTTTGTATACTAATTTGTCTCATATAAAGAAATTTCTGGGATTATTCCTTATTAAATAAGGTCCTTTCAGAGAACAGGACTTGCGGTTCCAAAATCACTTACTAAGCTGAGGCAGGGGTAGGATTTGAACTTCTCTTTGGCATCCATCCCAGCTTATGGAATTAGTAGTGAATATGAATCAAACCCAGG
Organism: Indri indri; assembly: GCA_004363605.1. Taxonomy (NCBI): domain Eukaryota; kingdom Metazoa; phylum Chordata; class Mammalia; order Primates; family Indriidae; genus Indri; species Indri indri. The sequence continues at coordinate 34,563 of RJWJ010000383.1, read as the reverse complement.
CAGCAGGTTTGAAAAAGATTTAATGGTCCTGGATTTTCTCTCTTCTTCACCCCTTTCCTGACCTCTACCCTGAAAGGATAATCAAAAGGAAAGAAAATCTCTATTTCATTGTAAATGTCTCCCACCATTTTTGTGAAACTTTTTTTTTAGGCCATAAAGACACTTTGCTGAACAGTCTCTGAAATTTGCCTTAAACCATACTAAATAAATCTCTAAATTTTCATAAAGAGGTAATGTCCTGAAATTAAAAAAAATCATACTCCATTAATACAACATTGGGGAAACTCCCAAACCTTTTCCGATAGAAGATTCAGAATGGTTTTCACCCCAGAGTGAGCTCCATGGTCCTCACTCATTAAACATTTGTTGAACATCTACCCTGCGGGCACCATCCCCCTCCCATGTAACTGTCCTCTTAAAATGTGTTTACTGAATTAGAGATATTAAAACAATTGGACAGAAATTGTCTGGGTGGCGTGGGGGCAAAGAAGTCCCTTAAGCACAGCAAGAAAAACATTTTAAAATGTATCTTTAATATTGGAAAACGGGAACAATGAGCCGACAAACAAAAAACCACAATATGCTCAGTCACAATAACTGAGGCTGGTGACTCGCAACATGTAAGTAGATGCACATACTAGCATATTTAAAATTAGACCTATTTAGAATAGGTGTTTCTCTGGGTCACTTCTCTGATGGGTCAGCCAGCCCCCATGACACTGGATTAATGACGGCTGTCTCGCCGTCACCCCACGCCACCCTCATCTCAAAGCATCGATGTGGGCCGATGCTATACTTGTTTACTGAGAAGTAAACAATGCAAGGAACTTTGTGAGGGACAAATCCTCCCTTTCAGCTCTGATGTTGCACGATCAGGGGTGAAGTTTGCATTAATTGCAGGCACCTCAACAGGTAGCATTTTGTAAACGCCTTCCCCCGACCTACCCTCCAGCTTCTCCCTCACAGGAGTCTTCATTTTCGGTTTGAGAAGACGCTGGGGGTCCTGGAGACGGTCCAGAGCTGTCAGGGCAGCTGCAATTGTTTGTGAGATGAGCAGAGTCCCAGCGCTCACAGAACAAAGCATCGGGGAGCAGCGAGCGCTGGTCCACCTCCTACTGCAATCACGGGCACCATTTCAATGGAAGGCAAAGAAGGTGTAAGCTACAGACAGGCAGCAAACGCCCTGTTTCCTACGTTGCGGCTGCTCCTCCTCCAACACAGCAATCGGTCTGCGCGCGAGCCCGGGTAGTCGCCCTGCCGCCTCTCCATCTTTTCTGCCACTCATCCATCTATCCATCCATCCATCCCAGGTCCAGGGGGCCCTACTGTGTGCCAGAATCTGGGCTGGGGCACCCAACCCGACCCACAGTCCACGGGGTTCGAGAAAGCCTCGCTCCCTTCCCCCGCCCCCAGTAGGTGCGGCTAGTGGGTAGTTTCACCGCCGAAAGGTCCAGAAAACCCAAGCCCAGAATCCGGGCGAGAGGCGCAGCCGGAGGTGGCCCGGGAACGCGCGTCTCTGAGGCCGCGCAGGGTCCCCCTGTCTGGCGCTCAGGTGGCTCCGCCGCCCACTCCGCCGCTCCCCTCCCCGAGCCCTCCCCTCTCCAGCGAGGGTCGAGTTTGGCTGTTGCGCGCGGGGAAGGAGGGGCTACGAGGGATTTGAAAGTGCACGGGCAGCGGAGTGGAGCTCGCATCTGTTCCCGCCGCCCGCGACCGGATTAAATTTCTGCAAATTCAAACTGAATGGGGCTTTCTTCTGCTGCCTTCCAGAGGGCGCCTGCAGCCCGCCGCGCGCTTCTCTCCGGCGGGAGCGGCCGCCCGGCGCACGGCTAGGAGCGAGCGAGCCGGCCCCGAGCCCGTGCGGGTCAGACGGCGGCGGCCAGGCGGAGGCTGCGGAGGCGCCCGGCTCCGGGACCAGGAACCCGGCTCCCGGGCTCCGGGATTCAGGCGCCGGACCGCGCCCCTCCTCGCGCGCCCGAGCAGGGCGACTGTCATCAGCCTCCTGGACGGGACCCGGGGAGGGGTCCGGGTGTCTTGAAAGGGGCTCGGGCGACCCTCCGAGGGAGAACTTCTTGGGGGCGGGGTCCCCGGTCTCCAGTCGCCCGGGCGGCCGCTATTGTCTGCGCGTCGTGGTCTGCCGCGCAGGGGGCGTGAGCGCAGGGCGCAAGGCGCGGGGACCTGGGCCGGGCGGGGCCCGGCTCAAGGCGGCGGCGGGAGGAGCCGGGGAGCCAGAGGAGGAGGAGGAGGAGGAGGAGGAGGAAGAGCTTCGAGCGCGGGAGCCGAGCCGGAGCCGCGCGGGCCGCGGGCGAGCACGATGCCGGCGGCGGCGGGGGACGGGCTGCTGGGGGAGCCGGCGGCGCCCGGGGGTGGCGGCGGCGCGGAGGACGCGGCCAGGCCGGCGGCGGCCTGCGAGGGAAGTTTCCTGCCCGCCTGGGTGAGCGGCGTGCCCCGCGAGCGGCTCCGCGACTTCCAGCACCACAAGCGCGTGGGCAACTACCTCATCGGCAGCAGGAAGCTGGGCGAGGGCTCCTTCGCCAAGGTGCGCGAGGGGCTGCACGTGCTGACCGGAGAGAAGGTGAGCCGCCCGCGCTCGGGCTGCGGGACCGCGGCGGGAGGGGCGGCCGGGGCCCCGCCGAGAGCACTGCACTGGGAGTCCGGCTGCGCAGTCCCGGGCCGGGCGCCTCCACCTGACTTTCCTCCCGGGCTAAAAGAGAGATCGAGCCAAACGCGGACTCAGGTTCCGGCAGCCAGGTCACCCAGCCTTCCCGATGGGCGATCTGGGGTCCGTTTCCCCGCGGGGCGGCTGGTTTACCCGCGAAGCCGTCCCGCGCAGCCTTGCCGCTCCTGCAAGGGCGCCGCCTGGCGGACGGCAGCACGGGGTGGGGTGGGGGGTGCTCTGCTCTCCGGGCCGGTAGGGGCGGCAGATCAGTGGAGAGGCAGGAACCAGGGGCAGAGGACGTGGGCCCTTTATATCGGGGGTCAGGAAAGCTGATTAGGCAGCCTTTGGGGGAGCTCAGCCTCTGATCCTCCTCCTTAGGGACATTCCTCTCCAGCTGTGGGCTGGGGCACCTAGGGAATTTTCGTGCTCAGAGCAGGGTTTCAACACGTTACCCCCACCCCCGCCCAACATGTCTCCGTCTGCCCACCCCTGCATCCCCCGTCACCCCCTATTCTCACCCCACCATTCTCATCCTCTTCCCTCCATCCCCCACTGCCCTCGCTCCATCCCCCGAGCCCCAGGGTGGGAGCTTCTGGCAGGTACAGAGCTACAGAGACACCCCCAGAGTTTGGGAGATGCCTTCTGATCTTTCTAGAAGAGGGGACAGGAGAGGAGGACCTCCCGAAGACCTGGAGGGGACCCTCTCCAGCCTTGTTAGAAGTTAGCTGCGAAGCCTCGCCAGGTGAGGGGCAGATAGATCTAAGGTATAACTTAGATCTGTGAGAAGAAACCCGAGAGATGGTGACTTTTGAGGCTGGGTCACCCCAGGCTGGGGGGTGCCCGGTGCTTGGAGCCATTCCAGGTTGGGGCTGTTCCAAGCTTCGGTCCTCCCAGACTCAAGGCTCCCCCCAGGCTGGGAGTTGCTGAGCACTGGAGGGCGAGTACCCTCCCTGGCCCATGGGTCCGGGAGGCGTCAGCAGCAGGGAGGGACAGGGGAAGCTTGGCTTCCTAACCTAGCAAGTAGCCAGGGAGCCACAGCCTCTGCCCTCTGCCCTCTGCCCTGGGACCCTTTGCCCAGCCTGGGGCTGTGCGTGATACCTGGTCACAGAGCCAAGCTGCCCTGCCTGTCAGGCCCCAGCCTCACCCAGCTTTTGGCTCCCTCCCATGTCACCACTTTGTCCTGGAGCCCTTGTGTTTGAGCGCTGGTCTCCATCACCCGTGAACACAGCCATTCTGAGTGAGGTACCCTTTATTTTGGGTAAGTAGTGTTAGAGTGAGTAGTTTTAAAAAAATACCTCTTGCCTGAATTTCCATGCAAACTGGGAGTGTTCAGTATGAACTTACTGAATTGAGTAACTCTTCAAAGAAGAAGAAAAAAAACTCCAAACCTCATTCTAGTCCAAAGGGAGCGAGGCAGCTCTGCTCCTGGCGCATGGTGAGCTGTCTGACTTACACAAGGCCAGTGGGTTCAGGGCGAGAGGATGCTGCGAGGCTGCAGTTGGCTAACTAGAGTGAGCTCACTTTGTCGTGTCCCTGTGTAAATTCCTTTTGGCCCTGGTGGTAGAAGTTTATTTTCATTTGCAACGTATAGGACTCAGTCTGGTCATGCATATTTTCTCTCTAAACGTAGCAGAAAGAGGTGAGTCCTGATGCTGACAGCGTAATTGTAATTGCAAACATCACATTCTTCTCGCCCGTCCTGCCGCACAGCTTCTCTGGCTTCTCTCCACTCTCCCGTGCTGTGCTCTGCCTCTGGCTCCTCTGCCGTGCATTTTTGCTCCATAGCATAAAGCTCTTGGCCTTGGCTGAACTGCCTGGGGATGCATTCGGAGCTCTGTGCTGGGCCCACTGAGCACCCTGGAATGCAGGCAGTTCCTGCCCAAATGGGACCCAAATGAGGAGCCCTCTGCACCCCAGGCCCACGCCCCTTCCCCTCCCATCTGATCTTTCTTAAATGATGAATCCCACTTCCTCTTTGCAATGCGATGAGGTATTAATTGGATGTAAAATTATTTCCCTGCCTGGACCAATTGATTTGATCTAGTTAAGGACGGTGTTTCTTAGGATAGAGGAGCGGGGTGGTAGGGGAGGGCTGTTTATGTTGAAAAACTTGGTTTACCTGCTGCGCTCTTCTCTAGCCATGAGAATCGGTGCTCCAGGGACCAAGGCTTCAGGAGAAATCTGGATTTTAGTTCACAGAGTTGCCAGCTTTAAAGAAACAATGGTGTCATTCATAGCGTTGATCTCCCAAATCCAACACCTTTAATGCTTAACTAATAGATTTGGGTTTTAGCAGATTGTAGAGATTAAAATGTGTTTTTTTTTGTGCTTGACTCTGCTTGGGAAGGATTGCTGAGTTAATGAGTCCCCATCCCGGCTCCTGTTTTGGGTGTTGCCTAACTAAGGCCAAAGCAAAGGTGAAGGCAACCTCAAGCTGTTTTCAACCTAAAGTTCTTTTGAAAAGGTGAGCTACTAAGTGGGTTTCAGCCTAGGGGAAGGGTTACTTGAGTGAGCAGAGCAGGGGAGACCACCAAAGGAAGGGGGTCATCAAACCTGCAGTGTCCCCCACAGTGGGTGATGTGAATGACCCAGACCCCATTACTTCCTCCTTTCTTGGGGTACATACTTTTTGGATTAAGCACTTCACTTTTCTCCTTTCCTTTCTGTTTTAAAGGACCACTTAGGAGAAGTATGAAGTCATGAACACTGTAGTGAGAAATAGGTCTATTCTCCCCAGCCCACCCCAAGTGGGAGGATCCAGGGCAGCTTGTCTTGGGGAATCAGTTCATGGAAAAGCTGCAAGAGGGGATGGGGAAAGAGAAGGTGAGGGGGTATCCCAAGTATGGCCAGCTTCATAGCTGCATTCTCAAACCGTGCACTTTGTTTTGGGTGATTTGCACCAAAATCTATAGTATTGCTAGTTGAAGGCATTTGGTATGGGGGCTGTGTATGCATGCATTGTGTGTTGTGTTTCAACTTGGTACACATCTCCAAAAATCTTTGGGTGAAATCCTCCACAGTTTCCTGGGAATCACTGTCTTGAGTCCGGATGACAAAAGCAGCCACTTCTTCCTGACTTCCATTTCAGGCTTCGACCTTGTCTTACCAAGAGGCTCCTTTTGCCACCACTGCCTGAAGGACAGTATTTTGCCTGCTCTTCCCCTGAAGTCGTTTATCTGGAAGTCATTTGAATCTAGATGGCCCTTTTACTCCTTGAAAAGAAAGGATGGCTTTGGGCCGAGACCTAATTTTGTTCTCCTTTAGCGATGAGTGAATGCAGTCACTTAATCTGGCTTTAAAAATAACTAGTTCACTTGATCACGTGAAACTTCTAATTGGCATATTCTCCATCAGGGCCAAGTGTCTTTGACTGAAGGTAAGTTGATGACTTGACCAGGAAAAATGATCACAAAGTCAGATTCAGAAAAGAATCGTTTTCTGTGGCTTTGAGACAAAGAGCAATGTTGCTGAGTAAGAGTGTCGAATAATGACTTTGAAATACCCAGAGAAGTTGTGCTTTCTGTTCTTGACGTTGGTTTGTGATATCTATGAAATCACAGTCTCTGACACGTAAAAGGTTACTATTACATGTTTTAAAAAAACTGATAAAATGTAGCTGGCAAAGCTTGATCAAGAAAGCGTGGGTGTAGAGCTGGTTTGGTAGGCAGGCAAACGCAAAACACGGGCAAGCAGTCGGTGACACCATTACCTTTTGTGATTACGTCTGTCTAAGAGACAAAGTGGGGTGCACAAAATTGATTGGTTAAGATGTTTAAATATCTTGTTCTAACCTCTGGTTAAAAAAAAAATAAGCCCATTTATCACTTTCATTGAGCTATTTTGGTGCTAAAAATAAGGGTTGCCTGTTTAGTAAGTTGCCAGTAATCGTGCTAGAGCACAACCATGCCAGATACCTGAAGTGAAGGAGTTACTAAAAATATGATTTACTATGTTGTGCAGAGCAGGAAATATGACTAATTTTAGAAGTGGCCTTTTGGCAGATCTGTTTTTAGCAAGTATTTCTGAAACAAACAGGTGCGAAATCCTGTATTTTTGAAGTGCTAGAAATTCAGGAAATCTGAGGAAAAGAAATGCTTAGAGACTTGGAAATTCCCATTAATCCTCAGCAAGGACTTCTTGGCAAGAAGGCATTTGCAAAGTACCTGCTCCGTGTGCCCTGTGCGACAAGGCAGTGCCTATAATTTCATAGATTGCATGCTGCCATTGCCGGTGCATTCTTTTGAACTTCCTGCCCTGCGTCTTTTTGAAACAGTTGTGCACGATGGAGATTGGCATGTAGGGCTTGGTTCCTAGTGTTCATTGATAACAGGTCCCGTGGACTTCAAAGGGTGCTTTGGTCAGCATAACAGTGTAGAGCGGTGCCCACGAAGAGGAATACAACCCTGTATTTTCTCTGCAGGCATCGAATCACAGCTATAGCTGCCTGTGTGTACCTGTCTGACTCAGGTCTGCAAGATTACAGCATTCTGCACACTGCCGGCTGTTCCAGGGCCTCTTGGCAATCATCCATCCCTGGGGGTCAACCTCCCAGAAGGGGTGGGGAGTGGCAGCCATGTCTCCCCCCCTCTGCCGCCCCCCGAAGAGATGGGCAGGCTGGGTGTTCTCCGTGGGAAAGTGGCTTAGGCACAAAGTATCATTTGCCTTGGGACGTACACCCCCCTCTCGATTATTCATGGTAACTGAGAGACCTGCTCTCTTGGCTATTTGAAACCCATAGATAATCCCTGAGCCTTATTGTGGCTAACTGGTGAAACCTCTGCCTCCACTCAGCCCAGGTCCAAGCGTTGACCTGAATTGAATTTCATGCTTTCTAATAGGGGTGCTGCTGGGTGGTAAGATGACCAGCAGGCAAGAGCTAGAAGCACACGGCCTGAATCGTAGGCTGATATCTCTACAAACTGGAAAGCGCATCCCTGCCCCTGCATCATAAATACCAGTCCAGTGGTGCAGTGTTTTATGGTTTTTTCAGGGTCTTCCCATGCATTTTCTCATTAGATGCTTGCAGCACCCCTGGGCAGGTAAGAACCAGCTTGCTGGCATTCTCACCTGCATTGATTAAGTAGAGGGATGCCCTGAGTAGATTCTGTCTCTGACTCTCTCTGTTAGTTTGCCAGGATGGCTGTAACAGATGGCCACAAACTGGATGGCTTAAACAATAGAAATTTATTCTCTCAAGTTCTGGAGGCTAGGAATCCAAAATCAAGATGTCGGCAGGGCCACGGTCCCTCTGAAAGCTCTAGGGGAGAATCCTTCCTTGTCTCTTCCAGCTTCTGGTGGTGGCCAGCTCTCCTTGGCGTTCTCTAGCTTGTAGCCACAGCACTTCCATCTCTGCCTCCATCTTCACCTGGTCTTCCTCCCTCTGGGTGTCTCCTTTGTTTCCTGATCTCCTCAAACATCTCTTTATAAGGACACCAGTCATTGGATGCAGGGCCCGCCCTAATCCAGTATTGCCTCAATCAACTTGATCACCTCTACAAAGACTCAGTTTCCAGATAAGAGCACATTCACAGGTATTAGAGGTTAGGACTCGAAGATATCTTTTGGGAGGACACAGTTCAACCCCCAACACCTTCTTAGACTGTTAGTGTTGTGTTGCAGGTGACTTCCTGGGAAGCTGGCCTGGAGAAGGAAATGAATGTGCTCTCAGGGAGTACTCTCAGGACCGACACCTGCAAGGGAAGAGCAGCTTTGGGCAGAGGGAGAAGCTGGGCTCCAGTGCAGCTCCAAGCGAAAGCCCTGCCCATGGCGTGGTAAGCTCTGGAGCTGAGCTCGCCCTGCAGAGTTGTCCAGGTTGGGGTGGGAGGACTGGACCTTTATACTTCTGCATGGACCAGTCCTTGCATGGGGGCTGCCCTGGCAACAGGTGCATGGCCTTGGACAGGATGGTTGCTGAGGGCAGTTCCCAGGGAGGGCTCGCAGCTGAGAGCCCACTGCAGGGGGAGTAAGTTCTTCAGCATCGAAGGGGAATCAGGGGTGCTGTCCAGTGCCCACTGCTTACTGAGAGTCAGGACCGGAGCCCTGGGATTTCCATCTGAGTCCAGGCCGGTTCCATAAATAGTGGACAGCTTCCCTGCCCTACCTTGCTTCCCAGCTGTGGTCCCTCACCCTGAAATGAGGGAGCAGATTCTACGTGCCACACACTCTGAGCATCCGGGGAAGTACTCTGGCCTCCCATTTCTCTTCAGTTAGAATTCTCAAGGCTCCATTGTGTTTCTCGGTCCTTGCAGGGCTGACGGTTCACTTTGTGTGCTCTGTGTGTTTTCTCTTGAGAACTTTGTGGCAACAGAGTTTGGCTAACTTGCCACTGGCAGCCTAGTTCAGAGACAGAGGTGCTTTCCTGGGAAACGCCCCTCCCTCCCCCATCACTCGTGAGTGGTGGGAAAGTCGATGAAGGAGTGGAGGGAAATGGGATTTTTGACAACTAGAGCAACAGTTTGGGACATTCCCATGGATGACAGGACTACTCAGGGCAGAGCCATCCCTTAACATCCTCTTAGCACCTGTGCCGTGCCCACTTTCTCCTGGCTGTGCGATTTCTAATTGCTGGGTCCTTTTTGGTTTTTGATCATTTTTGTATTTTTAAGATGCATTTGGTTAAGTTTTGGGATAGGTAATACAGACACATGGTCTGAAATTGAAAGGTTTGGAGAGGGTTCGCAGATAAGCTGCCTCTTATCTGTACTCTTCAGCTCCCTGGTCCTCTCCCCAGTGGCCATTCCTGCTTCCACTTTCCAGAGATACCCTGTACGCATATGAGCCCACACACGTTTGTAAATGTGTAGGTATGGACAGCGATATATATATATATATATTTTTATTTCAGCATATTATGGGGTTACAGATGTTTAGGTTACGTATGTTGCCCTTACCCCTCCTTCCCGCCTCGTCCGAGTTTCAAGCATGTCCATCTCTCGGATGGTGCGTATTGCACTCTTTGTGTATGCATATACCCGTCCCCTCCTACCCCTCCCCCCTCCCCCTGCCCGACATCCAATAGATGTTATTCTTATATGTACACTTATGTGTTGATCAGTTAATACCAATTTGATGGTGAGTACATGTGGTGCTTGTTTTTCCAGTCTTGGGATACTTCACTTAGTAGAATCCATTCCAGCTCTATCCAGGAGTATACAAGAGGTGCTATATCACCATCGTTTCTTAAAGCTGAATGGTATACACATACCACATTTTATTAATCCACTCATATATTGATGGACACTTGGGTTGTTTCCACATCTTTGCAATTGTGAATTGTTGGACAGCGATATTTTTACACATACATGCTGGTCAGTATCTTGCTTTTTTCACTGTAGCAATATGTCTTGAACTTCCTTCCCCATAGCTACTACAAAATTGCCTCGTTCTTTGTAATTACCGCATAGCATTCATTGTATGGGGCTGCCATGTTGACCTAACCAACCTTTGTTGATGGACAGTTAGGTTGTATACAATTTTTTCATTATTCTCAAACCATGCTGCAGTAAATACTCATGCCCATTTGTCATTTTGTAAATGTTTCCAGTATATCTGAGGGGTAAATTCCCAGTCTTTGGCCAAAAGCTATGTCTGTTTTAACTGTTGATAATTATTGCCAAATTGCCTTCCATAGAGATTGTCCCAGTTTAGAATCACACCTGCCTGGTATGGAAGTGTCTGTTTTTCCACATCTTTGCCAATACAAGGTACTCTTTTTGATTTTTGCCAGTCTAGTATATTAAACATGTTATCTTGCCTTATTTATAGTTTCTCCTATTTACAAAGGAGTTGAGTATATTTTGATACCTCCTCAACAATTTGCATTTCATTTCTGTTCATTGCTCATGTCCATTCCTTATTTTTCCATTGGGTTTTGGGTTTTTTCTTATTGATTTATAGACACTTTTTATATATTAAGCAAATTAGTCCTCTTTGAGTGATATATTTTTGTAGTGTCCTCCATCTTTCCCCACTCCCTGGTGTTCTTTGTTTTTGTTTCTTGGTGATTCCTGCCATTCGCAGAGGTTATTTCCTTGAATTCCACTAACGACAGAAGGATCATAGATGAGTTTTGGGGGTTTATGAACCCCTATGAATTGTATGTGTGTAATTATATTTATGAAGAGAGGTCCAAGGAAGGGTTTCATCAAATGCTAAAAGGAATTATTTACCTCCCAAATGTTTTTTTGAATTTTATTTCAGAATATTACAGGAGTACAAACATTTTGGTTACATGTTTGGCTTCTGTACAGTTTCAGTTACCTCCTGAATATTAAGAGCCACTGCTTCGTTGTCCATCCTTGTCAGTTCTGCTGACTGAATGGAAGTTTGTGGAGGTTTTGGGTCACCTTAGCCTGTTAGCACCACTGCCAATTGGGCTAAAGTTACAGATTATACATCCTCAAGACTAGGCAGGATGGCTCTCCAACCACGACCCTGGCATGACTAAGCATGCCTGATTTCTGCCCCCCACCCCCATGCCTAGGTCACAGGGGAAAAGGGTGATAGAATGTAGACAGATCTTTGGAAAACCTTGACAAGACAACCCTGAACCCAAGTCCCATCATTTCTTCGTGGGAAGAGAGATACGATTTATGGTGGGTGTTGCTGTGGTCAGAGTATTTGTGTCCCCACCACCTCCAGATTCACATGCTGAAATTCTAGCCCCCAATGTGATGGTATTCGGAGATGGGGCCTTTGGGAGGTAAAGAGATCTGCCCTCATGAATGGGATTAGTGCCCTCATAAAAGGGGCTCGAGGGAGCTCATTTGCCTTTTTACCATGTGGGGACTCAGCTAGAAGGCGTCATTGCTATGACCCAGGACACGGGCTGTCACCAGACACTGCATCAGCTGCAGCCTTAGTCTTCCCAGCCTCCAGACTGTGAGAAACAAATTTCTGTGGTTTATAAGCCACCCATCTATGGTATTTTGTTATAGCAGCCCAAACGGACCAAGGCAGTGGTTGAGAAGAAAGAAAAAGGGGGAGTATTGAGGGAAATGAAAACCTTTTAAGGAGCAAGAGCTACCACATAACTTGGATATAAAATGCACTGTGTCGCATGTATGCACATGTGTGAAAATGCCTGGGACTCTTTGAGCTGTCGAATCTACCGGAGAAACCCTCTGGGGAGCAGCGCTCGGGGGGCTGGCAGGCGGGCTCTGCTGTTGGAACTTGTGTCAGCGATGCCCTGTCCCCTGTCACTCTCTGCCCCTTCAGCCTGCTTTGTCTTTCCTCAAAGTGTGTCTGGACATCTGTACTGGTTTGCTGGGGTCACCGTCAAAGTGCCACCAGCTGGGCGGCTTGAATAGCAGAGACTTTCTCTCTCACAGTTCTGGAGGCTGGAAGTCCAAGGTCAAGGTGTTGGCAGGGGTGGTCCTCCTGAGGGCTCTCAGGGAAGGGTCTGTTCCAATCCTTGCTCCTTGGTGTGTAGATGGCCATCTTCTCCCTGCGTTTCTCCGCATCATCCTCCCTTTATGTGTGTCTGTCTCTGTGTCCAAATTTCCCCTTTTGATGAGGACACCAGTCGTATTGGTCTAGGATCCACCCTAATGACCTCATTTTAACTTTAAATTACTTCCCTGAAGTCCCCATACCCAAATAAAGTACTGAAGTGGTGGAGATTAGTACTCCAACATATGAATTTGGAGGGGACGTAATTCAATTCTTAGCGTCACCTGAACCCATGGTGTATGTTAAGTTTATATGTTTGTTGTTTGTCTCCCCACTAGACTGTAAGCCCTGTGAGGAAGGGACCACAGCTCGATCCCTGGTGCATAGAACAGTTCCTAGTACAGAGAAGGTGCTCAGTAAATGTTTTTCAAATGGATCAAAGAATGGTTTGATCTTCCCAGGACATGAGCACAGCCTTCTGGGTGACGTCCAAGTTGGAAGGCCGGGGTTCTGCAAGCTCTTTCTTTTCTCTCGCTCCTTATGGCTCTGGGGATGCCTGTCTGAGTGACGACTAGGTTGAACGAGAGTTGTCTGGCTGGCACTCTGTAGGAAAATCCTGGCTCCAGAACAGCTGTGCCTTCTGCAGGAATTTGTCAAGGTAGGCACCTAGGTATCAGAGTGGCAGGTGACCAACCAGAAGCAGACAAATATTTTGCAGTGTCATGGGACTGTTAATGGACCCTCAGCTCTTTCCTGAGAAAATGTACCAACACTGCAACAGATGGGAGAAGTTGCTATTTGCAAACATACATTTTTTTGGATGTTTCCCATGGAGATATATGTAGGTTTGGAGTCTGTCTTTTTGACTATAATTTTTTTTATGCATTTATTAGCCTCCTAAGCCAAATTCCTGCCAAAACATGTTGCAATCCTGCTTGCTTCTCTTGCCCATTTTCTGAGCCATTTGATTCATTCTGATCTTCCTCCTTGTGTCACCTCTGCTGTTTTAATCCCCTATTTGAGTTCTTGTTGTCTTAAATCCCACCCTGTGGCTTTTCGGTAAGTTGTCAGGCTATCTTTCTGCCTCTCTTCAGACGCTCTTGTTCCCTGAAGCCACTGTCTTTGTCACTGCCTGCTCTTTGCCAGAGCCCCATGTCCAGCAACTTCAGAGTGGACAGGGCGTGGTGCTGAGGAAGATGTCGCAGCTGCTGCCAAGGGGTCTTGCTCTCTCTGTGTAGGGATGATAGAGTGAAGTTTGGATTTCTAGTGATTCCTTCCTGGACCTGGAGCAGAACAGGGATTGCATGACCTCCCAAATCATCAAAAAGCTGCTGGAGAGAAATGAGTGTATGCTCTTTGCTTTGTCTGTGAGGAGGTAATACTGATAATATAATAATGATGAACACTTACGGATCTCATACAATCTGCTAGGCTATGTTCTAGATGCTTTGCTACTGAAGACAAGTTATTCCTCACAGCAGCCTTTTGTGGTAGGCACTGTTGTCCTGATTTTACAGTCTCTTGGTTTGCCCAGGACTCTCTCGAGTTTAGCATGGAACGTCCCACATTTTGGGAAGCCCCTCGGATCATGGCAGAATGACATTCACCCAAGAAAACACTTCATCGGAGTGTTTGGGTTCCAAACTGAGGTGTTTCCAAATAAGAATATTAATAAGCAGCTAATCAGGTCATGAATCAGTGATGAAGTAAAGCCCAAAGCCCTAGGCGTAACTGGGATGCTTTGTGGGTAATGACCTCCAGGTGTGGTCCGGAGGAGCATGAATGCCTTTCTCACGTCTGCGGTACCTGCCTACCGTCTTTTATGAGTTCATTATGAGATGAAGAGCTTTGGCTAATGTGTGTGTGTATACATACATCTGCCGAAATGTATATGTGTATGTATATATATTCTTAAAATATTATATAATACTATGTTAAATGTAAATATGAACACACACATAAAACTTTTGGGTGGTAGACTTCCTTGATGAAGGAAGCAGTGGGGAATGGGAACTATGTTGGGTAGCTCTGGTTAGCGTTCGGTCTAATTTCAGTACTTTTGCACTGAAAAAGTACTGAAAAGTCTGCATGAAGGGAAACAGAATTTTAAATCAAATGCTGAAGCTGGAAGTGCACGTCTTATGCAGCACAGTGAACAGTCCCCTCAAATCTCCTTGTTAAACCATCCTCCTACAAGAATGAACATAGACGATTTACTAAAAACAAAACAGAATACCCAGTGCTTTTGCCTGGCTTATTATGCAGGCTGTCTGGAGGTAGACCAGCTTTCCCAAGCCTCTGTTTAGCCCTCATTTGGGCTGAGAAGGGACTTCAGAGGCAAGTGGAATGAGGAAGTGTCGGGGGTGAAAATAAAAGCTTTGGGGAAAGTTGGCTGTAGAGTCTGGGATCAGGGTAGTTTTAGCATTTTATCTGAGCCCTACTTTAGTGAAACCAAATGGATAAAGATAAGTGTTATTACTTATGTAATCTGCTTTTTAGTTGGAATTACTGCTGCTGTGATGGAGCAATCTAGCTTTCTCAGTGCATTCTTCATTCCAGGTTGAAAATTTAATTAGAGAAACTAGTCTATGACTCAGTTCTCAGTTGAACATTTACATTTAATAATACTAATAAAGAAAACTTGTTTTGAAAATAATTCTCCGGGTTTGTATAGTGTCATTCCCATAGGGTGACATTTTATTCTATTAAAAACTAACATTTGTGAGCAGTAGTTGCAATTTCAAGCCCAATTTGATGTAATAAAACTTGAATTTCCCTCTGGAGGAATGTGCTATATGGCTATTGTAGTCCCACCTAATTCATTACTCTGAGATACTTTTTCCTAGGTTAAGAATGAGCTTTTTTTTTTTTTTTTTTTTTTTTAATCAAAAAGGGCCATTAAAGAGACTGGGAAAGTACCCAAGAATGTGTGCAGTAATAAATAGGTAAGTATTTTAGACCAAGTATTTAGGATTCTAAAATTGTTTAAATCAGTTCAATCATAGGTACATTCTGGAATACCTGAGATTTTTAACACAGCAAGATAAATCCTGGGCTAATATTTGATAGTTGCCATCTGTGTTTTTTACACGGCCACTTACACATACTCTCTTCATTGTTAACGTTGTCACTTGCTACTATACTAATCACATTCCATTATCTACTCCCCTGCTGTGTTAGACACTTTCAGACATTAACTTTTAATTTCTAAAGGTAAACTAAATATGATATTTCTCCCTGGTTCCATGTGGAAAATAAACAGAAACACAAAGAATAGAAATCACCTATAATCACACAATCGGGTGATATCATTGTGAACATTTAGGTGGGTGAGTTACATGTGATACAGATATATACATTGTTGATTTTTGTTTTTTCTCCTTTGAATACGTATGTTACAAAACTGGGATTAGAATATTCATATTGTGTTATAATCTTACTTTCTTATTTTACCTGAAATATAGAGATTATTTTCTCATGTTGTTAAAAAACCTTTTAAAATTTGATAGTTGGGGATGTATATAGCATGCCATTACTTGGAGTCGCTGTAATTTTTACAACCAGTTCCCAATTGTTGGACACTGAGATTGTTCCAAATTTTCCCTACATAAAGTGATACCGTTACTATCCTCGTAGGTACATCTCTGTGTCATCTCTTAAGATAAATACTTAGAAGGCTTTTGACATATTGCTGAATTGCACAGAAAGATTGTGCCAAATGACACAACAGTATTTTTTTTTGTATTTCGGCATATTATGGGGGTACAAATGTTTAGGTTACATATATTGCCCCTCCCCCCTCCACCCCCCAGTCAGAGCTTCAAGCGTGTTCATCCCCCAGACGGTGAGCATCACACTCATTATGTATGTATATACCCATCCCCCTCCCCCCTCCCATCCGCCCGACGCCCGATAAACGTTATTCCTATGTGTGCACTTAGGTGTTGATCAGTGAAACCAGTTTGATGGTGAGTACATGTGGTGCGTATTTTTCCATTCTTGGGATACTTCACTTAGTAGAATGGGTTCCAGCTCTATCCAGGAAAATACAAGAGGTGCTATATCACCATTGTTTCTTATAGCTGAATAGTACTCCACGGTATACAGATACCACATTTTATTCATCCACTCATATATTGATGGGCACTTGGGTTGTTTTCACATCTTTGCAATTGTGAATTGTGCTGCTATAAACATTCGAATGCAGGTGTCTTTTTTATAGAGTGCCTTTTGTTCTTTTGGGTAGATGCCCAGTAATGGGATTGCTGGATCAAATGGTAGATCTACTTGTATCTCTTTAAGGTATCTCCATTTTGCTTTCCACAGAGGTTGCACTAGTTTGCAGTCCCACCAGCAGTGTATGAGTGTTCCTATCTCTCCGCATCCACGCCAACATTTATTGTTTTGGGACTTTTTGATAAAGGCCATTCTCACTGGAGATAAGTGATATCTCATTGTGGTTTTGATTTGCATTTCCCTGATGATTAGAGATGTTGAGCATTTTTTTCATATGTTTGTGGCACAACAGTATTTGAAAGTGACCTTTAAACTGTGCATTTTGAGAATTAGTAGGGCTAATCATAATTTGTGTACTTGATTAAAAATTTATTTCTTTTATGAACTATTTTTAATAGTTTTCTCCCATTTTTCTCCTGTCTGTCTTATTGGTTTGTAGCAGCTTTTTACATATTATGGATATTAGCTTTAAGGGAAAAACTTTAGACAAATTAAATTTAACAGAGTTTGAGCAAAGAACAATTCAAGAATCGATTCTCCCTGCCTGCCCCTCACAAACCAGAATAGGTTCACAGCAACCCTGGGCTGCCACATAGTTGGATAATATTTATGGACAGAAAAAGGAAAGTGACATACAGAAAATGGAAGTGAGGTATAGAAACAGCTGGATTGGTTACATGCAGCTCCATGTTTGCCTTATTTGAACACTGAGCAGTTGGCTACCTGTGATTGGCCAAAACTCTGTGATTGGTGCAAGAGAGTAGGTTACAGTCTGTTCACACATCCAGTTGGGTTACAGCTCACCATGTACAGGGAGAAACCTTTCTGCCAAACTTAAAATAGATAAGAAGGCAGCTTTAAGCTAAACTTAATTTAACACTTTGTTATGCTATAAATATTTCCTCCCAGGTAGTCATTTGCCTTTCAATTCATTTTATGGCTCTTTTATTTTAGGAAGGGAGAAGAGGCTTATAGAAATTTTATATTTTGTCTAGTCAAACCAATTAGTCCTTTTTCTTTAGTTTTCTCTTTTTTTCTTATACTGAAGTAAACTAGAGGGTTTGTTGTTGGTTTTGATGTATAAATTATCACTGAGTCTTGCCAATGTTTCATTGTCTATAGACAAATCTTTGGGTTGGGTAGGGATTTTTTACTGTATTTTCTAACCTGTTCAAGATTTAACCCTTTGGTGTCCTGTAGTAAAGCACAGGCTGTAGGGCTGACACCTTTGGGTTCCCATCTGCTTTCTGCCGCTTAGTAGCTGTGTGATCCTGGGCACAGTACTCAAACCCTCTCAACTTCGGTTTCTGTGTCTGCCAAATGGTGACAACAATACCTCATGGATCATTAGTGGGAATTTGGTTAAAAAAAAAATATATATATATATATAGAGAGAGAGAGAGAGTGTGTGTGTGTGTGTGTGTGTATGTGTGTGTGTGTGTAAAGCACATAGGTAGCCTGAAAATATATTCATTATTGTTAGCGAAGAAACAGCCGTTGGTTGTTCTCTTACTTTCACAGCTACAGTTGACTCATAAAGGTATGTACTTATTAGGCTCCTTTGGATAACAAGAAACAGATACCCACTCACTTTATCATGGATGATGGAATTTTATTTTAAGGCCCGTATTTACTTCAAGGATACAGGGGAGGTGAGGAAAAAGATTAAGGATCACCTCTGCAGTCAGCACCTCCCCAAGGACTGGAATGCCTCTCGGACATCCCAGGGGCATGGATGTCTGCATTCTTTGAATTCCACTTCCGCTTGGTCTACCTCTGTCCAGGAGCTCCCCTCCTTGCGGCTTCTGGGCTCCTAGGGACAATTCCTCCATGCACTCTGCTCTCTGCCTCATAAGGCTCTCAGTATTCCTGGCTTCTCTGCCTCCTGGTTTTTACTTTTTTCTCTTTCTGGATGCCGGGAAGGGGAAAATGGCTTCCTTCCATCCTCCTAGGTTCATTGGCTGGGTTACGAATTACATTGACATAAAGCAGGTTAACAGGAGAAAAACTGTATTTAATTATGTGTGTATGCATGGGAGTCTCACAAGATATGAGACCCAAAGAAGGGCCAGACGATTGCAGCTCATGTAGCATCCTGAGCTGAAGAAAGGACGGGTTTGGGGCTTTGGGGAGGTCGTAGTGACACAGGTTATGAGGGGGTGGGGAAGGAAGTGGACGGTGAATAAAAGTTGTCTTGCTCTGCAGATAAAAAGTCTTCCACGTACCGAAAGTTATCCAGAGTAGCCCTTTTCCTGATACAGATACTTTACTAATGTGGATTTCCTTGATAGATGTAGATTTCTTTTACGAAAGAACAGCTTTCCCCGTGTCTGCCGTTTCTCTGAATAATCAGCTCAAAATATGCCAAAGAGGTGTAGTCTAGGGTGGCACATTCTGGTCTCCTACAGCATATTTTGGGGTGGTTCGTCCTGAGCCACAACGTGGGTATTTGGGGGACCCCTGATATTTCCGGTATTGACGACATGGTAGTAGGAAGGTGCCAGCATTAAATCCTTACTGGCCTTGCCTCTTGTCACCTTTTTCCCACTGTGTGTCCTTTAACAGCAGAGAATCATTTCACACTGGAAGAAAGTAAATTTGTAGGTGATTGTCTGGGATTTACCAGATTGGTGTGGTTTGGAAAAGTTTATTGGACAACTTAATTCCCCATGTTTTTGATTTGGTAGCCAACTCTCTCCTCAACACTCAGCAAAACATTTCACTCTCTTAACGGGGTTATGATTTCTCCTACGTTTGTGTTTTTGGGGGCACCCAGCTGCATTTGCTGACTGACCCTTTGCTGGACGTCCCATCATTTCCAGCGTGATCTACGATCTCTTTAGATTCCAAGACCTGCTTCAGCATTCTGTCTTGGATAATTATTGGCAAAATTTCTGTTTCTAGTTCCTGCAGTGCCCTCAAACTTCCCCCGCCCCCAAGGTTACTTTATTCTCGTACCTTTTCAGCTACATTTGGCTGCCAGTTGTCTTCTGATGTGAGACTGGGATATTGATTGTTTCCTGTTGCCTGTGGGACAGGAATCCTTCTTGAATGAGAGCTAATTTTGGAGTTGAGAGTATTAAATGTCAAATTTGAAAGAAAGCATGTCTAAGACCTCTTTGTTGTAGAAGGGAAGGTCATCCCAGGCCTAGGGGAAGGGAAAGGAAGAAAGAAAAGGGAAAAGAGAAGAGAGCTGATGACTTCTCCCTTTTCCAAATCACTCATGGACAACTCTTTCCATTTTCGTAAAGTCCATTTTTTTTATTTCTTAATCTCAAGCCATTTGCTAGGTGTACTGTGAGGTCAGAATAGTCACTGCTGGGGAAATTTTCCAGTTGTAACTAGTTTTTTTAGAAAAACAAACATTACCTTTACTCGGCCATGGAGATGATCATTTTTATTTTTTTTGATTCAAACATTTATTGATTGCCTTTTTTACGCAGAGCTGCTGCTAACCCATACAGTCTTTTGTACGCATTAGACAAGCTATGCCTTGGCAGATCAATTAGAAAAAGGCATCCCCTTTGGGAAGGCCAATTAAAGACAAGCACACCCTCAATGGGCCAGTTAGGAAAGGTGTCCCCTCTGGGCGGACCAATTGGAAAAAGGCCTCCTCTTTGAATGGACGCAGCTGCACGGTGCATGGTTGTAGCAAGCAAAAATGTATACCCTTTCCTCTAGGGCACAGAGGTTGGCAAGCCAAGCGGGGCCTTGATTTCTCCCCCAAATGGACCCTCCATTGGGTGCTATTGTCTAAGGCACCAAGTGCACTGTGAACAGGCACGAGGATCAGATCTGCCCTCAAAGGAGCCTGTGTTCTAGAGCCGGAACTGAGCCGTGAATCACAAACGCGGACTCGTGCTATTCCTATGGAAAAGGAAACGTTACCTATGGGAGTGACAGATTAAGCATCCCAGGATTTTAGCGAATCTCAAGTGAAAATCTGCACAATCCCTCGTTCTTCTTCGGCGAAGTCTACTTTGTTACTTGCTGTGTAAGAGAAAGGGAGGCCGGGTGAAGGATCTGGATGAGAAATAAATTCAGCGTGTTTGTGTCACTCACTGCCCGGGAGACACAAGACATACGTGACAGTTAGGGTCTTGGGGAAATGCCCTTTTCTGGACTCCCTAGACCTTTGAACCCTCTGTCTCCTGAGTTCCTGAGTCATCATTCAACCTGACGGAGGGGCCCAGGGCTCAGACTTCCTGTGTGTCGAGAGCCGAAGCAGCTGTTTAACCAGGGTCCCAGACACTCCAGTCTACAAGTTCGAGGAGAAAAATCCCCCCAAAGCGTTAATTGCTCATCAGCCCCATTCCTTCCTTGGCTGGGTAAATAGTGTGACAGTTTAATAAGGGGCCTGTGACAATTACATGCAAGTGCAGAGAATGAAAAGCAAAAACGCCTTGGAACAGAGATTTTTTCTTTTCTTTTTTTCTGGGAAAGGAACGTGGTGGTTTTGGGTTTCTCTGTGGGTAATCTGAGAGGCCCATCCATCTCTGTGTGACAGAGGGAAATTTCAGCATTTGGAAAGTAACTTCTGATTTATCACCAACAGCTGGGTGGGCCATGCCTCATTGGTGCCCAGGCTTAAGCAACCTTTTAAATATAGTTGCTCAGCATGGCGTCTGCATCCGAAGGGGCTGGTGAGCTGGCGCTTTGTGTTTTGCGGTGATTGTTGGGTCCTTGATGTCCTGAGCATCCCTCACGTGGAGGTTTCATGTGGAGGAGGGCATCACCCTTAGCCTAACAGGTCTTGCATCTCTCAAGATGTTTGCTATGGGCTGAATTGTGCCTCCTCCCAGATTTGTATGTTAAAGTCCTAACCATCTAATCACCACCCCCCACCCCCCATACCAGAATGTGACCATATTTGATGATAGGGTCTTTGAAGAGGTGTTAATAATTAAGGTGACATGAGCTCATGTGGGTGGGCTCTAATCCAATATGGCTGGTGTCCCCATGCGAAGAGGAAATTTGGACACAGACATGTGCACACACAGAGGAGGGACCACAGGAAGACGCAGTGAGAAGGCTGCCATCTGCAAGCCAAAAAGAGAAGCCTTGGGAGAAACCAACCTCCTGACACCTTGATCTTGGACCCTGGCTTCTGGAACCGTGAGAAAATACATTTCTGTTGTTTAAGCTACCTGGTCTGTGATATTAATAGTTTGTTAGGGCTGCCCTAGAAAACTAATAGTGTTTATGTATCCAAATTCGCTGGGTGTCCTGAGAGCTAAGGCCAGCCTCAGGAATCATGCTGAGAAGTTTCACTTGATTTTTGAGACCCCTTTCTAATGGGATCCTCTTCCTTCTTCAGTAATGTTTTCCTCTGGGAAGGAACTTGGAATTTCTTTCTCTCACACTCCTTGCTCACTGAATTCTTTTCTGTAATGAATGACATTATGTCCAGATACTACAAAACCTGGAAACAACCTCCTTTCTAGTAAGGAAACTAATGGTCAGGCGCAGTGGCTCACGTTTGTAATCCTAACACTCTAGGGGGCCGAGGCGGGAGGATCGCTTGAGGTCAGGAGTTGAGACCAGCCTGAGCAAGAGTGATACCCTGTCTCTAGTAAAAATAGAAAAAATTAGCCGGGCTTGGTGGAGTGTGCCTGTAGTCCCAGCTATTCTGGAGGCTGAGACAGGAGGATCACTTGAGCCCAGGAGTTTGAGGTTGCTGTTAGCTGGGCTGATAACACGGCACTCTAGCCTGGGCGACAGAGTAAGACTCTGTCTCAAAAAAAAAGGAAACTGATAATGCTATTTGGGCTCCTGATTTGCTTGTGTTATATGGTGTTGTGTGCTGTTTGATTCCACTGGAAGGACAGGGAAAAAAATCCCTCTTTGAAAATGTTTAGTCCCAGTGGTGGTTTCCTGATTTCCCTGGCACATTTCTATAACCATGAAAAGAACAGGTCAGGCACGGTGGCTCATGCCTGTGGGAGGATCACTTAAGGCCAGGAGTTCTAGACCAGCCTGGGCAACACAGTGAGACCCCATCTCTACAGAAAATTTTAAAAAATTAGCCGAGTATGGTGGCATGAGCCTGTAGTCCCAGCTACTCAAGAGACTGAGGCAGGAGGATCGCTTGAGCCCAGGAGTTGGAGGTTGCTGTGAGTGAGGCTGATGCCACAGCACTCTAGCCCAGGCAACAGAGCAAGACTCTGTCTCTTAAAAAAATAAATAAATAAAGTGTTTTAGGTTCCTATCAGAATTTCTTAAGGAACACATATAGACATATGAAATTATTAGGATGGTCTACAAAGGTATTTATATTTGTTTATAAGACATTTACATGTGACTTGTGAATAATTCACATATGATCTGTGAACTCAAAAGGTTATTCTACGTAACTCTTAAAGTGTTCACTTTTTAAGAATACTAAAAAGGTTCAACTAAAAATGTTGTTACTATTCATAGCATGTTGTCACGTGCATTAGTTTCCTGGGGCTGCTGTGATAAAGTACCACAAACTGAGTGGCTTAAACAACAGAAATTTATTGTCTCACAGTCTGGAGGCCAGGAGTCTGCAATCAAGGTTAGCTGGTTCTGTCTGAGCGCTGCGAGGGAAGGATGCTCTCTCCGGGTCTCTCTTCTGGCGTCCGATAGCCCCCGGTGTCCTTCATCTTCCCCATGTGCTTTTCTGTTTCTTGTCTAAATTGTCCCTTTTATCAGGACACAGTTGTATTGGATTAGGGCCCACTTTAAGGACCTCGTCTTGATCATTTGCAGATAGCCTGTTTCCAAATAAGGTCACATTCATAGGTACGGAGGGTCAGGACTCCAGCGTCTTTTGGGAGGACACGATTCAACCCATAATATCATGTTATGAGTTTTCTTTTCTTTTCTTTCTTTTTTTTTTTGAGACAGAGCCTCACTCTGTTGCCTGGGCTAGAGTGCCATGGCATCAGCCTAGCTCACAGCAACCTCAAACTCCTGGGCTCAAGCGATCCTCCTGCCTCAGCCTCCCGAGTAGCTGGGACTACAGGCATGCGCCACATGCCCAGCTAATTTTTTCTATGTATTTTTAGTTGTCCAGCCAATTTCTTTCTATTTTTAGTAGAGATGGTGGGGGGGGGGGTCTCACGCTCGCTCAGGCTGGTCTCGAACTCCTGAGCTCAAACGATCCACCCGCCTCGGCCTCCCAGAGTGCTGAGATTATAGGTGTGAGCCACCGCGCCCGGCGAACGAGTTTTCTTATTCCTACCCTATCTCATTGCCCCTGAAGAGGTCTTTGGACCCTGGAAGCAAAGAGCAAGAGACAGACAAGGTCAAGCGGCCAGTGAAGGAGGTGGGGTGGCCAGGGCCAGAAGATACACTGACCGGGCATTGGGGTTCCTTGGGCTTTGGGCAGAGAGTGATGCCTGGCTCTTCCAGGGAGCTGCATTGCCTCTGTTTCCCCAAGTTCTGCACTACTCACCTGCTCCACTGACCTGGGACGCTAATCGCTGCTAAGGAGGCTTGGGCTCATTGTGCATTGGCAGTTATCTTGGGGAGAGGAAGAGGGAGACCACGTGGAGTAGAGACGTGTTGTAGAGACGCGGTGGTTATGCTGATGTTCTGTCACAGAAGGCCGTGGACTCTGGAAACAGACTTGAGCTGCGATGCTCCAGCTGGTCTGGCTTCCAGGGCAAGGCAGAGAGCTGAGCCATGCAGGGCCGCATCTCTCAGCCTTGTTTGTTACCCACATGCCCTGGAGTGAATCCCCATCTGGCAAAACCATTTTATTTATGTTTTGTGGTTATTACTAGGACAAGCTTTATGCCTTGCGGTTTTTTTATTAGGTCAAAAATAGGTATATTGAATGTGCTTCTTGCAGTTCACTTTTCTTCTAGACCCCGAGGGCCTCTCTCCTGCCTCTTGGTCACCCCTGCGGTGAACTTTGTTGTGGGGTGAGGTGGAGCCTGGTAGGGGGTGGGACAGAGGCTTCTGGAAATGTGAAGAGAGAGGATGATTAATGTCAGACCAGCTCTGTGTGGAGTGGGTTTGGGAAGTTTGAGAGAAAGAGCAGTTTCTGTTGATTCTAAGAGACTGATATGAAAGCAAAGGCTTTAATGTACGCAAAGCATCCGATCAATATGCCTAAGTAGTTTGTTAGGAGCCTCTTAAAGAATACCATCTGTGAGCTTATTCTCTTTATGGTTTATCCTTGCAAACGTTTCTAACGTATGTTATCGTGGAAACGGTTTTTATGATTGTAAGTTGCTCCTAAGTTCCCACCGTCTTCCCTGCTCTCCATGTGCGTGCGAGGAGAGTAGGGAGAAGCTCACTGTGCCCTCCGTGCCGCGGAGGAAGTGATTTTAAAAGTCCAGGCTGGCAACAATTTCCTGCTGCGCTAACCTCACTTAGATCTTCCGTTTTAGCATTCTGTGTTAGTTTCCCGGGGCTGCCGTAACAAAGTACCACAAACTGGGTGGCTTAAAGAAGAGAAATGTATTGTTTCATGGTTCTGGAGGCCAGACGTCCGACATCAAGGTGCTGGTGCAGCCGTGCTCTGTCTGAGTCCCGTGGGGGGATCTTCTTGGCCTCTTCCTGGCTTCCGGCGGTTGCCAGCGATCGGGCTTTCTTTGGCTTGTGGATGCATCACTGCAGTCTCTGCCTCTGTTCACACTGCCCGTTCTCTGTGTGTCTTTGTCTCCTCTTCTTGTAAGGACACCAGGTAGATTGGATTAGGGACCCACCGTGCTCCAGTGTGACCTCATCTTAACTAATTATATCTGCAACGATGCTGTCACCAGAAAAGGCCACATTCTGAGGTCCTGGGGATTAGACTTCAACGTATCTCTTTGAGGGACATAATTCAACCCATAACGTGTTCCGGACCGCACTCATGGTCCTTGCCACTGCTGGCCCTGCCTCCGTTTCCCTCTTCGCCACTCCCCGCTGCTCGTGTTCAGCATCTGGGTGTCATCTAGGCTCCTCCATCTTCCCAGCCCCTGCGGGTCCTTTGGTTCCTGTGAGTTCTCTTTTGGATTTTATGTTCTACTGATCAATCTTTCTGCCCCAGTCTGGTTCAGTCCTTGTTCATCCTTGGCAGAATCCATCCTAATGGTCTAGGAACAAACTCTAATGAGGCTGCAGCCCTACTGAAAAAAATCCTGATGGGTTTCCTTACTACCTACAGAACAAATTCCAAATTCCGTCCTCTGCATTGAGGGCCCTCTGGTTAGTCCCTGTGCTGAGTTCTGCATTTCTGTCCCAGTAATGTTGTTGTCCACCCTGGCAAGGGGCATTCTCTGTCCCCTAAGCGTCCTCTGTGGGGTCCGCCCACTGTGCTGGCCCCGGAGCCTGCCCTTCTCCGCCCAGTCGGAAGCAGTGTCTCCTACCTCTTTTTTCTGCCCCCATGTCACCTCTCATACCCCACATGACGTCTTAGGCACGAATGAGCACGTTAGCCTCCCCACCAGGTTGTAGGATTATTTAGGGTAGAACCAGGTCTTAGTGCCTAGCGTGATTTTTCACAAATCGTGGGTACTTAGGCGAGCTCAGAAGAGTGAAGGTCTCCGTGTGAAAGCCCTGGCTGCACTTAGAAGGTTTTGTCATGGTCCAAAGGTTTCCTCTTGGAGTCAGGCTCTCTTAGCAACATCACTCCGCTGAGTGCTGTGTGCACAGTGACACCTGAGTTAATCAGTATCTGGAAGTAAGCCTGTATCCAAAGTCAGCCGGGGGTTTATTGTGGTTTATTTTTAACTTCATGATGGACTGGTTGCAGAGTGGTTGGAAATAATTTCCCAGAGGGGTTTCAGGAGGAACCAGATGCCCACAACCCTGGAGTACCGTATTAGTTTCCTACCATAACTGGGTAGCTTAGAACAACGGAAATGTGCTGTCTCAGTTCTGGAGGCCGGAAGTCCAAGATCAAGGTATTGGCAGGGCCGTGTGCCCTTGGAAGTCACTAGGGAAGGATCTGTTCCAGGCCTCTCTCCCAGTTTCTGGTCGTTCCTTGGCTTTTGGCAGCTTAACCCCAGTCTTCACATGGCATTTTCTGTGTGTGTGTGCCCAAATTTCCTCTTTCTGTAGGGACACCAGTCATGTTGGGTTAGGGCCCACCTTGATAACCTTGTCTTGATTAATTACACCTACAATGACCTTATTTCCAAATAAGGTCACATTCTGAGGTACTGGAGGTTAAGACTCAACTTGAAATTTTGCAGGGGACACGATTTAGCCCATAACAGGTATTAAGCTCAGACTCTTCTGTAGGGTCTGAGACGTGTCTGCTGGGTGACTTGGGGGGGTTGTTGAAGTTTGCCAGGGGGGAAGGATGCACCCTCAGAGGTGAGGAGGTAAGGAGAAGGGGCTGACCATCTCCACCCACACCGTCCCTTCTAGGCCCTGGGAAAATAACGCTGGGTTTGTACACGTGGCCCTTGGTGCACTGCCAGCAGCTCTCCCACCTGGAGGCTCGGGCTGGTGGCAAGAGTGACCAGCGTGGCTGAGGATGCGGCTGTGGTCTGCCCTGTCTGCAGCAGCTGTCATCTCCCCCCGTAGACCAAGCTCTGACAATCAGATACGAGGGAGCTCTTCCCCTTCGTGCACACAGATGGCATAGGTCGTCTCCATGGGACATCGGCAGTTTAGAGATTTGGGGATTGTGTTTTAAAGTGACCAATTTGGATAGTAAGATGCTTTTGTTTTTCTTTGATCACATTGAACTAGCAGATTTAGGGGATCACGATGACCAAATAACCCACTGTGTAGCCCAGCTTGGGCCCTAACCTGAATCAGATCAACCCCCCTAGACGGCAGAAAGCAGCTCAGCTTCCTTTTAAAAGAGCATCAAATCCAGGCCCAACCACGTCTCAGGTGGGCAACCTTTGGGCAGGTTTCTTAATCTGTGGAAACCAAGGGTTTCCCCTCTGTGAAAAGGGCAGATAATGGCATCTTCCACACAGGGCTGTGGGGGTTACGTGAGATGTGTAAAATGTCTCGCTGGGTCCTGCTTGTCAAGTGCTTAATAAATGGAACGAGTCCCAATTTGAGATTTATGCGGCTCGATGACTGTGATCCACACCTGTGCCTTTTTGTTTTCTCACTATGCAGTTGACAAGGAAGTGGCACGTGTCCAAATGGCTCATCAATTTTATGCTTATCGGCAGCTAAACTAGATAATTTAGACCATTAAATGGCTCTCCTGGCCAGTTTGAATATTTAGAAAGCTTAAGTTAATCAGACAGTTGCCTACATGCATTTCTTTATTTAGTATCTAGACCATGGAGCCCCACCCTATGGGTTGCTTAATTATAAGCCCTCGCACTGTTAGTTAATCTTTCTCTATGTAATGATAAAATGTCTTCAATATAATGAGATTAACACTACTGATCCACTTTAAAAAATATGATTATCAAAAAGTGTCTAATTTTGCTTTTTTTTTTTTTTTTTTGGTGGAGGAGGAGGAGTGGGGTTTGCAACAATAAATCTTGATTCCTGTGAAAGCCACATTAAAATCTTCCCAACCTGATTTTGACATAACAAAGCTCCATTAATGCTGATGAAAGCAATGGCTAACTGGCGCTTGACCCAAATTCACAGTGTGGGACCCAGTGGGGTAGGAATCATAGACTGAGAATAATAACTCCAATCACAGCTAGCCCTCCACCATAAATAAAAAAAGATATCTCAGAGTTTACAATGTATTTCCACAGTTAGTGATTACGTTCCTTTAAATGAGAAACGTCCCTTTGAAGTCCATGATAGTCTGTTCTTTAGAAATAATTCTTTTATTGGACTTGACTACATACATATGCATGTTGCTGTATGTGTATATTTCATATTGTTTCGTTAATTACTTTTTTGCCACTGGAATAGTAGAAAATGTTCGCGAAGTACAGAAAATCATGTTGAGTTGAAAATAATTTTAATTCTTGGCCACACAGATTCATTTACTCTTGCCAAAAACGATTACCTTTACAGCTAGGTGGTTGACTAAATGAGGAATAAGAAGTCCATATTTTAAAAGAATTTGAACATGTTGTCCTGGATAGAATCAGAATATTTGTCTTTCAGTCTTGGAATCACCACATTGTCTGTGTGACCCTAGGCAAGTCCCCAAACCTCTATTAAATAAAATTTATGCCTCCCATTAATGGAAACAAAACTGAAATCCCTAATCCTTCCTTAAATGGTCACATTTCCAAAAGGATTGTGCTATCTCTGCATGTTCAAAAGATGAGATCCAGAAGATTTTGGAGAAAGAGGAATGTTTCAAGTTAGTCTTTCTAAAACATACTCAGATTGTATGTAATGGGATGAATGATATTGGCTAAAAATAGTTGGTTTCCTTCTTCTTTTTTGTTTTTTTTTGAGATAGGGTCTCACTGTGTGACCGGGATCAGAGTGCAGTGGCATCATCATAGCTCGCAGCAACCTCAAACTCCTGGGCCAAGCCAATCCTCCTGCCTCAGCCTCCAGAGTAGCTGGGACTACAGGCACACTCCACCGTGCCTGGCTAATTTTTCTATTTTTGGTAGAGATGGGGTCTCACTCTTGCTCAGGTTGGGCTCGAACTCCTGGCCTCAAGTGATCCTCCCACCTCAGCCTCCTGGAGTGCTAGGATTACAGGCATGAGCCCTTGTGCCTGGCCCTCTTTTTGTTTTTTGATAGTTGATTAAAGTGATGTTACTCTTAAGTCACGGTGCCATTTAAGAAAACTAAACAAAATTATCTGAAAAAATAGCCTATTTGGGGGTAGCTGTGAATTTCCCATCTAATAGTCGCAGTTACTGCAGGAATTTTAAAGACCTCTTTATGTAATTTGGTGTCAGCAAACAGTTCTGTTTCTTCTTAAAACCAGCTTGAGTTCCCCTTTTCCTGTGAGCTAAGCGACAGTTACGGTCCTCTATCTAGTCTACAAATCATGGCTATTCACCACACAGGACTGGCTTTTTTGTTCAAATATTGAAAACCTGAAAGATTTTGGTCATGGATTTTGCTTCAGGAAATCTTCCTTCTGGGTCTACTCTTTTGACCCCTTTTGGTCCCTTTCACATTTTGCTAAACTTTCAATGGTTTTACAAATGGCAAAGAGTAGAAAGTATATTTATGTGATGTTTCCTAAACTTTGTGCCTCACTAAAAGCAGCTGAAAGAAGGAAAAGCCAAGGTGACAAATGCAAATAAAAAGATGTTGACCTCCGTTTTCAAAGAGAAGTAGGAAGTATGATGTCCAAGGTTAAGGTGCAGAAGACAGGCTTCTTTGTAGGAAGGTAATAACTTAAAATAGTAAGTACATCGAAAGTCACGTAAGCTGGGAAAACATGCAACAGAGAGAAAAGGAACTCAAAGCATCACATTTGCTTGGAGATGTCTTGGAATTGTTGGAGTTGAGTTTATTTCAGTCACATTGCTGCCTCTCAGGAGTTTTGGTGCGTCAGCTCTCTTTTAGATCCGTTGTTTCCTTTCTTATTACTAAAACTTGTGATGAGTTTTACTGGGTGTTATGGGTGGAGCTGTGTCCCCCTGCCCAAATTTGTATGTTGAAGTCCTAATCCCCAGTAGCATGGAATGTGACACTATCTTTGGAGGTAGAGTCTTTAAAGAGGTAATTAAGTTAAAATGAGATGATGGGCCATGATCCAATCCGACTGGTGTCTTCATAAGAAGAGGAGATTTGGACATAGACACACACAGGGAAGACCACGTGAGGACACAGGGAGAAGATGGCCGCCCACAAGGCAAGGAGGGAGGCCCCGGAAGAAACCAGCCCTGCTGACACCTCGATCTCACATTTCTATCCTTCAGAACTGGGAGACAGTAAATGTCAGTTGTTGAAGCCACCCAGTCTGTGGTACTTTGTTATGGCAGCCCTAGCAAACTAATGCACCGGGCAATAGTAATTAAAATGATTGAAAGAACAAAGTGCATTAAAGAAAGAAAAGTGCATTAAAGAAAGAAAAAGGAGTCGAGGCCTGCGACTTAAGATCTCAGCCACGCCCACCTCCCACTGAGTTCCCTCGTTATCTGCTTGTGAATTCCTTGCCCTTCCTGAGAGCCATTATCTGCTGTCAGTGGCAGCGGAGCATTCATTATTCCCAGCCAGGGGAAGGGAGGCCAGGAAGATTTATGGAGTCATTGCAGCAACACAAATTCTGCTTTATACAGACTGACACCATAAACGCACATGAATAAATCAGGGCAGAGTGGAAAAAAAAGCCCCGGTTTTCCCTTTCTGATGAACACAGGCAGTGGGGCAGGCCCTAACATTTAGCGTGTGATTTAGGTGGAGAGGAGGGAAGCCTCGTGTTCATGTGGCACGGTGGAGCCATCTGCAGAGGTTTATTGAGGACCTCACGTGGATGCGTCACCAGCAGCCCTGGGGCTGGGACAGGGGAGCCATGCTAAGGATTCCGCGCTCAGTTTAGTGTGCAACAGTTCCTTTGTCCTTTCCTGAAGCTGCGGTGTTGCTCGGTCCCCTTGGTGTTTGCCCTGTCCCCCTCGCACTGGCTCCCTGGCTTTCATTTCCCCTTAGCATCGTCCACACCTGTCAGTTCTGCCCTAATCCCACTGTGCTGTCCTTACCGTTGGCTCAGGTTTAAGTACAGTTAGTGGATGGTGACCATGTGCCAAGCATTTTGCGTGATTTACCCCGGCCGTCGTTATTGCCCCCAGTGCACTTACGGACAGCCTGAGGTTTGCTGAGGTTAATTTCTTGCCTGGGGTTTCTCAGTGCTGGGACTCTGGCCTTGGTTGGGTTCCCAGAGGCATAATTTAATTCTCACTATAAATGCACGCGCTGGGTCATCTCCTCCGCACTTTGCAGATGAAAAAACGGAGCATTTCTTCATTCCTTCCATTCATTCTCCAGGCTTTTCTGTGGAGTCCTGGGTCTCAGGCAGGCAGCGTGCTGGGCCCCGGGCTCAGAGGCGAAGCAATTTGCCCGAGGCCAGCTAGCCAGAGCTTCCCTGTCCAGTGCAGTTGCCTCTCGACACATGTGGCTGCTGGATACTCGAAATGTGCCCGGTCGGAACTGAGATGTGCTCTGCGTGTAAAATACGCATCGGATCTCAAAACGTAGTATGAAAAAAAGAATATAAAATATCTCATTAAGAGTTTTAAAATGTTGATCACATGCTGAAATGATATTTTCAGATAAATTGGGTTATAGGAAATAGATTGTTAGTTAATTTCACCTGTTTCTTTTTACTTTTTTAATGTGGCTACCAGGAAAGGTAAAATTACACACGTGGCTGGCATGTTTTGGTTGGACGTGTGGCTGAGCGAGCATTTCTGCCCTGTTCCCATGGGCTTCTCTTGTACCATTCTGAGGTAGGAGCCCTTGATGTCTACGGGGAGGGTCTGGTTGCTCAGAGGTGCCAGTAATTCCTCCTGCCCAGTGGCTAGTGACAGTGCCCAGATGGGGACATTTTGGAGCCGGTCCTGTGAGAAGCAGGGACGGCATTGCAGGGGCATATTTGGAAGGCACACAGAAATTGGAGAGGAGATCACCACCATGCTTAACACCGACCACCTGTACACTGAAAAAGGGTGCAGATGGTAAGGTTTATGTTATGTTTTTTACCGCAATAAAAAAATTTAAAAAAAAGAATGAACAGAAATGTAAGGAGTGTGTGTCTCACTATGACTATTGTATAAAAGCATTAAAAGAATGAAAATTTTATTTGACCGGAGGCCGTTGGGCTAAATGAAAATTGATAGAATGCAAGCTAGCCAAAATAAAATTTGTTCCAAGAAAAAAAAGAAAAAAAAGCTGAGAGGGAGGGGAGGGGGCTGGAGCCTGATCATGCAGGACTTTGAATTTCTCATCGAGGAATCTGGCCTTTATGTAGACGATGACCATAACCGTCCTCAGGAAGAAGACTCTAGGGGGGCCTCAGTGTGAGAAAGGGAGGCTGGCGGCGAGACCAGGGGGCGTGGCCAAGAAGGAACCTTCCAGAAGAGACTTGGTGGCTGTTTGCTGGGAGGGGAAGGGAAAAGGGAATCGACTGCTCGGGCAACAGGTGGGGTCGAGGAAGTCCTCGGCGCAGGCGCAGGCGCGGGAGCATGAGCCGGCTTGTTGTCAGGGCAGGAATGGCCGCTGATGGGACCTGAGAGAGGCTGGGAGGGAGGCAGGGTTGGGGCACCGGCCGCCCGCGTGGGGTGTCCGGTGGGCAGAGGGAAAGCGGCTGTCGTTCTCAGCGAGTTAATTTAACAGCGAAGGCAGACGGGGGGTAGTCACGCACCTCCAGCCATTGTCTCTCGGATCCCGTGTATCTGTGTGCTCTTAGATTGTGTAATTTGAGGCTTCCTCTCTTGTCACCAGTTACACTCCGGATGATTAAAAACGGGGTGAATTGGAAGAGGCCTGGAGCAGAAGGGGCTGCCTGGGGATGGGAGAGGATGAGGATTTGAGACCACGGGCGTTCCGTTTTTTTAACTAATACATTTATCAGTTACGCTTCAGGGGTGTCAAAGCGTTTTGGGGACTACCAAGGTGAATGACACGCTGTCTCAAAAAACTCGGAATCTGGGTGTGAGCTCTGTCTTTTTTGAGTCATTTCCAAAACCAAAGAGAAATGATGTAGCATTACCTGTTTTAATGAGCACTTCTTTTTCCCTCAGGATTCTCGGGTTTTGGAGAACTCCAACTGGGCAGGAATCTGGGGTCACTCAGGGTTATTTTATCCTTGAGGATAATAAATGCGTCTTGACCACAGGGAAGAATGCATATTTTAACAGAGGAGACCGGCTTCTGATAAGAATTCCAGCAATTGTACGACTCCTGCCCTTGTATTTGCAGCTTAGCTGGTCTATCTCGCTATGTCAGAATTCTCTGTTTTGCATTTTTTCCTCCCTTGTAGGAACCAGTTTCTAGTTTCTTACCAGCAGGATGTGTTTCCAGGGTGATTTGCTTACTGAATTGGAGCTGGAGTCGGGCGGGGACAGAGGAGCCCAGGAAAGTGGCTGAGAACGCTCCCGGGTGGGCGTGGGAGGGTTTCCCAGCCCTGCTGGGGAGTTGACTTTAATTTTTTCTTAAACTAAAGTTGAGCTTTTTGCCTTTGCCCAGCACCTAGTTCTGTTAGCATCACCAAGATCAGTCCTCATGAGCTTTGTTGTTTAAACTGGAGAAGGAAACTTTCTTCCCTCATTTACAAAAAGACTTTAATTTTAGTTCTCAGCAGCAGGAGGGTGGCGGGCGGGGAGCCAGGGGTCATGGGCGTTTGAGCTCCGCCACAAAAACAGCAGCAATTAATGGTCCTTTATAAAAGACAGCGATGTGTGTTTGCAGTCTAGCATGGTTTCTCTGTGAATCAGAGCAACACTGAAATTAATTATAAGGCCAGCCAAGGATATTTTCTGCTTTCTGTTAAATAAGTATCATCCACACAGGAGCACGTTCCACTCGGATGCATTTACACACATCGTTTCTTTGGAAGACGGTGTGAAACCAATTTATTTTCTAAACTTCCCACTGGGTCATGCTAATCACCACAGTTTGCAGCAGCACAGAGCCCTCAGGCCCTGCCAATTCCTTCATGGCTTTGGGGCTCCCCCTTCGCCCACCCTGCCCAGTTCATTGCAATATCCAGTGCTGTCAACCGGCGTTTATTGTTTATGATGGGATTTACAAAGCGAGCCGTCCTGTTATGACTGATAACTATCGTAAAGCTTCTGTGTTGCTTTGCTGGGTCTGCTATAACAAAATACCACAGACTGGGTGGCCCTAAACAACAGACATTTATTTTCTCACCGTTCTGCAGGCTGGAAGCCCAGGATCAAGGTGTCTGCACGTGTGATTCTCCTGTGGCTTCTCTCCTTGGCTGGCAGACGGCCGCCTTCTCACTGCGTCTTGACGTGGACTCTCCTCTCTGCTCACATACTCCCTGGTGTCTCTCTGTTTCCTTACAAGGACACCAGTCCTATTGGATTAGGGGCCTTACCCTTATGACCTCGTTTAACCTTATTTACCTCTTTAAGGGCCCTATTTCCAAATATAGTCGTTCTACCATATCTGTAGGGGATTGGTTACAGAACCTCCCTTGGATGCTCAAGTCCCTGGTATAAAATGGTGTAATATTTGCATAGAACCTATGCACTTCCTCTCACATACTTTATTTTTTTTTTTTTTTATTTTTTATTTTTTATTATTTTTTTTTTATTGTTTGTTGTTTATAGGGGTACAGGTGTTTAGGTTACGTATGATGCCCTTGCCCCCCCTTCCCCCCAAGTCCCAGTCCCAAGCATGTCCATCTCTCGGAGGGTGCGCATTGCACCCTTTGTGTATGTATATATCCGTCCCCTCCTCCCCCTCGCCCCTCCCCCTTCCCCCTCTCTCCCTACCCGACA
>RJWJ010000382.1:0-256382 GCA_004363605.1 Indri indri | reverse complement strand
CTGAGCTCAGGAGTTCGAGACCAGCCTGAGCAAGAGCGAGACCCCCGTCTCTACCAAAAATAGAAAGAAATTAATTGGACAGCTAAAAATATATATAGAAAAAAATTAGCCGGGCATGGTGGCGCATGCCTGTAGTCCCAGCTACTCGGGAGGCTGAGACAGTAGGATTGCTTGAGCCCAGGAGTTTGAGGTTGCTGTGAGCTAGGCTGACGCCACGGCACTCGCCCCCAGGCGAGAAGTGAGACTCTGTCTCAAAAAAAAAAAAAAAAAAAAGAAAGATAACAGTAGAAATCCATGAAATAGAAAACTACAGAAATAGTCAACAAAGCCCTCCCCCCCCCAAAAAAAACCTGGTTCTTTAAAAGGTTGAACATATTTGATAAATCTTTAGCTAGATTGATCAAGAAAAAACTGAGGAAGAACACATTCGCAGCACCAGGAATGAAAGAGGGACATCACTACAGACCCCACACACAGTAAAGGGATGACATGTGAAGCCACAAATAGAAAAATTCCCATTTCTCTTGTACAGACGAGGTATCTTTTTCTGAGCACTTACTATGTCCCATATACTGCATTTCAGTGCTGAAGCGCTTCCCATACATCATCTTGTTTAATTATCACAGTACTCATTGAGGGAGATATAACGAAACCCTCATCTGTTGTTCAAAAGGGGAAACCGAGGCTCAGAAAGGGAAGTGATGTGCACAGGATCCCTTGGTAACTCATCGACAGAGCAAGGACTCGAACTCAGGACTCTCTGACTCAGATTTTTGATCAAAGCTTAGGGTTAAGTGCTTTTTGGTTCAAATCCCAGCTCAGCTTTCTGGGAATACTTAAAATCCTCTTGTAGATTCCTGTAGCCCTTGATATAAAATCTAAGCTTTCGCCACGGCACACGAGGCCCTGCAAAGCCTTGTCCCCACTTCCTCTCTGCCCGCCCCTCTGCTTCTCACCCCCTGCTAACTCCGCTCAGCTCACACCAGCCTGCTTGCTGCTCCTGGAAGCCCCTAAGATGTTCCCCACCTGACGGCCTCCACCTGGGATGCCTTTGCTGTCAGTCAACCCATGGCCAGCACCTTCCTCAGTCACCCGGGGACCCGGCTTGCAAGCCTCTCACCGCCTGACGCTGGGCAAGCCATTCGCTTGTTTCCAGAGGAAGCACACGAGAGATGTGCACTCAGGAGGGAGGCAGAGAGAGGGATCGGATACCCGCGACCTCTCTTTCTCGCCCTGCCAATCAGCGCCACCTATTGGCCAAAACCTGCCAGAAGCGCAGGAGCCCAGAGATACCACTGCTGAGGTCAGACTCAGACACCCGGGGCCAGGCAGAGGGGACAAGTGTCTAGAAGTTGTTCCCTGAACCCCGTCCTACCCCTTGCCCAGGCCACCAGGGCCAGGCCATATCAGACGACCACGGAGTGCAGACAGAGACACTGGTTCCAGCCACGACTCAGCCCTGATTGACTCAGTTTCCCCTCTGTGACATGGGCTATGACACCAGCCTCCCTCACAGGAACAGAATCCTACATCCAGGTTCCAGCCAGGACTTGGCACCACCTGCCTCAGTTTCCCCACTGAGACATGGAAAAGAATCAAAAGCTAACACAGGGAACAGGATGGAATGGGCTGCCGCTGTGGCAAAGCGCAGCTTTGGGGACACCAAGGGCCAGCAACCTCGCTGGACTGAGCTCAGCCCTGCTCCAGCCCCCGATCGCCCTGACAAATCACACCAGATTCTACGTCAGTTTTCAGCTAAGGGATTTCCATCCTCTGCCAAGTAAAACGCTTGTAAATGCGATGCAAATTAATTCAAAGCACATGCAAATGAGCCACGTTTCCAATCCAGTCTGATTCATCAACAGAAAGAGCAAATCAAATAAATAGAAGAAGGAAGTCGGCACCACAGTGAGAGACCCAGACCCCCGTCCGCAGCTCTGCGTGCGCAGCTGCAGGTCCCGCAGGCACGTCCCCTCCCCAGCCTCAGTATCCTCAGAGGAAGCTGCAGGGGGTGAGCGTGAAAACAGGATGCAGTCGGTGGTCCTGACACGACAGCTGTTGTCACAACTAGGAATTCAGCCAGTGTTTATTTGGTGCCGGGAAAACAGGAGTGAGCAAAGCACACAAACGCCCTGTCCTCGCTTTTTGTCAAGACAGGTGGTCAAATAAGTGCGTTGGAGAAAAACCAGGGCAAAGGGGGATTGGTCGCGTGAAACTCTGGGTTTTGGAATGGGGCGGTCAGGGCAAGCCTCACCAAGAGGCCACATTCCAGCAGAGACCTGAAGACGGTGTGGGAGGAGCTCTGGGGGCTGCGGGGAGGACATTCCCGGTGTGGGGCACAGCCTGTGCAAAGGCCCTGCGCAGGGCCGCGACTGGTGTGTAAATGAACAGCGAGGAGGCCCACGTGGCTCACAGCGTGAGTGAGGCAGGGAGCCGCAGGAGGGTCTGGAGCAGAGGAAGGCCCAGTCTGACATGGGCTACCGCAAGGACTGGACCAAGGGTGAGAAGGTGGAGGTGGGGATGCTGGCAGGGAGGCGACTGCCCAGCCCAGGTGAGCACCACGGGGCCCAGGCTAAGGTGGTGCCCTGTGGTGGTGAGAGATGGGCGGATTCTGGACCTGGTCTGGAGGGAGAATTCAGGGAGACTTTCTCTGCGGGTGAAGGGGCCGTTAGAGAGAGGGAGGGGTCAGGAATGGCCCCAAGGCTTGACCTGAACCTCTGGAAGGACTGATTCGACCTTAAGGCAGAGGAGGAACACCTGTTGACCTGCTGAGTCATTACTGACTGGCTGTGCTATGCTTCTCCGCGTAACAGGTGGACACACAGAGATGCACACATGCTCACACGTGCACACATGC
Organism: Indri indri; assembly: GCA_004363605.1. Taxonomy (NCBI): domain Eukaryota; kingdom Metazoa; phylum Chordata; class Mammalia; order Primates; family Indriidae; genus Indri; species Indri indri. Next base: position 253,525 of record RJWJ010000382.1, on the reverse strand, counting down.
ACATACAGAGGCGGGCGCCGTGCCTGCCCTGTCCCCATTGAATTCTGGGCGTCCAGAACATCACCTGCTCAGAAGAGATGCACGGTGAGTAAATGCTGAAGAAATGAATGGCGTGCATGCCAACAATAATTGACGTGACTGCTGTCGTTGCTGCTGCTGTTGATCCGATCCTTTTCTAAAACACATCCCGGGCTGAAGCCGGGGATGCAATGGCTGGGAGGCACGTCCCAGGAGGCTGCGTTTCTCGGATGACCTGTTGTGTTCCCAGTCCCTGGCACACAGTGGCAGCAGGAGGAGTGGAGGCGGTGTTCGTGATGATGCCTCCCCGTCCAGTGTCGTCTCATGCTCTGCCCTCCGGCGGGCAGCCAGGATCTGTCACTTCCCACCTCCCTGGGGCGCTTGCCTTTGTCTTTTGTGCAGCGGCCAGCCCCCTGACTCAGACTCACGTGCCTCTGCGGCCTGCCTGCCCCTTTGTTCTGTGGGAACTCCAACAAGGAAACTTTGTTCTTCCCCTGAGGACGCAGAGAACCTACCAGACTCCCCTCCCTCCTCCATCCCAGAAAGAGCCCGCTGTCTCCCCAAGTGACATGAGGACAGGATGAGCTCTCCTGCTCTGCTGGGCACCCAGCCATGCCTGGCAAGTCCCCATTTTACAGACGAGGACATTGAGGCTCAGAGGAAGGAAGACCTTGTACTCCAGGGTTTGGGGGACTGGACAGGGGTTCCGGCAGGCTCTGCCGTAGCCTACAAAGTCCTGCATGCCCCGCTCCTTTCTCCCCTCTCTGGCCGTATTGGTCCCTCTGCTGCAGCCCCTCCTGCCTCCTTATGCACCAGGCAGCGCCAGCCTCATGGCTTTGCACTCACTGTGCCTCTACCTGGTACACCCTTTCCCAGTGGTTGTCACTAATTCCCTTCCCTGCCTGCAAATCTCTCCATCTTAATGATTTCCTCTGAGCACTGATTTAATTCTACAACTTCCTTGTCCCCATACCACCAATCCGCCTCCCCCCTTTCCTTTACCCACAGCATTTTTCACCACTTACCTGTCGCATGGTGCTGGGCTGGACCTGATTCACACCAGCTTGTGAGAGCTCACTGTGAAATTTTGGGGACTTTTGTGTCTATGGAAGAAAACTCAAACTCTAAAAAATAAAGAGGTTTATTCTGAGCCGAATATGTGCAACCATGGTCCGGAAAGCCACGCCCAAGAACCCTTGAGCAAGTGGTCCCACGGTGGCTGGGTTACAGTTTGGTTTTATACATTTAAGGGGGACATGAATTTCACATAAAATCAAAAATCAATACACAGAAGGCGTATATTGGCTTGGCCCAAAAAGGCAGGACATCTGGATGGGGGGGGGGCTTACAGGTTATAGGTGGGTTTAAGGATTGTTTGATTTGTAATTGGTTAAAGAAATGAAGCTTTGTCTAAAGGCTTGGAATGTTTTAAGTTGTCTGTTAATCAGACAAGCCACAGGACATACACCCAGGCTCAAGTGATCTGTTAAGTAAATTGATGACCTGCAGGTGTGGTTTAACCTTTGCCTTGCATGGCCTCAGGACTGTTAACGATTTTGTATCTCCTTACAAAGAATAAAGCCAAAAGCAACAGGGCACAACTAGGCGTGTCTGACCTCCCTTCTCAGCTTTAGGGTTTTCTGGGGAGTTCCCCTTGGCCAAGAAGGGGTCCATTCAGTAGGCCGGGGCGGGGGGGATTTAAGATTTTAATTTAGTTTACATGACTGGTGTTATGTTGGCAGTTTGCAATCAACCATGATTATTTACACCATGGGAATCAGCGTGTGCTACAAATCAGGGCTTTTTTCCTCGGCGCACCCCTGCCTTTTTATTATGCTTAGGGTCTATGGTCTCTCTTCCTCCCCTATCATTAGAACGCAAGCTCTTTGGGGCAAGGGCCTGCCCACCTTGCACTCAGCTGTATCCCTGGCACCTAGAGCAATGTTTTGCATACAGTAGGCACTCGATAAGTATTTGTTGAGCTAATGAATGACCCTCGTCCCCAGCGACTGCTCTCAGACCCTATGACACCTGGGCCCTGATCTCTGGCACCATCCTGCCAGTCCGGGGAACGTCCTCCAAACCTTTAAACGAATAAAGCTTTCACGTCCCCTACGCCTTAATCCCAGGCCCAGACCCCCGCACGCCCGCATCCTCGCAACAGGACCGGGTCACCGTCTTCCCGGCCCATGGGCAATGCGAACCGACACCCTGACAACGCGGGTCCAGCCTTGGCAACGCGGTCCCGCTGCCTAGCAACCGCGGCTGCCCCGGCAACACGACGCAAGCCGCGGGTGAGGCCGCAGCGCTCTGGGCTCCGACCGGGCTCCGGCAACGTCCTCGCGCGTTCGATTGGAGCGTGTCTGCGGAGCCACTGTCCCCGGGACGCGGGCGCCGGGCGGGCCCCACACGGAAGGGCGGCCAGAGCCCCGCGAGTGGAACGGGAGGCCACGAGGCGCGGGAGCCTCCGTGGGCCCCACGCTGCCTCCCGCAGACCCCGCCGCCCGCCCGAGCGCGCTCACACCCCGCGGACGGGCCGCCGCGCGATCTCGGCGGACCCGGGGCTAGAGAGGCTCCGCCGGCGCGCGGTGCTTTGTGGGCCGCAGGCCCCGCCCCGCGGCCCGCGGCATGGCGGGAATTGGAGTCCCGCGGCGGCGGGGGGGGCTGCCTGGAGCTGTGAGCGGGGTGGGTGCGCGCGCAGCGGCGGCGCGGAGTAGGACGCTGCTGCGTTGCAGCCTCCGGTGTCCTAGTGGGTCGTCACCAGGGACCGCGGCTCCGCGAGTGCAGAGCGCTGCCCGACGGGGCGGCCCCTCTGCGCTGGGCAGCTCTCCCGGTCTCGCCTCGGACGCAGAGCCCGGGTCCGGTTCCCACCCCGCAGAACCAGCTGCCTTGACCCATCCAACCCAATCCACCTTGGCCGGGCTCCGAAGTGGCCCCTCATCTCCAGACCCTGGCTCCAGGCCCCGCCGTGCCCGAAACAAACTCCTGAGCAGAGACCGCCCCCCGGCGGTCTAGTCTGGTCGGGGGATGCCTGTGATCCCGACCCCCGCCTTCCCGCGCTACACTCAGGCCGCCCCGTGTGTCTCATCACCTCCCCCACCACCGCCCCCACCTTGGTTTCCCAACACTTCAGACTGATGGCTCCTGCTCTGGGGGGCCGTCCTGGGCCCTGCGGGTGCTGAGCACCGCCCCTGGCCTTCACCCACCCCATGCCAGGAGCATCCCCCAGTGTGACAACCACAGATGTCCCCAGACAAAGCTTCACAGTGTACCCTTGGGGACAAAATTGATATCCCCTCCCCCCCAGTGAGACCCATCCTCCTCACTCCTTAAAAACATAGAGGATGGTCGGCCGGGCGCGGTGGCTCATGCCTGTAATCCTAGCACTCTGGGAGGCCGAGGCGGGTGGATTGTTTGAGCTCAGGAGTTCGAGACCAGCCTGAGCAAGAGCGAGACCCCCGTCTCTACTAAAAATAGAAAGAAATTAATCGGACAACTAAAAATGTATAGAAAAAATTAGCCGGGCATGGTGGCGCATGCCTGCAGTCCCAGCTACTCGGGAGGCTGAGGCAGAAGGATCTCTTGAGCCCAGGAGTTGGAGGTTGCTGTGAGCTAGGCTGATGCCACGGCACTCACTCTAGCCCAGGCAAAAGAGTGAGACTCTGTCTCAAAAAAAAAAAACATAGAGGATGGAGGATTGGGAGAATGTGCCATTGGGATTTCCAGGTCTCAGCCCTGGGTTAGAGCAGCGGTCCCCATACCTTTTTGGCACCGGGGACAGGTTTCATGAAACAGTTTTTCTGCGGGCAGTAGCCCGCTCAGGTCCCCGCCGGACTCCTGGCAGCCAGGAGCTGCTACGGGAGGACAGCAGCGTGTGAGGGCGCGGGTGCCTGGCCACAGGAGCTGGTCTCCCTCCCGGAGTCCTGAGGTCAGGGGTCAGGGTTAGAGTTAGGGTTAGGGTGAGGGCCAGTCGTCCAGTGGACCGGGCCCACCCAGCCCACCAGCTCCTATTCAGGTGCCCCCAGCCCAGATGGTGAGCCCACCGGTGACCCCGTGCACCCAGAGTCCTGCCTGCCCAGCCTCCTCTCCCCTGGGCAGAGGCGGCACCCCAAAACCAGCTCTCACCAGGATGTGCCTACCTGCTCTGCAGGGCGAGGTGGGGGCCCCCCAACCCCTCCTCATCGGCTCAGGTGGGGCCGCCAGTATGGGGTCACCAGCCCAACCAATGACTCTGCTGGGATATCTCAGGCTGGACGTCCAGTTTCCTCTGGTCTGCTGGGCCTGAGCCCAGCCCTCTGTGCGCAGCCCAGTGCTGTCCCCAAGGAGGTGGGTCACCCTGAGGACCCACAGCCCGACCAGCCCCATCCCAGGTGCAGCGGGTGTCGGAGCTGGGCCAGCCTGCGGGAGGAGCCTGCGCAGACCAAGGACTCCTTCCGGGTGAGCCGGGCCTGCCTAACCCTAACCCTCCCAGCCGGGCTTCCACCTCAGCCTCGGGAGCCTGCCCTTGACACTGCTAAAGTCTTAGATTTCAGGCCATTCAGCAGAGTCCCTGGCGCACAGGGACAGAGCAGGCCACCCGCCCACATGGCCTCCTACACCTCGCTGCCCTCTCCTCAGACCTACCCCAGGCCAGGCCAGCCTGAAGCCCCCACAGCTCTGATGGCCCAGAGAAGGCCACATGGCCACTCTCTGTTTCACCAAACTGCATTCCCAGAGAAAGACAAACAAGCCCACCAGGTTTGTTTGGTTTTTTTTGAGACAGAGTCTCACTCTGTTGCCCAGGCTAGAGTGCTGTGGCATCAGCCTAGCTCACAGCAACCTCAAACTCCTGGGCTCAAGCGATCCACCTGCGTCAGCCTCCCAAGTAGCTGGGACTACAGGCATGCGCCACCATGCCCGGCTAATTTTTTCTATATATTTTTAGTTGTCCGGTTAATTTCTTTCTATTTTTAGTAGAGACAGGGTCTCCCTCTTGCTCAAGCTGGTCTCGAACTCCTGACCTTGAGAGTTACTCCCACCTCGGCCTCCCAGAGTGCTGGGATTACAGGGGTGAGCCACCGCGCCGGGCTGCCACCAGGTTGTCATAGGACATTCCATGTGGCTGACGTGGGTCCCATTCTGCCACACTCCCCACCTCACCCAGCTGTGATTTCAGGGAGCAGCAGAGACAGGAAGGGCCAATGGACTGGAAGGGCGGTGTCCTGGGCTGGTGCACCCTGCAGTCCCTGGGCCCTCCTGCTCTAGCACGTTCTGTGCTGGGGTGGGGGTGCCTGTCGGGTGTTCTGGGTGGCAGCCCCCCCATATTTATCCAATGACCCCCTCCTCTTGCAGCCCCCATCTCCATCTCCTTCCTCCCCCACCCTCCTTGAGACCCACCGTCAGGGCCTGACGGACGCCCCAGGTGTGGGATCCTCGGGCGGAGTTTGTCAGGCTGCCCCCACAGGCCCCGACAACCAGGCCCTGCCCTCACGGGGCTCCCAGCCCACCCCAAAGAAAGCCTCGAGGACCCAAAACTGACCAGTGGGTGAGAGCGAGGGGTGTGTCAGGGGCCCTGGGCGTGCTCAGCTCCTGGACACCCTGGCAGCGTCCCCTCCTCCTTTCCCTCTTAGAGCAAAGTAATCATCTGGAACATTCCTCTGCTGTGGATGGGGAGACCAGGATGTGGGGTCTGGGGGGTGAGGGAGGGCTGGGACCCTCCAAGGGAAGGAGGCTTCCTGCCCAGGACTTCCTCCGGGGCGGGACAATGCCGGGAAGGGACTGATGCCCTGGGGAGGGGGTGCTGCAGGAAGCCGGGGCTCGGTCTCCCAAGAACAAAAGCGATGTTGCCGGTGCTGGCAGAAGACGTGGCGCAGTCCCTGCCGGTGCTCAGCCTTGCTGTGTGCCCAGGACTCGGATGCCCTTCCGGGGTCCTCCCAGACCCCAGACTTCTGTCCCACCTCTGTCCCTCTCTCTGTCTCTCTCTATCCCTGTGTCTCTCCGTCTCTCTCTGTTTCTCTCCATCTCTCTGTCTTTCTGTCTCTCTCAGTATCTCTCTGTCCCTCTGTCTCTGTCTCTCTGTCTATCTCTCTGTCTCTCTCTGTCTCTGTCCCCGCTTCCCCACCTCTGGCCCTTTGCACCCGCCCCTGCCCAGAACCTCCTTCCTGTGTTCAGCCCACCTGTCCCTCCCTCAGGTAGCTGCCCTGACACCGCCCACTGCTGTGCACCCCCAGACCCCACATGTCTCTGAATGTGCAGGCTCTGGTCACCCAGGTAGAGTGTTCAGATGACACCATGAGTGACCAGAGGGTGGAGGCAGGGGCCCGGGAGAGCTGGGGACACAGCCCCGGCAAGGGCCCTCAGCCTGCCTGGCGCCCAGTGACCCCTCCCCAGCTGCCTGGGCAGGCTGTGGGGGCGGGAGGAAGCAGGGTCAGAGGCTGGGAAGTGGCCCATTCACCAGGCTCGCTGCCCCCCGCCCGGGTTAAGAGCCCAGCTTCCCGGGAAGGCCCAGCACCTCCGGCCTGGGGAGGGCCACACCTTTGAGTGTGCCTTCCTGAGAGGCCTTTCCGGGCATGGGCAGGAGGGACACTAGCACCAAGGGAGACAAGGCCGGAAGTTCACACACCTGGACCCTCACCTCACGGGGCCTCGGTTTCCCTCTTCTGCTCTGAGCCCCTCTGGGCCTCAGTTTCCCTCCTCGGTCCCAGCCCCTCCTCTGGATCTATTTCTGCCTCTGGCAGAAAAGGGGCTGAGAAGACAAAGGCTGGCAACGCCTAGAAACCGTGTCTGCTGGCTGCATGTCTTATTCCGCAGCCAGGGAAACTGAGGCAAAAACAGGCACACCCTGAGGTGAGCAGAGGACAAACCAGAACCACTCCGTTCTTTTCTTCCTAGGTGCCTGCTGTGTAGGCGGTCTGGTGTCAGGATGGAGGCCACTGCAGATAAGGTCGCCCTCCCCAAGTGGAGGGACGACAGTGACCTCATTACCTGGAGAAACTACAATGGGATGGGGGAGGTGGCTGCAGAGGACCCTGAGTGGAGACTGGGCAAGGAGAGGGAATAGCCAGTGCAAAGACCCTGGGGCCTGGGAAGGGGACTGATTGTGCAGGGCTCCCTGCTTCCGAAGCTTGGACTTTTCTCTTTTGCCCCCCAGGCAGCCTTGGGGGTGTCAGCGTGCTCAGAGGGGTGTTCCCAAGGCCACTCTGGGTGCCTGGTGGTGAACAAGCCCTGAAGGGGCAAGGGGGGTGGTGGACAGGGACCAGTGTGAGGGGCCGTAAGAAAGTGTGGGTAGATTCAGGAGTGTTTCGAAGGTGAGGCTCCCAGGACTCACTAGTGGCAGCTGTGAGTTGGGCTGGGCCAGGGTCCCCTCCAGACCCCTCCTGGGGTCCCCAGACCTGGGTCTCTGTGCGGAGCTGGAAACGAGGCTGCCCCTGCTGGTGTGATGGGGCCGGAGAGACGGGTGCAGAGATGGGAGTGACTTGTCCCAGGTCCTGGGGGGCCTCACAGCTCCAGGAGGGCTAGGAGACCCCACCCCACACTACACCATCCTGCAGCTACAGAGCAGGACGGGGCTGCCCGGGAAAGTGAAGGCCTCCATCTGGTCCGCTTCCAGTCCCAACCCCGACCCTCACCCCTGCGTCCTCCTCTTCCGATCTTTCGGTCGCTCCAAGCGAGGCCTGGAACAGGTCCAGACCCGCGCACCCGCCTGTCCTGATCTAGCCCGGCCGGCCCACCCCATCTTTGGCCCCCAGCCCCTGCCTCTCTGCCGCCTCCGGGGTCGGGGGTCAGGCCGGGAAAGCCCCCCCGGGAATCCCCCGGGGCGCCGCTATTTAAGCCGCTGCCCCCGCGCAGACGAGGGACAGCATGCGACGGGGCGGGGCGGTCCTGCTGGGCCTGTTCCTGGGCCTCCTGCGGCCGGGCTGCGGTGAGCGGGCCAGGGGCTGGGGGGCCAGGACACGGAGAGAGCTGGGCAAAGAAGAAAGGGCTCGGACAGGGGAGGGGGCTCGAGGGAGCCACGCAGGGAAACCGGTTCCAGGCGGCCGGGGCTGGGGAGGGCCGAGGCGGAGCCCGGGACGGGGCGGGGGCCGGGGCCGGGGGTCTGCGGTTGGGGGCGGGGCTCAGGGAAGATGGGGCGGGGGTCCGCGAGTCGCGGCTGGGCAGTGCCGGTTCCAGGAGTGACAGCCGCTTCGGCCCCAGGCCAGCCCCTGCAGGTGGAGCCCCCGGAGCCGGTGGTGGCCGTGGCCCTGGGCGCGTCGCTGCGGTTCGCCTGCCGCCTGGCCTGCGCGGGCCCCGGGGCGGCGGCGGTGCAGTGGCGGGGCCTGGACACCAGCCTGGGCGAGGTGCAGTCGGACGCGCGCGGCAGCGTGCTCACCGTGCGCAACGCCTCGCTGTCGGCGGCGGGCCCCCGCGTGTGCGTGGGCTCCTGCGGGAACGTCACCTTCCAGAAGACTGTGCGGCTCGTGGTGTACGGTGAGGCGCGGTCCTCCCCGCCGCCTTACCTCCACTCAAGGCTCCTTCCCTAGGCCACCTCTTCCTGGGAGCCTTCCGGATTGCCCACCCTGCCCCTGCTCCAAGCTTGGGTCGCAGCTCAGTCCCCTCCAGGCCCCCCTTCACTGCCCTCCAGGCCCTGCCCAACCTTCCAGGGCTGGCCCTGGACCCCTCCCTTGCTCCTCACATTCTGGCGGAGGGGGTGTGGCTGCTGGGTCTGCGCAGCTGTTCCCTCTTCCTGTTCAGCAGCTCAGCCCCCACCTCCCACCCTCCGTCCACAGCCTTCCCCGACAAGCTGAGCGTCTCCCCGGCGGCCCTGGTGCCTGGGCTGGACCGGGAGGTGGCCTGCACGGCCCACGAGGTCATGCCTGCGGGCCCTGACGCCCTCTCCTTCTCCCTGCTCCTGGGGGACCGGGAACTGGAGGGCGTACAGACTCTGGGCCCCCCTGAGGTGGAGGAGGAGGAGCCCCAGGAGGACGAGGACCCGCTGTTCCATGTGACAGAGCGTTGGCGGCTGCCCCCACTGGGGACCCCCATCCCGCCTGCCCTGCACTGCCAGGCCACCATGAGGCTGCCCGGCATGGAGCTCAGTCACCGACAGGCCATTCCAGGTGAGTCCCGGGGGGAGGTGGCCACAGGCCCTCCCACTCAAGAGCCTTGACAGGCACATGGGGACCTGAGCTGTGGGGCATGCGGAAGACTGGATTCGACCTCTAGCCTGTTGCCCTGTGGCAGCCAGAGCCATGCTAATCCAACAGATATTTACTGAGCGCTATCCTGCGCCAGCCCTCCTCTGTCCACAGCCTTCCACGGCTCCCACCTCCCTTGGGGCAACCCCAAGTCCTCCCGGAGGCCCCCCAGGCCCAGGCCCTGCACAACCTGCCCCATCACCTCCCTGTCCTCACCTCCTCCCTCTCTCCCTCCCTCACTCCAATCCAACCACACAGGCGTCCTAAGCACCAGGCATGGTCTGCCTCAGGGCCCTTGCTTGTGCTGTGCCCTCTGCCTGGAATGCTCTTCCCCTCCCTCATTTCTCACTTGACGGTCACTCTCTCGGTGAAGCTCCCCCTGACCTCCCTGTTTAAAGGAGGGAAGTGTCGGGGGGAGGGGACTCTCACCCTTTTCACAATTGAGGAAACTGAGGCACACGGATATTAAGAAACCTGCTCAAGATGCTACAGCCAGTAACGGGGAGTCCAGGCCTCCTACTCACCGTGATGCACTTTGATTCACCCAAGTGGTTCAGGAAAGGGGCTTGGAGAGGTTCTGGTCTAACCCCATTTTCCAGATGGGGAGACCGAGGCAGGAGGGGCAGGCCCAGGGCAGCAGGGAGAAAAAACGACTGCACTGTTTCCAGTCCTGCACAGCCTGACCTCCCCAGAGCCCCCCGACGTGACCTCACCAGAGCTGCCCGACACGACCTCCCCGGAGGCACCCCCCAAGCAGGGCTCCATGGGGACTTGCTGCTCTGAGATCCACCAGGCTGTGCCCACAGAGGGAGGAGTAGCCCCCAAAAGCTGTGAGTTCTGCTGCCTGGGGAGGGCTGGGAGGGACTCCTTGGATCAAAACTTTAGATGAGAAACTGCCAGCCCCAGTTTCCCCATCTGTCCAGTGGGCTTCCCTGACTCTGGGTCCTCTGTAAATTTCAGGAACTGTGTAGATTTCAAAGCACTTTGTAAATTCTAAGCTTTATAGACTAGAACAGCATATGGGATAGAAACAGAAATAAAATGCAGCCACTTCGGTCATTTCGAATTTGAAAGTAAAAATAAGTGTGATGGTGTATTTTATTGAGCCCAATATATCCCAAGCATTATCATTTCAATATGCAATCGATATAGAAAAGTGAGAAGAGGTCGGGCGAGGTGGTTCACACCCATAATCCTGGCACTCTGGGAGGCTGAGGCAGGAGGATGACTTGAGGCCAGGAGTTTGAGACTAGCCTGAGCAAAAGCGACACCCCATCTTCATTAAAAAAAAAAAAGAAAGAAAGAAAAAAAGAAAAGTGTGAAGGAGATATTTTACATAAGTTTTCTTTCCAAACTAAGTCTTCAAAGTGCAGTGTGATTTGCACGCTGACAGCACTTTCTGTTCAAAGGCTGGTGGTGGCAAGTGGTCACCTTGCTGGACCGCCCACTTCTAAACCATAATGTCCCATGTAGCTTTCAGACACTCTGCTATAAAGTCCTTAGTGAAATTTCAGGGAACTCAGTAAATCCAGAAACACTTTGTAGACTCAGCTGGGCTCTGACCGCTGCTCTCTCCTGCGCCTCCCAGCGCCCAGCCCGGGGCCTGCCCAGCTGCCCACGGACTTGTGGATGGGCAGCGTGGTGCTGGCCCTGCTGCTCCTGTCCTTCCTCGCCTACCGCCTGCGGAAACGCTGCCGCTGCCCGGACCCTGGCTGAGGACCACGGCCACCCGCCAGCTTCTCCGAGGATCCCCCTCCCAGAGTCAGCCTGGGCCAGATGGAGGGGGACCCACCAGACAGAGCAGCCCCTCCTGAGCAGCTGGCCTCTCCCTCCACCCAACTGAGACCAGAGGATGTCTGGGGGCTGACCATGGTGGCCGGCACGCCCAGACGCTCCAGCTGGCTGTGTCCCCCTGTGGGGCCCCTGGGGATCCCACTGCCCCAACTGTCCAGGGATGGAAAATAAAGAGCGTTTGGTCTGACCTTTGGTGACTCCTGTCATGCTCCAGAGATGCAGGAACCCTCTGCACAACTCTCACCTGCACAAGGTGACTCCCTGGAGGGACAGGGACGTACATGCCCAGCCCCAGCCCCACCTGGCCAGTGGAGCGAGCTCTGTCTGGGGTGGGAAGGTGCCATGGCCTTGTGCATTTCCCTGGGTCAGGAGCTTAACGGATAACTATAAGTCCAGCAAGGAAGTGGGAGGAGTATTTGGCGGGGGTAGCCTGGGCAAAGCGGCAGAGGCGGCTCATCGAGAGACTGCAGGTCTTCCGGGGTGGCCGGGGCTAGAGGGTGGCTGGCAAGGAGGTCAGTGACGAAGAGCTGTAGATGTCATCCCCGACAGGAGGGACGGCGGCCAGAGGTACTGGGGAGCTATGGGAGACTTTAGAGCTGCAGAGAACGCGGCATTAGAAAGAGCCCCCTGGCGGTCGGGACGGGTAACAGCCCGGGACGGCGCCCCGTGAGCACGTACCGGCTGCTGAGCTGGGTGGAGTCTGCGGGGGCCCAGCTGGACACCCAGCGCATCTGGAGCGCAGATGAACACCTGGGGGCGTAGGCGGTGCTCCGTCCATGCTCGCGCACGCTCAGTCGGCCTTCTCCGGTAACCAGGGAGAGTGGTTGCTAGGAGACCATGCGAACGAAGGCATCGCCCACTACCAAGATGGCAAGTAACCCGGCTTCAGGCCAGAAACCGAGGCCTTCCTAGGTAGCCATTTTAAAGTCTGGCAAAATTCACATTCCGAGCCGAAGCCAGGAGGACCAACCAGTAAATATAAAGAAGGAAGAGAAGGCAGAAAGCCACTAGGGGGCTAGGTGAAAAGGGTAACGTGCGCCTGTCATTTCCTAGAATCTCCCAGAGGGAATCAGGGCTGCCCATGCCCTTAACAAAAAGGACCGCCCCAAGACGCCAGCGTTCCGTGGGATATGGCGGTACTTCCGGTCCCGATGCCCTCAGCGAAGATGGCGGCAGTGGAGAAGCGACGGCCCGCGGTGGCCCCGGCGGCCAATTTCGCCGACAGCGGCCGGCCGTCGGTGTCCCGGGCGGCGACGGCGGCCGAGAGCGAGGAGGACTTCTTGCGGCAGGTCGGCGTGACGGAGATGCTGCGCGCAGCCCTCCTGAAGGTGCTGGAGGCGCGGCCCGAGGAGCCGATCGCCTTCCTGGCGCACTACTTCGAGAACATTGGCCTGAGTTCGGCCGCGAACGGCGGTGCTGGGGAGCCCCCGGGCCAGCTCCTGCTGCAGCAGCAGCGCCTGGGCCGCGCGCTCTGGCACCTGCGCCTGGCCCACCACTCCCAGAGGTGCGCGTGGGGCCGCTGGTTGCGGGGGGGTGGGGGGGTGGGGGCGGACTTCAACTCCCGGCGTGCCCCGCGCGGCTGCCCACCCACAGCGCCGGCGCGGGGCCTGCTGGGAGTTGTAGTCCGCGGCGCCCTGGAGGGCCGGGGTGGGCTCCCGGTCCCCGCTGCGTCGGGCGGAGGCGGTTCCCGCCGGCTCGGCCTTTTGTGATGCCTTTGGCCGGTACTGGGTTCCCCCCGGCAGCCCGTGATTTTGAAAATCGTGGAGCACAAGAGGAGCGAGCCCTGCGAGCCAGGGCGCGCGTTGGGCCGGGACAAGAATGTTCACGGGGCCGTGGGCGGGGACTGTGCCAGCTGCCTGTGTCCCGGGTGGGGACAGCTCTGAGCGCGGAAGGTGGCCGAGGAGCAGGTGGGGGTGAGGAGCAGGTGGGGATGATCGTTGGCTGCAAGGTGGGTTGGGCAGAAGCTGTCTGGCCTGCAGCCCAACCTGAGGTGGTGCCTGGGTGTGGGCTGGTGTTGGCGGAGGCGCTCCCCAGAAACAGAACCTGAGGCAGGCATTTGTGTGGGGGTGATTTTTACAAGAGGGTGCACCCAGGAGAACCCGCAAGGGTGTGGGAGGAGTGGGGCAGGGAAGGACGCCAAGCAAAGGTGGGGAGCTGAGGCCATCCAGGGGGCTGTAAACACCAGGGCAGCCCTCCCCAGAGAGTCCCAGAGAAGCTGGGGTACAGAAAGGGCGGTAGGGCAGGACATCAGAGCAGAACACCAGCATCTCCACCGCAGGGGGTGGCCGGATGAGGGTCCACTCCAAGATGGGGACCTGGACAAGGAGCAGGCTGGCTGGCAGGAGGTGGAGGCCTGGTGGCTCTGAAGGCCCAGGATGAGCTGGGCCTGGGCTGGGAGGGGAGTGTGCAAGGACAGGCCCAGAGGGTCAGTGCAGCCTATTGCGGAGACGGGAGGCCACTGGTTTGGGGAAGTCACCAGAGCTTGGGGATCCTTACGTCAGGAGGCCCGGAGGAACCTCACAGCAGGAGGGTGGACGGAGGGTCAGCAACTGAGACAGGGGACTGGGACAGGAGATTGTAAACTGGGAGGCATCACGAAGGCTTTAGGAGGGAAGAGACAGGCTCAGGACCACACTCTGAGGGGCCTCAGCCTTGGAGGGCCACAAAAAGGGACGGGAAGGCAAGACCAGAGATGAAGGGAGGAACCGGGAGAAAGCAGTGTCCTGGGACAGCCAGAAGAGACTCTCCCAAAGACGAAAAGGGGTCAGTGGCAGGGCCGCCATGTATGGTTGTTCAGGTCAAGCACTGCACAAGCCACTCACCCCATAGACATGGCAGATGAGGATGTTTATATTAATTTTCCAGGGCTGCTGTAACAAATTATGACAAACTGAGTGGCTTAAAACAACAGAAACTTATTCTCACAGTTCTGGAGGCTAGAAGTCAGGAGGGCCATGTTCCCTCTGGAGGCTCCAGGGGGAGAATCCTTCCTACCTCTTCCAGCTTCAGGGGGCTGCCGGCAATCTGGCTTGTGGCTGCATTGCTCCAATGTGCCTCCGTCATCACATGTCCTGCTCTGTGTCCCTCTGTCCTCTCTTACAAGGACACCAGCCACTGGATCAGGGCTCGCCCCACTCCAGCGTGACTTCGTCTTAACTAATGACATCTGCAAAGACCCTATTTCCAAATAAAGTCCCACTCTGAGGTTCTGGGTGGACATGAATTTGGGAGAACTCGTCACACCAGGACAGGGCATTGGGGCTGTTGGCTGGAGGCGGTTCACAACAGCCGGGGACATCAGAGGAGTGGCAGGGTTAGCGGTGTGCTGGCGGCAGACACCTCTGGGCCCCTGGGCTCACGGGTCTCCCCAGAGACACAGCCAGGGGTGAACTCAGAAGACAGGCGCACCCGGCCTCAGTGGCATCTGGTTTTGTGCTCACGGGAGCCAGGCCAGCTCCTTTTCTCCCAGCGGGCAGTCAGGAGCCCCTCACCGTCACCTGGCGAGCGAGGAGCGGAAGGCGAGAGCTGGGCAGCTTCAGCCCCACTCTGCTGGGCGTGTGCCACCTGGTGCTGAGGGGTTGACTGGGGCTGCTCTCGGTCATCAGATTTGGGGAAAAGTTGCCCCAGATCCTCTCTGCCCGTATCTCTGAGAAATGGAAAGTAATGGCCACGTCCCTGTCAGCCTCTGAGGCCCCTCTGGAGCACAAACACAGACCTAAAGTGACATGCTGAAGGCCACACACAGCACCAAGGGCACAGCCGGAGTCAGGCCCAGGGAGTGCAGTCCCCGACGCCTCCTCCTGAGCCACCAAGTCGCTCGTGTGGCAGTGAGAGCTGCACCGTCCCCATGCACAGAGCACCAGCAGGCCTAGGCCAGGGTCCTCAGCCTCAGTCGCTCTCTGGGGTGGCATCCTGGGCACTGCAGGGGCGCTGAGTGTCCCTGCCCCCACTCCGTGCCAGGGGCACCCCCCAGCCCAGCGGTGACAACCACAGGTGTCCCCAGACGTTGCCCAGGGTGCCCTGGGGGCAATATCATCCCCCCTTGAGAACTACTAGTCAGGTTAAAGGTTAAAAGCACATCTCCCATGTCTGTTTCTGGAGACTTTCCATAAACATAATTTTTCTTTCCTTAACAAATGCTCACATGCTTCACAGACTGCTCTGTGTAGGAGCTGACCCAGACGGAGCCCTCCCGAGTGCAGACAGGGGACCCAAGGCCCAGAGCCCAAGGTCATAGGCCCAGGGTTGCCTGAGCCCAGAGCTCGCTGCCTTCACCCGAGTACTTGACGGGGAACCCCCAGGCGCAGAGACGAGCAGCTTAGAAGTCGCCTCTCCCACATTCCCTCCTCATGGGTGTGATCAGCCCACAGGGCTGGGAGCAAATGACAGACAGCACTTGGACAGCCAGCCGGCTGACCGCAGCCCCAGTTACGGCGTGCGGTGCGCGCAGGCGCCGTCGGGAACACCTAGCACAAACTCCGATCTTCTGTCCTCACGAGAATCCCGAGGTACAGGGATCAGGACCCTCAACCCTGGGTGCAAAAGCCGGGCTCGGAGAGGCAGCAACTTGCCTGCAGCCCAACCAGGAGGCAGGAGAGGGACAGAGGGACGCTGGGAGGCAGCTCTGGGCCGGGCGCGGAGCCCTGCACACCCAGGTGCCGCCTGCAGAGCGAGTGAGTCAGTGCCGGGTCCTGGCAGGGAGGCCCAGGGCGCAGAGTTGGGCGAATCTTGGCCACACATGAATCAGTGAGGAGGGGCCACACCACACCACAGTGACAGGCCAAAGCCCCGGCGGCTGTATCACAGCCAAGGTTCGCTTCTTGCTCACACCACAGGGTCCGTGGGGGGCTTCACTCCTGCAGTCCTGACTTGGGCTTACACAGCCGTGGCAACGAGGAATAACTCGACGGCTCTAGAAATTCCCACTGGATGTGGACCACACTTCACTTGCACTAACATTTCTGTGGCCAAAGCAAGTCCCGTGGCTCAGCCCAACTTCTAAGGGGTAGAGAAGTTTGTGGGAAGACTTACTGGGCAGTGCCGTCGGTACCAGGCTTCAGGATACCCCCCGGGAGCCCTGCTTCCTGGGGTTCAGTCCCTGCCACGTTGAAGAGAGCCACCTGCCACAGCAGGACATCGTGGGCCTTGTTCAGGGCAGCCAGCCACGTGTCCTAAGGAAGCTCACGTGGCCCAAGGGGACGGCCACGGGTGTGGGACTAAAGCTCCTGCCAAGAGCGGCCCCAGCTCAGCCTGCGTGTGAGTGAGCCACCCCAGAAGTCAGACTTTGGGGGACAGTAGCCACAGCTGACGTCACAGCTGACCCAGAAGCCGTGTGACAGTGCACATCTGTCGTGGTTTTCAGGGCGCTAGGTTTGGGGGTGTGATCGCAGCGATAAATCGGTGACTCGAGGCAGACATTCAGAAACATCCTCTTCCTGGTGGGATGGGTCAACAGTGCCAGCCCCCATGAGGGTTGTGGAGAGGCGTCCGTGGGCTGCAACGGGCAGTGGCAACAGTGGGAGCGAGCGCCCGCGTCCTCGAGCGCCCAGCACAGCTTGAGGGCCGTGCCTGGGCCTGTAGCCAGCCGGTCCTGGAACCGAGTCCTGGCTGGGAGGGTGACATCCAGGCCCCTGCCCTGGGCTGCAGCAGTGGTGACCCGAGTGGCAGTGTCCACCCAGCACACACCTGGGCGGCCCGTGGAAGGTGGCACCTCAGTGTGAACCTGCCCTCCTCACTGTGGAGCTGGGCGCCTAGAAAGGACGAGTGCCCGCCCCGGGGTCGGCCACTTCCTGTCTGAGACCCGTGGGCAGACCACAGCCTGCCCTGAACCTCGGTTTCCCTGTATGTCATAGTGGAAACGACAGCAGGGCACTGTGCAGTTAATGCGACGAGGGGAATGAAGTAGCCCACGCTAACCGCTGTGCTCCCTGCCACCCTCGTGCCCTCCACGGACGCCCACGGTACTGGCATGGCACACAGCAGCGCCTCAGGGAGGCTCAGGCGCCCGCCTTGGAGCTGGCAGCGGGGCTGACTGGCTTTTCAGTGAAGGGCAGAGAGTAAACATTTTCAGCTGGGCGGGCAATCTCCCTCGTGACGTCGTAGCGTGAAGCAGCCACAGGCGACACGTCAGTGGGCTGGCGTGGCTGTTCCAATAAAACTTTATTTACAAAAGCAGGCCGCGGCCGGGTCTGACCCCCGAGAGAAACTGACCTGTGATAAATGCTGAGCAGCCACTCCGCAGGTGCAGCAGACATTGATTGGGCACCCGCTGTGTGCCGGGCAGGGTTCTAGGCAGGAGGTCTGTGACAGTGACTGACAGATTAGTGCCCTGCCCTTGTGGGGCTGACGATGCTAAGGTTCAGTAAGTCAGATGGTGAGAATTGCTAGGAAAAAAAGGCGGAAGGCCAGGCGCGGTGGCTCACACCTGTGATCCCAGCACTTTAGGAGGCTGAGGCAGGAGGACCGCTTGAGGCCAGGAATTGGAGGCTGCAGTGAGCTATGTTACCACTGCCCTCCAGCCTGGGCGATAGAGACCCTGTTTCAAGAAAAAAGAAAAGAAAAGGAGGGAAGGGGTCTGGGGAAGGCCGAGTGCAGGGCAAGGGCCGGCAGGCTGGAGCAGAGGGGCGGGTGGGGAGGGGGAGGGGTGCTGGCCCCGCGGCTGCCCAACACCCCTCCCCCGCAGGACGGCCTTCAACAACAACGTTGGCGTGGCCTATGAGTGCCTGAGTGCCAGCGGGCGCAAGAAGAAGCCGGGGCTGGACGGGCGCACCTACGGCGAGCTGCTCAAGCGCATCTGCAGGGACGGCGAGGCCCCCGAGGAGGTCGTGGCACCCCTGCTGCGCAAGATCCAGTGCCGCGACCACGAGGCCGTGCCGCTGGACGTGTTCCGTGCCGGCATGCTCACCTGCTTCGTGCTGCTGGAGTTCGTGGCTCGTGCCGGCGCCCTCTTCCAGCTGCTGGAGGGCCCGGCCGTGGCTGTGGCCGACCGCCGCGTGGGCCAGGCTGTGCTGGACACCCTGGAGGGCGCCCTGCAGGCCAGCGACAACACCGCAGCACCCGCCTGCTACCTGGAGGCCGGCTCACGCCTGGGGCCGGACAGCCTGGCACTGGCCATGGACCGTGCCATGTCAGGGCGGCGGCCCAGCTCCCCCATGACCCGAGAGGAGTTCCTGGAGAAAGCGGCTGCCCTCTTCATTGCCAAGGTCAAGCCGGTGGGCTGAGCCCTGCCTGGGCCCAGCTCAGCCCCACCTGGACAGAACATGGATTTGGGACCAGGGCTGGGGTGTCGCTGTGGGCAGTGGGTGCAGCGCCTCCCCCTCACCGGGATTAGGACATGGGCCGATGCCCCAGCCCGGAATAGGAGGCCGGGCTCCCAGGAAGCAGATGCTCCCTCCCCACACCCACACGACTGCCTGCCTCCCTGCCCCTCCAGGCACACATGCAGGGCCCCTGCCCAGCAGTAATAAAATCCGTTGTGAGGCCGACCCCAGCCTGTGTGCATGCGCTCCCACCTCCCTGCCCCTCCACGGCAGCTGGAGGAGGCGCGGGGGGCCCAGCGAGGCCCTGCTGGGGGGCGAGGGCTCAGTGACACTACCCCACTGGCTCTTCCGCAATACAGGACCGGTCCCTCCAGCCCTGCCCTTCCCAAGGGTCTTTCCTGGGCCTTAGTTTCCCCAGCTGTCAAACAAAGAGGTCAGCTTGGCAGATGACAGCACCATTGGTGACAATAACAGTTCAGACCCTTTCGGGCAACCACAGCATCTTGCACGACTCTCACCACTGTCCCATGGGGAAGGTAAACTGCTGCCCGCACTTGGCAGAAGGTGGAGGGTCACACCCAGCAGTGGCCGGGCAGGGATTTGAGCCTGGGCTCCAGAATGCACACTCATGCTGCCCGCCCATGGGCCCACTGGGAACCCTGTGACCCACGGGAGCCCCCTGAGCCTCCGCCGGGCACCCCGGGCACACCCCCACCCAGCGGGACCACTTGGACGGAGAATTCTGTAGGGAGCAGGAAGGGCCAGTCCGGAATCGGATTCCCACCTCGGAACGGTTCCTGGCAGATGATGTCACACTCTCAGCCTCAGTCTACCCCTCTGTTACATGGGCTTGTGACGGCCCCTATTCTGATTGAGGGAGACCCCAGGGAACACAACCTTTACAGTTTCCACAAGCTGCACGATGGCAGGCACCCCCGCCACATCCCTGTTCCCAGCACCGAGAAAAAGGGAGGCAAAGGGTGGGCAGTCGATGAACCAATGCACAACTGGATCCTGGCGGATCCCGTTTCCCAAAAATAGCCACAATGATATTTCCATTCCTGCTCCTCCACAGTCCAAAGGTAAGACCCGTGTCCCATCCTCTCGGCCACCAGCGGCTTCTCCTGGCTTTGCCTCAGGACACGTGTGCCAAGAAAGCCCCTGAACAGGCACATGTGCCAACCGGCAGCTCCTGCTTTGCAGATGAGTGAGCTAAATAAATGTTGTCGTAACCTACTGAGGTTCGGAGTGCTTTGTCACACAGCACTAGGTGAGTATGAGCAAAGAGCGCCCACTCCCTAAGTGTCACCTGTTGGTACTGCGACATGCCAAGGGCCTGCACACAGGCCGAGGTCCCTGCCCTCCTGGAGCCACAGCCAAGGCCGACCACAGTCAGTCTCAGTGTGAACTGTCCTAGACACCAGGACGAGAATGCAGGGCCCAGGAGGTTCTGTCCACTTCCCGAGGCAGACAGCAGCCAAGAGTGGCTGGCGAGGGGATACACAAGCTGGCCATGCCCTGCGCAGCTTCCCTGCACCACCTGTGGCACCTGGCCTCGTGGCCAGAAGTCCCCATTTGTGGTGATCCTGGCTTGGCCCTTGCCAGCACGGCTGCAGGAAGCTGACCTGACCTCCCTGGCCTGGCCCGACCTGCCCACAGCGTCAAGCCCTACAACCTGCTTTGGCAACACCACGTTCCCAAGCCCCCTAGGAAGGTTCCTCTCTCTTCCTAGCTTCTCTGGTGGAAGGCGCCCTCCAGGCTCTGTCCCGGGGCCCCTCCTCTCCTCACTCCTCCCCTCATTGGGCACTCACCAGCCTGTGGCCAAGGACTCTCAGATTCAGCCTCGGGCACTGAGTACTGATCTCCTGGAGAGCCCCTCACCTCCTGGCTGTCTCCATGGGAGATCCAGGCCCTCCCCGCCCCTGGGGCTCCTCTGGAGTTTCCGATCTCCGTGGAAACCCCTGCCCGAGTCCACCACACATATCACACATCGTAACTTCCTCCCACCCACCCCTCCCCTGGCCAGGCCCTGGAGGGTCCAGCCCCACCCTAGCCCTCCTGGACCACCACCACCCCCCAGCCAGCCGGACATTCCGGGCCCGCGGCCTCAGTAGTGGGGACCCCAGCTGCCCTGGGGCTCTTTCTGGGAACACAGTGCTGGGGCTGAGCTTGGAAGACCTGGGCCCTCTTGTCCCCACGAGGCCTGGGAGCCAGTTGGCCCACCCGGGAAAATGAGGCTGAGAGACCCCCCAGCCTGTTTGTGCCTCTGTCCCTGTGGCATCCAGCCACACCAGCCTCTAGCCAGTGCAGCTCGTCCCCACCGCGTGGCCTTTGCACATGCTGTTCCCTCTTCCCATGACACTTCCCGCAGACCCACATGGACCACTTCTGCACTCCATCAGGTTTCTGCTCAGATGTCGCCTCCTGAGAGATGCCTTCCTGACCCCTACCCAAAACACCCTCCTGCACCCTCCCCACTGCTAACCCCTGGAATACTTCATTTTCCTTCACAGAAATTACTTGTTTCTGGCCTGTGTTCTGAGGGCAGGGACTTGCTTATTTATTCACTGCTGCACACCCAGGCCTAGATTTCCATGTGGAAGGCCAGGAAGGGAGGGAGGGAGGGAGGAATTTTCCAGAGGTATCTGAAACTCATGGAGGTAAGTGTGTTCAATCCCTATCGCTGCTGTAACTAATGCCACAAACTTATTATCTCACAGTCTGGAGGGCAGAAGTCCTGAAATCAGGGCGAGGCAGGGCCCGTCCCTCCTGGGGACTCCAGGGGAGAACCCGTCTCCCGCCTTTCCCAGCCCCGCCTTTCCCAGCGTCTAGCAGCCGCCAGGTCAGCTCGGGGGCCCTTCCTCCCCTTCAGAGCCAGCAGCACAGCGTCTTCCAGTCTCTCTGCCTCCGACCCTCCTGCCTCCTGGTGCGAGGACCCTGAGCTGACACTGGGCCTCCCACCCTCATCATCCAGGATGATCTCCTATCTCAAGGCCCTTAATCCCATTGGCAAAGCCCTTTTTGCCACGCGTAACAATCACAGCTTCTGGGGATTGGGGCGTAGTCATCCTTGGGGTGTTATTCTCTCTTCCACGGCAAGTAACAGCCCCAGATTGCACAGCAAAAAGGGGCAGGAAGGCATCTCTCAGGAGGTGACATCTGAGCAGATTGCACAGCAAAAAGGGGCAGAGCTGGCCTTGAAGCCAGTTCTGTGCATTCAGAGTACATGGGCCCCATGGCCTTTGTTTTTTGTTTTTTGTGTTTTTTTTGAGACAGAGTCTGACTCTGTCACCAGGCTGGAGTGCAGTCATGTCATCATAGCTCACTGCAGCCTCCGACTCCTGACATCAAGCGATCCTCCCGCCTCAGCCTCCCAGAGTGCTGGGATTACAGACGTGAGCTGCTGCATCTGGCCATAGCCTTTGTCTTCTGACTCTGTCACAGGCATCCCCTCTGCCTCCTGAGGCCGTATCTTTCTTCCCAACGGGGCACAATAGCAGTAAGATGCTGTCCTGTAAGTCTTTATGACCACTTGGGCTTCACACTATGCTTTTCACACACTATCTCATCTAATCCATTTTGTAGAGAAAGAAAATGAAATTTGGTTTAGCATTTGAGGAATATTTCCATGGTCATAGTGGAAACTAGATTTGAGTTTAGAGCTCTTCTGTGGCATGTGATGGCAGGCCCAGCTCAAACTGGCTTAATAAAAAAAATAAGGAATTTATAGACTTGCATCATCAGAATCTGCAGTGGAGCTCAGGTGTGGCTGGATCCAGGAGCACGAACCGAATTATCAACATTTTCTCTCTCCTCAGTTGGCTCAGCTCTCCTGAGTGCTGACTTTGTTTAAGGCCTTATGGTGAAAAGATGGCGCCGTAACTCCAGTCCCAGGTCCTCCCCGCTCAGCCACCCCAGCGCTGCGATCCCAGAAAATGTCTCAGGGCTGCATCTCCTCGGATGGTCAGGAGTTTCACGCGTGTTCCTTAATCAACCACTGCAGCCCAGGGTGAGCAGGGCCAGGAACGCTCCAATTAGATGACCCATCTGTGCGGCCAGGACTTGGGGTCAGTCCAGTTCAAACTTTTCAGACTGAGTAGGGAGCCCCCAAAAGAAAATTGAGTGCTATGGCCAGAAAACAGGCAAGCAAAAGCCCAGCTGTCCCCCACTCCAGGGTGACCTAAAGCCAGAGAAGCAGGCTTCCCTGGAGGCTGGGGCCCAAGCAGGACCAGTTGGAGGGGCTAGTAAACCCGGTACTTCCCTTTTCCCACCCAGTACCTTCCGGGACGTGGGGCGTACATAGGAAAGGAGATCTTGGGAAACCTCAAAGGAAGAATCATGATTAATTCTAATTACTATTTGTTGACAGCTGCTGCATGCCAGCTCTATGACATTGGCACTACTGACGGCCACTGAGGGTCAGAAGGCACCCAGAATACCTGGTGAAGGGTGCCAGAGGGCCCCACAGATCTAGACACCCTCGTTTCACTCTGGGCCCGAGAGAGGAAGCCCAGAGCCCCCTTACGAACGCAAAAGCCAAGGACCCGGAAGTCACAGAGGTGGCGGCTCTTTCTCGGACCCCCTTGGTCCCTCCCCACCCTAGATGTTCTGTTTTCCTTTTCCTAGACAGGTCAACTTGCCTGTTCTCAGCTGGGACACCAGACTCCAGAGGCCAGGGGCCAGGTGTTGGGCATCTGTGGGAGACAGTCGCCCTGGGCCCAGCCCAAGGGGTTGGTGCAGCTGTGGGCAGCCCAGGACAGGAGCCAGCAAGGCCACAGGCACGGGGGCCACGCCTGCCCCCGCTTGGGACACTCTGCGGATCTGTCCTCACCACATCCTTCTCTCCTCACCTAATGTCCAGGCGAGGGCCATGTGGGTGTCTGGGCCAGGACTCAGCTGGGTCAGAGCCCAGGTGGGGTCACGGCAGAGCCCAGATTCAGGGCTCAGCTGGGGTCAAGACTCAGGTGGGGGCCAGTGGCGGTGGGTCATGCCTGTAATCATAACACTCTGGGAGGCCAAGGTGGGTGGATCGTTTGAGCTCAGGAGTTTGAGACCAGCCTGAGCAAGAGCAAGACCCCCAACTCTACTAAAAATAGAAATAAATTAGCTAGACAACTAAAAAAAATATATATATATGTGTGTGTGTATATATATATATATATATATATATATATAAAATTAGCCAGGCGTGGTAGTGCATGCCTGTAGTGACAGCTACACTCGGGAGGCTGAGGCAGGAGGATCGCTTGAGCCCAGGAGTTTGAGGTTGCTGTGAGCTAGGCTGACCCCAGGGCACTCTAGCCCGGGCAACAGAGTGAGACTCTGTCTGAAAGAAAAAAAACCATTCAGGTGGGATCAGAGTTCAGCCTGAGGTGAGGACACAGCCAGCCAGGTTCAAGGCTCAGCTTGGGGTGGGGGCTCAGGGAAGGAGTTCTGGCTCCGACAGGATGGCGGCCTGTCCCGGGTCAAGTGCTGAATCGAGACTCATTTCCTTCCCAATTTCTCTGGAAGAAGCATCTTGCCAACCTCTCAGGACTCCCCAGTCCAGCCGGGGACGCCCGACCCCTGGGGTCCCTAACTGACTCCGCCCTGACCTTGGCCCTGTTCTCAGCCCGGCTTCACGGGAAACTGAGGCACCGCCCGGTCTGCGGACCAGCCGAGCTCTCGGCCCACGTCCCGCTCTGCTTTGCCAGGGAGACCCACGAGAACAAGTCGCCCGCCGACCCCCTTCTGGGCGAGGAAGTCGAGCGGGCACCAGCCGGCCGCCGCCACACCCCTCCCCGCCTGCGGACCGCGCCCCGAGTCTCTCCCCAATTCCCCGCCCGCGGCCGCGGCCCCGCCCCCGCGGGACGTCACAAAAAGGCCCCTAAAAGCCCGGCGGCCGGGCCGGGCGGCGCAGCCCAGCCCTGCCCGTCTCCGCGCATGGGCGTCCGGAGCAGTCTGAGCGTGGCGACTGGGGTAGCTCGCAAGCGCCAGACGCCCGCGGCCCCTCCCTCCCGGCACGCGAGCAGGCGGGGCGGCGGCGGCACTTCCCGGCGTGCTCCGCGGGCGGGCGCGCAGGCGCAGTGGGGCCCGGCCGGGGTGCGCGGGCCGGGCTAAGGCTGGGCCGGGCTAAGGCTGCGCCGGGCGGTAGCGGCGCCAGAGCGAGTGGAGCGCTCGGGAGTCCCGGGCGGTGGCGGCGGTGGCGGCGTCGAGGAGGAAGGCGGCGGCGGCCCAGCGGCTCTCCTCCGGCCGGCGCCCGGCCCGGCCCGTCTCGCGAGCTCGCGGCGGCCGCGCGGCCCAGCGCGCCCCCGACCCCGAGCCCCTCCGCCGCCGCCGCCGCCATGGCCAGGCCGCTGGTGCCCAGCTCGCAGAAGGCGCTGCTGCTCGAGCTCAAGGGGCTGCAGGAGGAGCCGGTCGAGGGCTTCCGCGTGACGCTGGTGGACGAGGGCGACCTGTACAACTGGGAGGTGGCCATCTTCGGGCCCCCCAACACCTACTACGAGGGCGGCTACTTCAAGGTGAGCCGGGTGAGCCCCGCAGCCTCCGGCGGGCGGCTCAGCTTCCCCGCTGGGGGCGGGGACCCTCCGTCGCTGCTGCAGTCTGGCCCCGGGACTCCCCGAGAACCCCCAGTTCCTCCGGGCACCAGAGGCCTCGCTGTCTCCCGGTTAGTCTGCCGGCCCTGCAGAGGAGTCCTGGGACCCTGCCGGGTTTGTCCGGCTGTGGAGCTCTTGCTTACCTCGCCCCCGGGAGGGCTGGGGCCGCCACCCCTCCCTCGCCCGGCCGGGCGGGAGAGGGGAAGGGAGAGCCCGGGCAAACCCCAGCCTTTCAGCTGCTTCCCCGCCCCCTCCCTGGAGGAGACAAAGAGGCCTCCCCAGAACTGGCTAGTTGCTATTGTTGGGGAGCTCAGGGCCGGTGGGGAAGGGAGGGAGGCCAGCCAGGGGTGGGTGGCGCGGCCACTTGCTCGGGTTCCAACAAAGGCCCGGATAAAGCCTTGGCAGCCGCGACCTGCTTGGAAAGCGGCCACTCTTGCCGATAGCAGCCGGCCAAGCACTCCGGCCTCATCCGCAGCTTTATGTAACCTGTTCTCCAGGGAATGGTGAGGGAGGGGCGGTCCCTCCTACCCTGCTCTCTGGAGCCACCCCCCAGGCCGCTGCTAGCGTCCTGGACCCCGACCTCCAAAGCTCGGGGCTCCTCTTTCACCCCAGCTGGCCTTTCTTAGATTCCACTGAGCAGGTGGCTTCTTGGGACCCAAATCGCGAGTTCTGCGCCTATTCTTCTGTGCTCTGGTGATTTCGTTCCCAGCAGTTCCTTGTTTAGTAGTTGTTGGGAGCAGGGAGACTCTTTCTGTCTGGTGTGGAAAGGACTTAGGCCAAAACCAGGGCAGTTTTCTCGATTTCACCGTCTGAGCCCAGCCATAGCCGAGGACTCCTCTAAGAGACACAGAACCTTCTTGGGGCCAGAAGGACAAGGCGAGGGGTCTCCCTGCGTGCGAGATGGGGAGCCAGCCCCCATGCAGGAGTCTGCTGCCGTCACCACTTGCCAAGAGCCCGGGCACAGCCTGCTTGTGCCTTGGCTGGAAGGCTGGGTGGCAGCAGAAACCACAGCCAGGGCAGGCTTCGGGGGTGGGGCCAAGGGGGGTGATGCTGCCTGGACAGATGTCTGTTTGCGCTCTGGGGTAATGTTTGAGCCGCGCCTGCTCAGTGGCTGTGAGGTCAGCAGCCTGGTCTAGGGGGCTGATTGCTGGGTTGGTTCTGGGTTACAGCCTGGAGTGGGATGGGGCAGCCTTGGGTCCTGCATCTGGAGCCCTGCCTCCCCAGGCAGGAAATGGGGCTCGGGCTGAGAAGTCTTCCAGGATGCCACATAGTTTAAGCTGCCCCCCTCTGGCCTCTTTTGTCTGCTTGGGGGAGCAGCTGTGAGGATTGGGCTCTGCTCAGAGCGGGGGTGACCGAGCCCCACCACGAGGCCAGGCCCTAATGGAGGCTGCCGGTCGGGAAGGAAAGAGGCCAGATTTCTGGCTCCTGCTCCCACAACCAGTTGCAGGGGATGTGGGCAGAGCTCTCTGGGCTGGCATGAGGGGATAATCCCATCTTCCTGGAGGAGAACAGCATAGGGGGTCTGCCAGACCTCAGCCACATGTGCGGCAGGTTCTGCACTCTCCTCTGAAGGCAGCATAGGACCCAGGGTGGCTCTGCCTGATCTGAGTGTGGTTGGGTGGGGAGAAGGGTGTAGAAACACAGGACTGTGAAGCGCCTGGGGCCACTGCTGCTTCCCAGCCACTTTTTCAGGCCTTGCTCTGGCAGCCAGGCCTCCCCCACTTCTCCTGTGAGCCCTGTGAGCCGAGGGAGCAGTGCTGTGTGCTGAACGGGGTGCCTCAGAGACGCTCTCCACAGCTCACTCGCTCTGTGTCCTCGGGCAAGATGCTGTCCTCTGAGCAGTCAGTGTGCTCAGCAATGAAAGGCATCTCTGGGCTGCTTAAAACAAGAGACGTGGTGGGACTCGGTGCAGCTGAGGCCACGTCTCCCTGCTCTGCTGTTGAGACCTTGGCTGTTCTCAAAGACCTCTGCTTAGGACCCAGCACTAGGCTCGGGGAACTTGTGGGTAGGTACTGAGACCCAAGTTTCAGGCTTGCTCTGTGGTCACGGGCAAGTTACTTGCCTCCCAGGGCCTTAGTGTGTTCACCCTCAAACAGAAGCATGCCCCCCAAGTGCCCTCTCTGCCCAGGAGGGGCTTCTCCAAAGATCAGCCTTTAGGAGGCTGCAGCAAAGGCGGCCCCAGCCTCAGCCCTTTGGAGCTCAAAGCACCACCAGGACCTCTGGGCCAAACCCCCAGTGCCTGACACTGGGGCTCTCCATGTTTTCCATGTTTACCTGCTGACAGCCCAGGAGGGCAGTGGGCGGGTATCACAGCCTAGGCCAGAGGCCGAGCAGCTTTGTCACCTGGGCAAGTGGCTCAGATTATGGCAGCCCTTGGCCCGAAGCCCTGAGCCCCCAGGGCCTGGGCAGCCATCAGGGGAGGTGCTGATGTGGAACAGGTCCTGCCATGCTTCTGTGACCTGTCAGTCTGCCTGCGTAACCCCTCCAAGACCAGACACCTAAGGGCAGACAGCCCATGCTGACTCATCTCCTCCCAGGGCCTGGCCCACGGCAGGTGTGTGAAGTGTTTGCTGAGTGAGCACACATCTCTTCTAATGCTCCCCACAACCTGGACCCTGCAGCCCCAGAGGTGGAGCCCCTGCTAGTCTGTTGAGCTAACTGCTGGGGCGTGCTTGCCACCTTGGTCCCACGCACCTGGCCTGGGCTGCCAGGGGCTCGGAGCTGCTCCAGCAGCAGTGCCTTGTTCCCCGGCAGCTCTGCTGGCCCAGCCCCTGGCCACCTGGACTGCTGGGGACTGGGATCAGCTCCAGTGACTCCAGAAAGGCCTGAGGCAGCCTGTCGTGGACCTGACCCCAGACCCGTCCCTGCCTTGGCCAGGATGGGACGTCTCTCTCACCCAAACGCCAGCACTCAGAGAGCGATCAGCCCAGGTCATCCTATGAAACGGGGCCCTGCAGGGGAGGGGGCAGACTCCAGCTGAGGCTCCCTGCTTTCTGCCCACCCCACCACAGGCACGCCTCAAGTTCCCCATCGACTACCCTTACTCCCCGCCAGCCTTTCGGTTCCTGACCAAGATGTGGCACCCTAACATCTACGAGGTGAGCTGGCCTCCCCCCATGGCCTGGGGTCTTCGTCTGCAGACCTGGGCGAGTGGGAGCTGGGTGTGGGGGAAGCTGTCACAGGAGCCTAGAGGCCAGTGCTGACCTATTCCCCTCTCACACAGACAGGGGACGTGTGCATCTCCATCCTCCACCCCCCAGTCGATGACCCCCAGAGTGGGGAATTGCCCTCGGAGCGGTGGAACCCCACCCAGAATGTCAGGTAGGCTGGGATCCCTGCCTCCAGGTGGGGAGACCTGCCTCACTGTGGTGTTTGCTCAGCAGGGTGCCCAGGACCCCTAGGGCCAGCCCCACCACCTCATCCTGGGGTCTCCCTCCCTCCCGGCCCTGTCTCCAGGAATGGGCTCCCCACACCGCGTGTGCTGCCCACAGCTAGGTCCTGGGTGCAGCCACCTTGCATTGTTGCCTGCCCGGCCTCAAGTCTAGCCCAGGCAGGGTGTGCAGGGGATGAGGGCAGCACCTGGGTATGAAGGAGGTGGTCTGGGCTGGCTGCCCCCACTGGTCTTGGCACAGGAGTCAAAGGCTGCGGGGAGGCAGCATAGGTCTGGCCGGAGCTCAGCTGCTCTCTGCTCTAGCTCCTACAGTCCCGGGGGCCTGGAACACAAGCAGAGGCTGTGAGAAGGCCAGGCAGACGACATCTGGTGGTGATGGGGGTGATAGTGCTCCTGGCCACGTCCACAAGTCCATGGTGCCTCTCAGGGCCTGAGAGAAGCCAGAGGCTCGGGTGCCCTGGGCCGTGTTTGGCTTCCCGGCTCCCATTTGCGACGTCGGATGCGAGCTGAGTGGTGCAGCCAAGGGAGAGCCCACGTGGGCCTTCCATGCCTGACTCGGTCTCTCCCCAGGACCATCCTCCTGAGCGTGATCTCCCTCCTGAACGAGCCCAACACCTTCTCGCCAGCCAACGTGGACGCCTCAGTGATGTACAGAAAGTGGAAAGAGAGCAAAGGGAAGGACCGGGAGTACACAGACATCATCCGGTGAGGGCAGGCGGGCTCCCTGCAGACATACTGCTGCATAGGGCGCAAGCCGGCCACCCGCCGCTCCCTGCCGCTGCTGCGGCACAGCAGGCCCAGCCCAGAGGGGCTTCCTGAGTGCTGTCTCTTTATGGGGCCACGTCTGCCCACAGGGAAGCCAAGCCCACGGTGGGGAAGGGTCCAGCCGGGGTTCAAGCCCAGCTTCTGGTCTCTTTTCTTTTTTTAGAAAATTGGTTGTTTTTTTTCTTTTTTGCATTATGAAATTTTCCATTCGTACAATAGCATAGTATAAATGTAACCAGGTGTGGTGTGGCACATGCCCCTAGTCCCAGCTACTCAGGAGACTGAGGTGAGAGGATCCCTTGGGCCCAGGAGTTGGAGGCTGCAGTGAGCTGCGATGGCACTGCGGCGCTCCAGCCTGGCAGAGCAAGACCCTGTGTCTAAGAGATAAGCAAATACACGTAACGGGACATGTACTTTACAGGTGTGGTGTGTATGATGTGCACACACGTGTGTATCCGCACACCAGCAATAGTGTAGAGCAGGAGCAAGCGCCCACTGCCCGCCAGCTGCCAGCAAGGCTCTGCCGCCGTGCTTTGCTTCCTTACTGGACGCCAGATGCACCTGGCCCTCCCGGTGTGCTGTGTGCCCCTCCTCGCCCCCGCCCAGCCCCTCTCCCTGGTTTATGTTTTGGTCCTTGTACTGTGGTGGTGCCTGTCCCCGGTAAACCAGAAGTCCGTGTCCGGCTATGTGGGGGCCACCGGCTCCGTGGCTTTGTGAGTCAGCCTTGGTTTGGAGTATCGTTGAGATCATGCATCACACGCTGTCTTGGTAACTTGCCGTCGTGAACATAAACACGTTTTAATAGTTTGCTGCCTAAACATCTCTTATGTTTGTGATTTTGAAATTTAGGGTCATTTTCCAAAGGCAGGAAAATGGGTTATAAAAGCAGAGCCTTGTTTATGGATTTCCAGAGTTAGCCCTTCCTCTTGTTTCACTTTGAGTTGTTTCTGGTTTCTCCCCGAGTGAACACGTGGGTGGGCAAGGGGAAAGGAAAGGGGCCCCCTTGGAAACGGGCGGGACTTTGCTCCAGGGCCACACTGGGGGTCGGTGCGTGCCTCAGCCCCTGGCCCATCCCTGTCCTGTTCTCTCGCATTCTGACATGCTGTATCCTTTGTCCATTGTCACTTTGAGCGGGGGCTTACTGACCCGTTTTATGACAAACTTAACCCTTTACTTGTTTTTTTTTTTCCCAAATGCTTTTTCATTTCGTCCTTTATCTTTTAATAAAATAAATAAAAAGTTAGGCACGCACCTGCCTGGGGGCCCAGCCATTGCATTCCTGAGTGTTTAGCTGAGAGAGATGGAGGCATGTGTCCACACCTTTAGGCACAGAAGGGTTCACAATGGCCTCGTTTTCCAGAAACAGGCAACACCCCAAATACATACCAGTAGGTGAAGGTTGAGCAGACTGGCCGGCCCACACGGAGGGGGTGGTGTGGACTGTGCAGCGTCGTGCTGCGTGGACGCCGCCAGGCAGAAGGGAGTGCCGGTGCGGGTCCCGTTAACAGAGCGTCTGGGGTGCAGGCGGTGCCGGGCAGCAGGGCAGGCGAGTGGTGGTTTGAGAAGAGTGGGACACCCTGGGGCAGAGGGGACTCCTGCTGCAGGGTGAGAACTCTGCACGCCGGGCCTCAAACACAGCGTCCCCAACCTTCTTGGCATCAGGGACCACTTTCATGGAAGACAGTTTTTCCACAGATGTAGGGGGAGGTGGTTTTGGGGTGATTCAAGTGCATTCCATTTGTTGTGCACTTCTGTTATTGTTGCATTGTCATGTATAATGAAATAGTTATACAACTCACCACAACGCAAAACCTCATGCCGCCGCTGATCTGGCAGGAGGCGGAGCTCAGGTGGTGGCACGAGGGACGCGGAGCTGCTCTGAGTCCAGACGAAGCTTCTCTTGCCGGCTTGCGTGCTGCTCAGCTCCTGCGCGGCCTGATTCCCAGCAGGCCAGGGCCGGGGGTTTGGAGACTGCAACTCAGACACACACAAAGCTTCAAGGACAGCACTTTGTCAAGAAATTAACATGTTCATGATAGAAAATTATTTTAAGGGCCAGGTGCAGTGGATCACTCCTGTGATCCCAGCACTTTGAGAGGCTGAGGCAGGAGGATCACTTGAGCCCAGGAGTTAGAGGCTGCAGTGAGCTGTGATGACACCACTGCACTCCAGCCTGGGTGACAGAGCGAGACTGTCTCAAAAAAAACAGAAAGAAAGAAGGAAAGAAAATTATTTAAGTACAAATAGAAAGGGCTTTAATCCTAATACCTAGGGGTGGATGTTTTGGTATCGCTTTCCAGGCTTTTTGCAATTTATATGTGTATATGTGTTTATCAAAAAGTGGGTGTGTGCCATAAATGCTTCCTCATGCCCGACCTTCTAGTCAGGGCATCATGGTGTTTACATTTGGTGAGTTCATCAGTCGCGCAGCCCTTCGCGTGGGCAGAGCAGCAGCTACACCTGCCGCAGCCACTGGGCTCACTGTGCCCCACGGACTGGGGCCTGCTGTGGCCGCTGCTCCTGCTCTATCTGGCTGCATGTGTGGCCCACCCACACCTTTCCCTGTTAGGTGGGCTTCATTTCCTGGAGCCCCACGGCTCAACATCCTGGGCATTTATGGTTTTTACGTGTGTGTACAAGCGTGTACATGTGTCCCTGCTAGTGCCCGGATCACAGAAACAAAGGCACAGGCTTTGTCTGGGAGGGTTGACACCTACAGTGCCGCTCTTCCTGTTACATAGTATCCCTTGCTGTTTTGATTTCCTTTTCTCTGAGTGAAATTATGCACGTTGTTTCCTCATTTAGGTCTCACCTATCTTTGTTGGTTGTTCTGTGGTATTTCGCGTAAACAGAATTTTAAAAACAACTTTTAAAATATTGCACATGGTGGCTCACGCCTGTGATCCCAGCACTCTGGGAGCCCAAGGCAGGAGGATCACTTGAGCTCAGGAGTTCGAGACCAGCCTGAGCAAGAGCAAGACCCGGTCTCTACTAAAAATAGAAAAATTAGCCAGGGGTGGTGGCACCTATAGTCCCAGCTACTCGGGAGGCTGACGTGGGAGGATCCCTTGAGCCCAGGAGTTGGAGTCTGCAGTGTGAGCTATGATGACGCCACAGCACTCCAGCCTCAATAATGGAGCAGGGCCCTGTCTCAAATAACTAAAAAATAAAATGTTGCTCACATAATCTGTGTGCCTTTCCCCTGCCCAGACCCCGAGGGAGGACCTGTGAGCAGACGGAGTGGCCTCCCAGCTCTGCCTGCGTCCTCGTGTCGTCCTGGGCAGCGTCCTGGTGCCAGGCAGTGCTGTGCCCATGCCCACCGACCCCTCCACCCTTGCTGAGCAGACGCCCTCACAGGCTGCATCCCTCACCCCCAAGATCCCAGTGCAGAATTAAAAGCCAGACTATTTTTTTAAATTATCACAGATACACGTAATAGTGCTGTGTTTTTATAGGGTGCCTGTGATGTTTTTGATACAGGCATACGCTGTGTAACAGGTCAGGGTCATTGGGGCACCCACCACCTCAAGTGTATGTCATTTCTGTGTGTTGGGAACATTCCGATTCCCCTCTTAGCTATTTTAAAGTATACCTCTGGCTTGTTGACTGCCACTTCGTGGTGCTGTCAAAGAGTGTTCACTCTATCCAGCTATAGATTTGCACCCATTGACCGTCCGCGCCTTATCCCCCCTCCCCGCCACCCTTCCCAGCCTCTGGTAACCGTCATTCTACTCTGTCTCCACGACGTCAGTGGTTTTAATATTTAGCTCCCACATGTGCCGGGGGGGCGGGGGGGGGGACATGCGAGATTTGTCTTTCTGTGCCTGTTATTTCACTTAACATAATGTTGCAAACGGCAGGGTTTCGTTTTTGTTTATAGCTTTGTAATATTCCATTGGCGTGCATGTGTGCGGTTTCTTTATCCTTGCCCATCGGTGGACACATAGGTTGACTCCAGTCGTGGCTGTTGTGAACAGTGCCACAGTGAACATGGACGCAGTTACCTCTTCCATACACTGATTTCCTTCCTTTTGGACGTATACCCAACAGTGGCATTGCCAGGTCATATGGTACTTCTATTTCGAGCCAGACTATTTTTATCCCTCAAAACTCCCTGTGGGCCAGCTCACATGTCCCATGCGGAAGGCTGGGGTCCTGCTTTCTGCCTGTTTTCGAGTCCGTGAGTGCGTGTTTTGACCTCGAAGCAGCCTGTGCGTCGTGCTCAGTTCTGTCGGGGCCTGGCTGGGTCAGGAGCCCAGTATCGGACGGTGCTGCTGGGGTGATCAGGGGTTATCCCAGCTGGGGAGAGATATCTGGAAAGCCCCAGAGGAACCGGCTCATGCACGTGCTCTGGCATGGAGGCCCCAGAGGCTGGAGGCAGCCCCTCTTGTGGGCACCCCATTGCTGGGCACCCCCCGCTTGGTTCTTCACAAGAAGCTGCCGGGCTGGGGTCGGTGTCCGTCTGTCCTTCCACGCCCCAGGGCCTTGCCATGCAGGCGAGTGGCTGTGCACACCCGAGGGCCGCATCTCCTGGCCAGGTCAGGGCCCTAAGCCCCATCCCTGAGGCTGTGGCCTCGTTCTCGTTCCTGTCAAGCCGGTGCATCGAGCACAGCGGGCAACAGCCATTCGGCCTGGCGTGGTGCACGTGTCCCTGGTGGGCACGGCCTGGCAGCCTCACCCTGCTGTGCTGGCACCGTGGTGTTCGTGACACATCCTAGAGGTGGAGTTGGGGACAGGCCCTTTTTAGGGCCTTCAGGGCCTGGTGCCCTCCATACGTTTGTGCTGACTCAGCCTCCCTTCCTCCCAGAGGGGCAGGCCACCCAGCCCAACTAGATCTTAAAATCCTACCGAGTGCTCGGCGGCTTCCCACCTTGCCCTTGGCCTTCTCTGCCCTCAAAGGCCCTGAGCTGCCTCCCCTGCTCCTGTGTGCAGGAGAGCCTGTGTGTGGGGCAGGGGCAGGTGTGCCTCAGTCTCTCCCCACCCCCCGTCCCCCTCCTCCAGTGTCCCTGTGTCCCTGCGTCTCTGCCCGGGCTTCTCGCCTCCACTGAATCTTCCTCCCAGGTTCCCACCGTGGCAGGGTGTTATGCTGTCCCGTTAAGAGGGCCCTGAGCGTTGCGCACGAGCGTGCCGGGGCTGGGGTTGGTGTGAGTGGTGCCCTCACCTGCCCTGTCCCCCCAGGAAGCAGGTCCTGGGGACCAAGGTGGACGCGGAGCGCGACGGTGTGAAGGTGCCCACCACGCTAGCCGAGTACTGCGTGAAGACCAAGGCGCCCGCCCCCGACGAGGGCTCAGACCTCTTCTACGATGACTACTACGAGGACGGCGACGGGGAGGAGGCAGATAGCTGCTTTGGGGACGACGAGGACAACTCTGGCAACGAGGGGTCCTGACAGTGCGCGCCCCGCCGAAATAAACTGACAGAGTTTTACCTCACTGGGACTGGACCGAATGGGCTTCTTAGGTGGCAGACTCTACCTCACGGGAGGTGTTGTGTTGGTTCCCACCCCTCTGGTTGTTTCAGTTTAGGTCTTTTTTCCTTCCCTGTATTTGTTCTGGGTTTTCCTCTGCTTCAGAGAAGAAGGGCTGCCTGCCTTGCTCGGGGACTCCGGGCTGGCTGTGGCCGCCGTCTCGCCTCGGGAGGGCAGCGTGGCCCTGACTGCTGCTTGGACGCCCTGACTCCAGGCACTGGCCACAGCCCAGAGGAGCCACGTGGAGCCACAGATGGGAACGTGTGGGTGCCAGCTCCCCGCTGCCACTGGGGGCCGGGCAGCTCCATGCCTGGAGCCAGAGACTTGGTGTGTTTCCCAACTCACGAGTGGACGGATTAGCTGTGGCCGCCTCTTCTCTCTGCTTTGGTTTGTTTGAAATCTAAATAAAACTACTTTATGAGAAGACAGAACCTCTCCTTGGGAGGGAGAGGCAGCCAGGAGGTCCTCGTGTGACCAAGCACTGCTGACGCCCAGGCTTGGGGCAGGGTGGCCAGTGCGTTTGAGGAAGGGGCCGCATCCTCAGATCTGCGGGGTCTGAGCAGGAGGCAGCTGGTTTGCTTTGCATGTGTTGAATGAACTGCGGCCGTGGACTGGTTCTTGTGGCCCGGGGTCCCCGGGGCAGAAATGACCCCTGGCCTCGGCTGCATGCCTATCCACGCTGGGGTCGCCGCAGCCCTGGGTGCACATGGTCTATGGCCTTGTTTTGTGCAGCTGGAAAGTCCAGGAATGGCTGGACTTCGGATCCTGGTGCCATCAGGACCAAGTTCCCCGTAGGATTCGGCTCTTCGCCTCCAGGCTTCCGAGGAAGTCCACGCCCATCAGCCTGGAGGCCTCCAGTTGCCCACGGGTCTGGTCGTCGTGCGCCAGGGCCCAGCCATCACAGCGGCCACGAGACCTTGGGCGGCATTTGGGTGGGGGTGGGGCGGGCAGTGCCGAGAAAGCCACGTGGCTCTCCTCCCAGGTCCTGGCTGCACCCCAGCACCCAACATCCATTGCTGCCTTTTCCTACACGCGGAGGGCCCTGGCCCAGCCAGTCTCGCCTGGATGGCCACGTGCCCTCCGCTGCCTCCTTCCCCATGCCGGCCACTCTGTGTCTCTCTGAATAAGGAGCTCAGTGACATCCCAGCCCTCACAGCATCTGAGGGGTCCCAGGTCCCTGCGTCCGCAGCCCTTCTAAGCAAGTGCTCCAAGCGCTCACCAGGCGTCCGCTCCCTCTGTCGCCACAGCGGCAGCAGCAGCGACTCAGCAGGCAGAGCAAGATTCAGGGTGCCTGTGCTGTGTGTCAAGCTCTTCGGCACAGCCGCTCCGTTGCTTCACGTGCTGTCCCAAGGGCAGAACCGAGCCGCTGCGACAGCGTCCGGCCCTTTGCAGAAGTTCGCCCACCCACCCGCTCTCGCCAGGGCCTCTTCTCCCTGTTGCCACACCTGCCTAATGGCTCCTGCGGGTCAGGAGCTAGTTGGGCCCAGTGGGGGCTTGTCTCACTCCGCCGGGGTGACCCAGACCCCGGGGTGCTGAAGTCACAGGAGGCGTTGGGCTCCTGGGCTGGGGACACTCCCAGGCTGGGCTCCGCATGGCTGCTGGCCGGAGCACCCCCACGTGGCCTCCGCGCGGCGCTTGGGCTTCTGGCTGTCAGGGGCCGGTCAGGCTCCAAGCTGAGGGCCAGGAGCTGGGCCGCTTCCGACCAGCCTCAGGCCGCACGGTTTCCACCCAGGTTCAAGGGGAGGGGACGCGGGCCCCACCTCTCAAGTGGTGCCCCTGGAAGGCCGGCCACCAGGATGTAAAACCACCACTCTGGCCTCCCCCTCCCCTCAGACTATGCCCCACATGACTCCCAACGGACCTTTGGGACACAGAGCTGACTCCCCCATCCGGAGCCAGGCGGGACCCCTGGGACTTACTAGCCGTGGGCAAGTGGCCTCGACTCAACGTCAGTGTTCCAAGCTGCAGAGGGCGGGTAATGACTGCAGTTGGCCACTAAGTTGAATTTCAGATAGACAACAAATGACTTACTCTGCATATATCCTGTGCCGTATTTGGGACACATAGTAAAAAACTGTTGTCTATCTGAAATTCAGATCTAACTGGGCTCCCCATTTTCGGTTGCTAAATGTG
Organism: Indri indri; assembly: GCA_004363605.1. Classification (NCBI taxonomy): domain Eukaryota; kingdom Metazoa; phylum Chordata; class Mammalia; order Primates; family Indriidae; genus Indri; species Indri indri. Next base: position 216,971 of record RJWJ010000382.1, on the reverse strand, counting down.
GCCACCCCGATACTGATGGACCTGCCTGCTGGGGTGTTTAGGATTGAAGGAGGTGGAACACGAACACACTGTAGAGTCAGTGTTGCTTAAGCTCAGCCCTGGCCTCACCCTCTGGATAAAGACGAAACTTCAGAGTGTGACTGCAGGACATGGGCCATCCCCTGAACGGGTGGGGCTTTCTCCAGAGCCCCTGGTGCACACCAGGTGAGTTCAGCACCTTTTGTGATCAGTTTTTCCAACCTTCTATAATTTATGCAATTTACATTGGACCCTTCCAACTGCAAGTGACAGGGCCCAATGCAAACCAACACGAGCAAGCTGGAATTTTACTGCATTCCGTGACCGACAAGGCCGGGGGCGGGGGGTGGAATTTCAGGCATAGCTGGATCCAAGCACTGGCTCTGTCCAGACTCGATCTCCCCACACCTGTGGTCAACAGAATAACAGCTCCCTCAAAGATGTCCACAGCCTACTCCCGGGAATGTGTGAACAGGTTACCTTATTGGCAGAAGGGACTGTGCAGATGGCGTTGAGTTGAGGACCTATGAGACAGGAGGTCAGTCACCCTAGATGACCCGGGGACCCCGTGACAGCACAGGGTCCTCCCACGAGGGGGCGGGAGAGACTAGAAGACGCTGTGCTGCTGGCTCTGAAGCGGGAGGAAGGGCCCCGAGCTGAGGAACTCAGGTGGCCGCCAGACGCTGGGAAAGGCAGGAGACGGGTCCTCCCCTGGAGCCCCCAGGAGGGACTGGCCCTGGCACACCTTGATTTTAGCCCAGTGAGGCTGGCCCCCAACTTCTGACCTCCAGAACTGTGAGAGAGTGAGGTTAGGCCACCATATATGTAATACTTTGCTATAGCAGCAAGAGGAAGCTGACACACCATCCAGCTCCACTTCCTGTATGGGCCTCATTCTCAGGTGGGCCCCTCTCTCCCTGGGAGCGCCCCCAGACTGACATCCTTCCGGCTCCAAGTCCAGTGGAGCGTGAGGGCGTCTTTAGAAAAGTTCGGGAAATCTGAGCCATGGTTTTCATGGAGCCAGCTCAAGTCGGGTCCTCTTCCACCCCAACCCTGAGATGGGGGTGGGGCACTCTGGTCATGTGGCATGAGGAGGGGGTGGGGCCCGGGGAGGGGCCCCCAGAGCTTGTGGACACCTGCCCAGGGCAGACATCACCAGCTGATCACACTCCATGTACGGAGCCTGCTGAGACCCCCAAGCGCCCACAGCACAGGCATGTAAAGTGTCCACAGCGTCTTCACTCATGATAACCAAACACTGGAAACAGCCCAGTCACCCATCAGCTGAAGAATGGACAAACGTGGTCCATCCACACACTGAATATCACTCAGCCATGAAAAGGGACGAGGCTGTAACACAGGCCACAGCGTGGATGGACCTTGAGGACATCGTGCTCAGTGAGAGACGCCAGACACAGAAGGACACATCCTGTGTGACTCCACTCACAGGAGGTCCCTGGGGTCATCAGATCCACAGAGACAGGAAGTAGAGTGGTGGGTGCCAGGGGGTGGGGAGAGGGAGGGGAGCGAGTGTTTCATGGGGGCAGAGTGTCAGTTTAGAAAGACGAGAAAGTTCTTGAGATGGAGGGTGGTGATGGTTTCACAACCACGTGTGTGTACTTAGTGCATGCGGCTGAGCTGCGCACTTACAAATGGTTAAGACAGGGACTTTTATCTGTATTTTGTCACAATAAGAAAAAGGGGCAAAAAGACAATTACCCTGAAACCACACGAAATATGTACAATACGAGGATTTGAACGCTGCCTATTAGGTGATAATTTTTGTTACATTTTCAGGTGTGATCATGGTCACGTGGTTTTATCTGAAGCGTTATCTTTCAGAACCACTTTTGAAAATGTGTGTGGATGAGAAAACCATGGGGTGGAGCTGCGAGCTGCCTCCCCTACAGGAAGCACCGGCGGGGGTTGGCCACGCTGCCCACCCTGTGCCCTGTGCCCGTGGTAGGATGGAGGCCCGCCAGTGCGCACTGCTGGCCCTGGCCCTCGGGACCCTGTGTGCAGGTGAGTGGGAGCTGGGCCACAGGGGAAACTGAGGCCAAGAGCCCTCGGGGGGTCCACAGATGCCAGCATCCTGGGTGTGAAAGCAGAAGATGGGGAAATAGGTGAGTTTTCATTCTGTCACTGTCGTGAGGGGCGACCCTGAGACCAGAGGGCATCCTGCCTGAGCTCCCCGGACGTCCCAGGACGTGGGGAAGACGCGGGCTGCCCGCCTGGGCCGTCTACCTGCTCTCTCATCCGTCCTCCCAGCAGGACTCGCTGGGAGTGGCAGGGCTGGATGGGGGTGTCCAGGATTCTGGGTGGGCCGGGTGAGAGTGGCTCCCGAGGGATCGGGGACCCGAGAAGATGGGCACACGTAGGGGCCCAGCCATGCCCCTCATCCTCCTGTCCGTCTGCCCGGGTTTGCTGAGCCTGCAGTGCTCTAGGCCCGTTCTAAGCACGACAGGCCTGGGCCTGCCCTGCTGCCGCGGGCGGACTGTGTGGAGAGCCAGCAGGGTGAGTCTGTGTGCGATGCCGCCTGGGGGCCGGATCAGGGGCAGTGCTGGGAAGAAAACGGAGCAGAGGAGGGGCAGAGGCTGTGAGAGGTGGTTGAGCAGATTCCGAGTAGCAGGTCAGGCTCAGGAATGTCTAGGGGAAGGGCGCTGCAGCAGCCCGCAGCACATGCAAAGGCCCTGCAACGGAGTGAGGAGAGGGAAGGAGGCCACCAGGCCATGTGCGTCTTGGAGGTTGTGGGGAGTCTGGATTTTTTTTTTTTTTTTCGAGACAGAGTCTGACTCTGTTGCCCTGAGTAGAGTGCCGCGGTGTCAGCCTAGCTCACAGCAACCTCCAACTCCTGGGCTCAAGCAATCCTCTTGCCTCAGCACCCCCAGTAGCTGGGATTACAGGGCACCACCACGCCCGGCTAATTTTTTCTATCTTTAGTAGAGATGTGGTCTTGTTCTTGTTCAGGCTGGTCTCAAACTCCTGACCTCAAGTGATCCTCCCACCTCGGCCTCCCAGAGTGCTGGGATTACAGGCGTGAGCCACCGCACCCGGCCCATGTTCCAGAACATTCTCGCCACCCAAAAGGAAGCCGTCCCCATTGGCAGTCACTCCCGATCCTCCTCCCCAGCCCCTGGTGACCACGAATCCACGTCCCGTCTCTGTGGATCTGCCTGTTCTGGACATTTCACATAAATGGAGTTACACTATGTCCTGTGTCTGGCATCTCTCACTGAGCACGATGTCCTCAAGGTCCATCCACACTGTGGCCTGTGTCAGAGCCTTGTCCCTTTTTGTGGCTTAGTGATACTCCAGTGTGTGGATGGACCACACTTTGTTTATCCACTCGTGTGGATGGACGTCGGGTTTTTTCCACCCTTTGCTGATTATTGTGAGTCATGCCGCTGTGGACATTGGTGTGTGAGTTTCTGTGTGGAGATATGTTTGCCTTACTCTTGGGTGTGTACCAGAGTGGAATTCCCGCATCATACGGTGACTGTGGACTACATGTAACATTTGGGGAACCCCCGCAGTGGCTGTGCCCCCTTACACCCCCACCCGCAGAGCATGAGGGTCAGTTTCTTGGCTGATTTACATTTTTTTTTTTTTTTTTGAGACAGAGTCTCGCTCTGTTGCCTGGGCTAGAGTGCCGTGGCGTCAGCCTGGCTCACAGCAACCTCAAACTCCTGGGCTCAAGCTATCCTCCTGCCTCAGCCTCCCAGGTAGCCGGGACTACAGGCATGCGCCACCATATAATTTTTTCTATATATATATTTTTTTAGTTGTCCAGATAATTTCTTTCTATTTTTAATAGAGACGGGGTCTCGCTCTTGCTCAGGCTGGTCTCGAACTCTTGACCTTGAGCGATCCACCCGCCTCGGCCTCCCAGAGTGCTAGGATTACAGGCGTGAGCCACCATGCCCGGCCTGATTTACATTTTAAACAACTCCCCTGGCTGCGGAGAAGAGTCTGGGCTGTGGTGCCCGGTGGGGCCTGGGGTGGCGGGGCGGGGGCGGGGGGGGAGACAGAAGGAAGGGTCATTTGCTGGGACCCAGGGTCAAGGGACAGGAGGGATCCAGGGAGGCCCCACATGCCAACCTTAAAGTTTCAAGGAACACTGGGAACTTTATTAGGATGGCAAGTTGGGGTCCAGGGCTTCTGAGCTGCGGAAGGAAGACCATGGTGGGGGTGGGGGACACCCAGCCCTAACCAGGCTCTCTGTCCCCCTCCCCAGTAGGCAGCACATTTGGGGCCCAAATCATCGGGGGTAAGGAGGCTGCCCCCCACTCCCGCCCATACATGGCCTCACTGCAGAAAGATGGCTCCCACAAGTGCGGGGGGGTCCTCGTGCACCCACAGTGGGTGCTGACAGCTGCCCACTGCCTGAGCACGAGGTGAGTCACCCTGCCCTCCGTCACCCCAGCATTTCCGAGAACCTATGGCATGGTTCCCACTCTCACCGGGGGCTGGGTTCTGCGGGATTTATGGCAACCATGGGGGCCACTTGCCCCTCACTAATAACCGTGGGGATCCCTGGGGAAGGTATACCCTCTGCAAGAGACACAGGAAGGGCTGGCTCCTTCTAAGGGGAACCAAGTGGGGCCGCTGTGACATTTAGGGATGCGTTTGCCGCCTGTGGCTATGAGGATATGGCTGGCCTCCCAGGGCAACAGCCAACACGAACCTGGCTCCTTCGAGAAGCCACTGATAAGCCCATCCTGGAGCTGCCCTACCTCTGGACTGGCAGCAATAGAGACCCCAGAGCAGACTGGTCGAAGTAACCAAGGGCATCCATCGGCTCATGTAACTTGAAGGGGTCTGGCTTCAGGTGTGGCTCGATCCAGGTGCCCATGTGAAGCGCCCAGGAGCCCACCTGTCTCCCGGCTGTGCCGCCTTCCTGTTGGCCGAGTTCTTTCATCATCAGGAAGGCTCCCTCGTGGTGGCGAGGGCAGACCCCTCAGGCCTGCATGAGAGGGCTTTGTTCTCTGTCGTCCGGGCAAAGTTAGGAGGGCTGGCGCGTGCCGACCTCTGGACAAATCGCCGTGGTTGAGGGAATCACTGGTCCTGGCCTGGGGGTCAGCATGTGCGGACACAGCCCTGGGGCGGGAGTCTGGGGCAGGGGCAAGAGGGCAGAGAGGGCTTCCTGGGGGGCGTTGGGAAGGACAGACCGTGCCTGACCCCCCACTGCCCGCAGGCCAGAGCTGCTGGGGCTGAGGCTGGTGCTGGGGCTGCACACCCTGGGCCACCCCAGACTCGCCTTCCACATCCGGGCGGCCGTGCGGCACCCCAACTACAGGCCTGCGCCAGCCCTGGAGAATGACCTCGCACTGCTTCAGGTGCTGGCGGGGAGAGTGATGGGGGGACCGAGAGCCTCGCCCCCACTGCCCCTCCCCCTCCCTCACCGCCCCTCCCGGCCCCCCTTCAGCGGCCCCCTCACTAGCCCTCCCTGTGCCTTGTAGCTGGACGGGAAAGTGAAGCCCAGCAAGACCATCCAGCCCCTGCGCTTGCCCAGAAGTCGCCAGGTGGTGGCAGCAGGAGCTCGGTGCAGCGTGGCCGGCTGGGGGGTGACCCACCAGGGTGGGCAGCTGGCCCGGGCACTGCAAGAGCTGGACGTCCGAGTGCTAGACTCCCGGATGTGCAACAACAGTCGCTTCTGGAATGGCAGCCTCACCCGCTACGTGGTCTGCCTGGCTGCAGACAGGAACCAAGCCCCCTGCAAGGTGAAGGGGCGAGGGGGACGGGGAGGGACAGGGCCTGGTGGGAGGGCCCGGCTGTCCACTTTGAACAGCCCACAGCCAGGGTGGGGAGTCCCCGAGGGTGGTACTGGCATTAACCCCATTTCTCAGATGCAGCAACTGCAGCACCAAGACGTTTAAGCACTTTGCCCGAGGCCACACAGGAAGTGGCAGAGCTGTGGTTCAAACTCTAGCAAAGTTGACGTGGCATAGAGTAGGGCTTGTGCAAAGGCCCTGGGGTGGGGAGGAGGAGCAGAGAGCCTTTGAAGAGCACGAAGAGAGCAGGGATGGGGAGGGTGTGGCTGGGAGGGGCCCCAGTGTCTCGATGAGCCCCAGGGGTGACAGGCTGGGCTGGGGGCTGCCCCTCCAGGGGATGCAGAGGCTGACCTGCACATTACCCTGCAGGGTGACTCTGGCGGGCCCCTGGTGTGCGGCAAAGGCTGGGTGGCTGGAATCCTGTCCTTCAGCTCCAAGGTCTGCACCGATGTCTTCAAGCCCACTGTGGCCACCACTGTGGCACCCTACGTGTCCTGGATCAAAAAGGTCATTCGCCGCTGCTGGCAGTCTCCGTCTCCAGCCTGATGCGCCCTGGGTGGTACCTGCCCCCCACAATGCAGCTGGGCAGGACCTGCCCTCCAGGGTTGGGGAGGGTCAAGGGAGGGAGCAGGGGGGGACTGGGCGTGTCTTGGAGGACCAATAAATCCTGATGGAGAAACCCGCTGAGCTACTGGTCTCTGACCCTGCCTCTGCCCATGCGGGCCTCAGTTTGCCCCCTTATAAAATAGAGGTTGCACCTCCCAACACTTCTCCCAGGAGGGGCTCCAGGGCCAGGGGAGCCAGGGTGTCAGCGGGGGCGGCATTGGCGGCCGGCAGGGGGCGTGCGGGGCGTCTTCCTACTCTGCGAGCACCAGCATGTTCACTGCGCACCGGCCGGGGGCAGACACTGAACACGAGTCCTGGAATCATCATCCTTTTCAGTAACGCCTTTACTGAGATAAGATTCACACTGCATGCAATTCAGCCATTTAAAGTGTGCAGTTCAGACTTGGGAGGCTGAGGCAGGAAGATCCTTGAGCCCAGGAGTGAGCCCTGCAGTGAGCTGTGATGACGCCAAGGCACTCTAGCCTGGGTGACAGAGCGCGAGACCCTGTCTCAAAAAGTAAATAAATACATTAAAATGTGCAGTTCACTGGGCTTTCGTACTTTCACAGAGTCGTGCAACCATCGCCACAGTCAATTTGAGAACATTCTCATCACCCCGAAAGGAAGCCCCGTCCCTATTAGAAGTCAACCCTCATCCCTCCCCCAGCCCCTGACACCCACGAATCCACGTTCCATCTCTGTGGATCTGCCTGCTCTGGACATTTCACATAAACGGAGTCTCACGCTGTGTGTCCTTCTGCGTCTGGCGTCTCTCACTGAGCACAATGTCCTCAAGGTCCATCCACGCTGTGGCCTGTGTCAGAGCCTCATCCCTTTTCACAGCCGAGTGATGTTCCACGTGCAGATGGACCATCCGGGTGTGTCCATCCATCCATCTGTGATGGACTCTTGGGCTGTGTACACATCGTGTCTGTGATGAGTTGTGCTGCTGTGAACGTTCAGCGCGTGTTTCTGTGTAGACGTGCATTTTCCTTCCCCTCGGTTGTAGACCTGAGAGTGCAGCTGCTGGGTTGCATGGTACCTCTACGTTTTTCATTTTTTGTTTTTAATTTTTTTTGTAGAGACAGGCTCTCACTGTGTTGCCCAGGATGGTCTTGAACTCCTGGCCGCAAATGATCCTCCCCCTCAGCTTCCCACAGTGCTGGGATTGGTGGCTTTGGATTTGTGTAGCGTTCCCATTCTCTCTCTCTCTCTCTCTCTCTCTCTCTCTCCCTCTCTCTCACACACACAGCGAAACGCACAAATCAAAGCGCGTGCCTTGCTGTGTTCCAACAAGTGCAGACACGTGTGTAACCCAAGCCCCTGCCAAGGTCTCCGGCGTGACAGTCGACCCAGGAGGCTCCCTCAAGCCCCGCCACAATCTGCGTCCAAAGTCAGTTTTTTGCACAGTTCTACTGCACACAACAAAGAACTTAAATGGATGAAAGGTCGCTCAAGGGGAAGAATGTTCCTGCCTCACCCTAGGAAGCGATCCTCCCTCCTCAGCCTCCCCACGTGCTGGGATTGCAGGCATGAGCCACCACGCCCAGCCATAGTCAAAATTTATTGTAGGACACCCCTCAGTTGGGCTCTGGCTGATATTTTTCTCATGACTGGATGGGGGTGATAGGTTTTTGGGAGGGGCAGGTGTCTTTTTAATCTTTAACTTTTTATGGGGGCATCAGCTACAGACAGAACATTCCCAGGTCACCAGGGAACGGCCTGACCACTTTTCACAGGCAGCGCTCAGCCCTGTCACCTGCGTCAAGTCAAGAGACAGGACAGGTGCACGCCCCGAGGCCCCCCCCTGCAGGTGCCCACCGCATGTCCTCTCTCCTGCAGACCGGGGGTCTCACCCGAGGGGACACTGTGCAATGTCTGGGCACCTCTGTGGTTGTCACCAGTGGGGGTGACCTCCCCTGGCATGGGGTGGGTGGAGGTGGGGAGGCTGCTCAGCACCCTGCAGGGCCCAGGGCGGCCCCTGCCCAGAGAACCACCCGGCCCCAGCTGTCAACAGCGCCCAGGGGCAGACCCTGCGGTAGAAGGACATTCTGCTAGTTTCTGAAGGTTTGAGGCTCTTCCAAAGGCCTGCGCTGGGCCCTCAGAGCTGACTGGCATTTCCCAAGTCCACTCCTGCGGGCGGAGGACGAGAGCCCAGCCCCACAGGCGCAGACACCCCCATTGTTCCCCAGCGTTTCAGCGTCCGCAGTTTCAAACATGCAGAAAAGTCAGAGATTGTATAGAAAACAACTGCACGTCCCGCCTCTGGGTCCATAAGTGTGGATATGTGACATTTGCCCGATCCGTTGTGTGTATCCATAATGCTGAGGCTGAAGCACTCGAGAGTAAGTTGTGGACCCTTCACCCTCCGCTATTGGCTGAGCTTCCCAGGAAGACGGTCACCCCTGCATCACCCGCGGTGGCTTCCCTACGTGCCTGCACCTGGAACCCAACTCTAATTTCCTGGGGACTTTTCTGTTTTCAGTCTCTTAAAAATTGTGGTGAAATTCACATACCATTCAATTTACCGATTTAAAATGAACAATTCAGTGTTATTTAATGCGTTCACAACATTGTGCAACCACCACCTCTAATTCCAGAACATTCCATCGCCCCAAAAGGAAGCCCCGTCCCCATCAGCTGTCACTCCCCACCCCGTCCCCAATCCCTGGTGACCACGAATCCACGTCCCGCCTCTGTGGATCTGCCTGTTCTGGACATTTCATATAAACGGAGTCGCACACTGTGTGTCCTTCTGTGTCTGGCGTCTCTCACTGAGCATGATGTCCTCAAGGTTCATCCACACCGTGGCCTGTGTCACGACAGCCAAGTCAACCTCAGTGTCCAAGGACAGATGAATAAATTAAAGAAACCGTGGCATATACACACGATGGAATACTGCCCAGCCGTAAAAAAGAAATCCTGTGGTTCGCAGCAAGGCGGATGGGACCGGAGCACATTGTGTTCAGTGAAACAAGCTAGAACAGGAAGTTAAACCTCCCCAAGCTCTTACTCACGTGTGGAAGTTTAAAAAGGTTGATCTCATAGAAGTGAAAAGTAGAACAGAGGCTACTAGAGGCTGGGGAGGGTGGGGTGAAGAGAAGGATGGGGAGAGATTTGTTACATGATTCGAGATTACAGCTAGATATCAGCTTTTGATTTAAAGTGAGAAAAAAAAAGAAGAAGAAAAAAGATTACAGCCAGACAGGAGTAAGTTCTATTATTCCACCACTGTAGGAGGACTGTAGCTAACACATAATAATATTTAGTTTCGTTAGCTAGAAGGAGGATACTGAACGTTCCCAACACAAAGAAATGATAACTGTTTGAGATGACGGAATGCCAAACGCCCTGATACAATCACTTTATCTTATGTGTATCAAAACATCACCACATGCCCCGTGAATATGGACAGTTATTGTGTGTGAATTACAAAAAGAAGCTCAGCGCACTGTCTCATGCCTGTAATCCCAGAGCTTTGGGAGGCCAAGGTGGGAGGATCACTTGAGGCCAGGAGTTTGAGGCCAGCTTCGGCAACATAGCAAGACCCCGTCTCTAAAAAAAATTTTTAAATGTATGGCTAGGCCAGGTGGCTCATGCCTGTAATCCCAGCACTTTGGGAGGCTGAGGCGGGTGGATCGATTGAGGTCAGGAGTTCAAGACCAGCCTGAGCAATATACTGACACCCCGTCTCTATTGAAAATAGAAAAATTGGCCGGGCATGGTGGTGCGCTCCTGTAATCCCAGCTACTCAGAAGGCTGAGGCAGGAGGATCGCTTGAGCCCAGGAGTTGGAGGCTGTACTGAGCTGTGATGATGCCACTGCACTCCAGCCTGGGCGACAGCACGAGACCCCCTCTGAAAGGAAGGAAGGAAGGAAGAAAGGGAGGAAGGGAGAAAGGGGAAAAAAGTCTCCCAGGAAAGAAAAATCGGGGCAGCCGTGTTCCTGGTACAGATGTTTTGCTGATGCAGATTTACTTTATAGACGTGCATTTCTTTTCCAAAAGGGCAGCTTTTTGGAGCTAGTCCTGTGTCCACAGTCTCTCAGAATAATCAGCCTGAAATATGCCAAGCAGTACATTTTGGGGAGGCACATTCTGGTCATATCTTGGGGTGCTGCGTCCCCCAACCCCCACCGTAGAGAGGGGCGTTGTGTTTCTCCCTCACCCTGCAGGGACACCGGGGCTGTTTCCGCCTCTGCCTGCTGCACACTGCAGCCCTTTGTGTTGCTTCCTGAGGGAGGGAGCTCCCCTCACCACGTCCCAGCCACAGCGCCCCGGCTTCAAAGCAGCTGCGTTTTTTGTTGTTCTTTGAGTTTTTGTTGCTCTTTGACATCCTCAAGGGAGACCTTGAATCAGAGGCGGGGAGTCTGGGAGGAGGGGGTCAGAGGTGGCTCCGCCCCCTCCACAGGGTCCTGGGGTGGCTCCAGCTGGCCCAGATCAGGGAGGCCAGGCCTGCAGGGTGGAGCCGCTCTGGGAGGAAGCTTATCTCCAGGCCACAGACTCTCCTTTCTGGCCCAGGGCCCCCCCACTCCACCCCAGCCTGTGACCCAGCAGCCTCCGCCTGGGATCTCCGCACCCCGGCGTAAAAGGGGGACAACGGCAGGAGACTGAGCAGACTGCGCTCTGGTCCCTGGACAGGGATGATGACACTGGATGACGTGTCCCCTGTGTCCAGGGCCCCGTGACAAATGACCACAAACCGGAGTCCTGGAGGCCAGAAGTCTGAGATGCATGTGGGTGGGCAGGGCTGCTCCAGGGGAGGGTCCCGCCTGCCCCTCCCAGCTGCTGGGGGCTCCGGGCGTCTTTGGCTTGTAGCCCCGAAGCTCCAGCCTCTGCCCATCTCCACACCTCCAAACTTCCCCCTTCTCGTAAAGACACCAGCTACTGGGTAACGACCTCATCTTAACTGACTCCATCCGCAAACGCCCTTTTTCCAAATAAGGTCACATTCTCAGGTGGCTGTGAGTTTTGGGGGGACACTGTCCCCTGCAGGACAGACACAGAGGCTTGCCGCCAGCCCCATCGGGACACCAGACAGGCCCCAGCCCAGCCTATGAGCACTCTAGATGGGGACGCAGCTGTCCTAGTCTCCAGACACGTCCCGGGAGGGTGTGGGATTCAGGGCCTAACCCCAATGTCACACCCAGGAAATGTCAGACAACAGGACAGCCCCCCCTTGCCGAGCAGCCTGGCGTCCATCTGGAATGATGGGCACAGCAGGTGCAGGGCTGCTGCTCCCGGGCTGGCTCCAGGATCTGCAAGGAACAGTCCCTAAAGGCTGAGGTTGAGACAACTGGGACAAGTGACAGGAGCATAGATTCAGTAGAATTCTGTGGCCATATGTCCTTCTCAAATTTGACTGTTTTCTCTGATATCTTAGGAGTGTTTAGGGTTGAAGAGTCACGATACCTGCAGTTCGCTCCCAAGTAGTTCTGGAAGAAAAATTGGCTGGGCGTGGTGGTTCACGCCTGTGATCCCAGCACTCTGGGAGGCCGAGCCAGGAGGATGACTTGAGGCCAGGAGTTCAAGACCAGCCTTAGCAAGAGGAGACTCTGTCTCTACTAAAAATAGAAAAATGAGCTGGGTGTGTTGGCAGGTGCCTGTAGTCCCAGCTACTTGGGAGGCTGAGGCAGGAGGATCGCTTGAGCCCAGGAGTTGGAGGCTGCAGTGAGCTGTGATGACACCACCGCACTCCAGCCTGGGCGACAGAGCAAATCCCTGTGTCAAAAAAAAAAAAGAAAAAGAGACAAAAGCAGGGACACAGAGAGCGCAAATGTGGCAAAACACTCCCACTTGGAGAATCCAGGGGAAGGGTCGCTGGGTGTTCAGAGGGTGTTTTCCTTACAACTTCTCTGTAGTTTGAGGACTTTTCAAAATAAATAGTTGAAAAAGGAAAAGAACCCTCCCATTATTCCAGCATGGCAAAGTCACAAACGCACGGGTGACTAAGCTTTCGAAACACCAGGAAGTCTTAACGCCCAGCTCGCCGGAGGCTGATGGAGGTTCCCCAACTGACTACGGGCCCCCGAGAGGTTCCCCACATCGCAAATAACCCCGGGTGAAGCTAAAGGACACTTTTTTAAGTCATCGGTGGCAACAGCAACAACATGTGGGAGTGGATGAAGCTAGGAGGAGGCCGACTGACCTCTCTTTTCATATTTGTATTTCAGTTTTGATTTATTTCCTGGACTATCCACTGGCGCACGGAAAAGATCGAGCACTCGTGGTCCCGTCGAGAGAGGACCTGCGCATGCGCAGCCAAAGGTCCAGGGATTACAGAGGTGTTAGGTCCATTGGCAGCAACCATCTGTCCTTTTTCTGGGAAAATATCAGTTTGGCGAGGGAGGAGCGAATGGGGGTGAGAGGGCAGCTGCTCCCCGGTGGCTCTGGGAAGACTGGACGGTGCCAGCTCCACCCACTGGGCCGCACCCTCTGTAAAGCCTGGGCCGTTGGCCGTGCAGGCGCCCCAGCCCCCAGCCTGCCACCCACCACAGCCCCCACACCCACATCCCTCTGCCCCACCAACCCGGTTGGCAGAATCCTGCTCCTGCCCCAGTATGAGTCTGCTGGGCTGCGGAACAAATAAATACCCACCAGCTGGCTTGAACAGCAGGAACTGGTTCTCTCCAAAATCAAGGTGTGTCAGGGCCGTGCTCCTGAGAAAAGCTCCAGGGAAGGGTCCTAACGGCCTCCCCCAGCCCCTGGGGGCTCCAGGCGCCCCTGGCTTGTGGCTGCTTCGCTCCAGTCTCTGCCTGTCTCCTCTTCTGTCTCTTAAGACACTTGTCATTGGATTTAGGGACCACCCTAATGCAGAGTGATCTCATCTCAAGACCCTAACTTAATCACATCCTCAAAGACCCTTGTTCCAAACAGAGTCAGAGTCACAGGTTCTTGGGGACGTAGCTTTCGGGGTCCCATTCCACCCACCACACCCCTCTGTGTCCACTGCTGTCTCTCCTGCCTGGGCCTGGGCGTTCTCCCCGCCTGGACTCTTGACCCTGGCGGTCTCCGGTGTCCGCTCAGCCTTCTCGACACACCTCTCATGGGGCGATTACCCTGCCCTGCTCAAACACCTCCCAGGGCTCCCAGCACCCTTAGCGTAAAATCCACACTCCTCCCCACCCATCACACGAAATTCCCTCACCCACTTGGGAAGGGGCTGGAATTCAAAGCCCCCACCTGTCAGAAAAATGCACACGAAGGAATAAGGACGGTCTCAGGGATGGACAGAGCGGCGTGGCATGGGGTGTGCGTCTGAAAGGTTTTATAAGAAAAAGCAGAACGCAAACCAACTGAGACCGACACCCCGTAATGTGTCCCTGACTGTGAGGCCCCCTGACACAGGACAGACCAGCCTGTGCCCAGAGAGGCGGCACCAGGCAGCCGCCAGGGCAAGGGTGAGCCTGGCGCAGACACTGCTTACTGGGTCAGTGGGGCCAGGCCTGAGGGCAGCTGGGAGGACTTTGGCTGTGGGAACAAAGAAGGAAGGGTTTTGGGCTCCCCTCCAGGATGCCTGTGTGTCTCCTTAAATGCTGGCTCTAACCTGGGGAGGCCGTCTCCTGCACAGAGCAAAGTGGGGAGAGGCCAGAGAAGAGCGGCTTTCCTTGCACTTCTGTCTGAGAAGGACGTCCAGCCCTGAAATCTAGGGGCCCCCCACAGAGCCTGCAAGCCTGAGGCTAGGGTGGGAGAGCCAGTGACAATGCCAGGTGATCACCCACTCCACAGCTCATTAAAGGCCCGGACAGCGAGGCTGGAGTGACCACCACAAGGAGGAGAATTACATGGGGTGGCGGGCGAGGGGAGCCAGCTGGGCGCCCAGTTAATGTGAGTTTTCAAATAGACAACAGATAATTTTCAGCCTAAGTATATCCCAAATACTGCATGGGATACACTTAAGCTAAAACGTAAGCGATCTTTGTAAAATCTGAAATTTAAATTTTACTGGGTGCTATTTCTACTTGCTAAATCTGGCCACCCTCCACCGGTGGCCCTGGAAGGCCTCTCCTTGGAAGTAGAAGGGGACTGGAGGCTCCTGCCCTGCGGCTGGGACCAAGCACAGCTGGGATTGGGGAGCGGAGGGGCTCCCCGGCTCTATCTGCGAGTTGAGAAGGCTCTCTGGGGAAAGGACCAGAAAATTGGGTCTTCAAGGCAGCCAGGGTTTATTTTGTAAACATAAGCCAAGGTCTCCTTGGGGCCCTGAAACTTCCCACAGGCCTGCCCTCAGCCCAGCCTCAGGGGCCTGCCAGGGAGGGACTGGGCAGGGGCAGGAATTCTGTGGGCCCTGTGCTTATTTACCACCCCGAGAGGGGAGAGGGACTTTGAAGCCACACGGGCCTCACTTCCTGCCCTCGTTCTGCAGGTAGCTTCCACCACCCTCCGTGGGGACTGTTCAAACCCGATGGCCCCTGGGGTTGGGGCTCTTTGGCTCTGGGCATTTCTGAGTTTCCAAGGGCCCTGATGCCAGCTGTTCCTGCAAGTGGGTCTCCCAGAGTGAAGCCCTCAGCTCCACAGCTGTTTTGTTTTGTTTTATGTATGTATGTGTGTATTTATTTATTTTACGAGCCTGAGTGTCACTCTGTCACCTGGGCTGGAGTGCAGTGAGTGGCATCATCACAGCTCACTGCAACCTCCAACCCCTGGGCTCAAGTGATCCTCCTGCCTTGGCCTCTGGAGTAGCTGGGATTACAGGCATGAGCCGCTGAGCACAGCTGCCTTATTTTTTAATTGAGGTATAATTCACATGTCATACAACCCACCCATTTAAAACGTACAGTTCAGTGGTTTTAAGTGTCTACGCAGAGTTGCACAACCACTACCATGGTCAATTTTAGAACCTTCTCATCAGCCCGAAAGGAAGCCCCGTCCCTATCAGGAGTCACTCTCCACCCCCTCCCCAGCCCCAGCACCCACGAATCCATGTCCCGTCTCTGTGGATCTGCCTGTTCTGGACATTTCATATAAATGGAGTCTCACACTGTGTGTCCTTCTGCGTCTGGCGTCTCTCACTGAGCACGATGTCTTCAAGGTCCTTCCATGCTGTGGCCTGTGTCAGAGTCTCATCCCTCGTCATGACTGAGTAATTGTCCCTTGTATGAATGCATCACATTTTGTTTATCTTTTCATCTGTTGAAAGACATTTGGGTTGTCCAACTTTTTTTTTTTTAATGGCCGCCCTGGGTTAACCAACTTTTTAGCCACTGTGAATCTGCTGCTGTGAACATTTGTGTACAGGTTTTTGTGCAGACATTAGTTTTCATTTTTCCTGAGTAGAATTGCTGGATTAAATAGTGACTCTATGTTCAAGGAACTTTCGAGGAACGGCTGGGCTGTGTCCCCAGCAGCCGTTTCAAGTTCTCAGCAAGGCTTGCTATTACCTCCCTTTTTCTAGCTCACTTCGGGGTGTGAAGGGGTGTCTGATTTGCATCTCCCTGGGGGCTAATGATACTGAGATCTTTTCCTGTGCTTGCTGGCCAGTTTATGTATCTTCTTTGAAGAGATGCGTATTCAGATCCTTTGTCTGTAGCTAAATGGGGTTATCTATCTTTTCATTATTGAATTTTAAGTGTTCTGTATATATTCTGGATATAAGTCCCTTGTCAGATATGGGATTTGTGAATATTTCCTCCCGTGTGGTGGACCGTCTTTTCACTTTCTTATTGGACAAAAGTTTTTAATTTTGATGAAGTGCAATTTTTTTCTTTTGTTCCTTGTGCTTTTGGGGTCAGAGCTAAGAAAGCATCGTCCAACCCAAGGTCAAGAAGAGTGCACCAAGCCCGTTTTTGCATTTATCGCTACTTGAGATTATTTCATCATTTGTTTAATTATTCATTGTAAAATGTGGGAACCCCGAGGTGGGGCTGCCAGACAGGACGGGGGGCTAACGCCCAGTGAGCCCGACTTTCAGGTAAACCGGGAAGGCTGTTCCTGTGCAACAGGGTCCAGACACTGCACAGGGCATTTACAATCAAATTATTTGTTCTTCGAAATTCAAATTCAACTGCCCTCCAGGTGTTCTTTCTGGAGCAGGAGAAATAGCTCCCTTTCGCCTAACTTAATACTCTTCTCTTTTATTGTGATAAAATTTACCATTTTAATTGCTTTTTTCTTTTCTTTTTTTCTTCCTTTTTTTCCTTTTCTTTCTTTTTTCTTCTTTTTTTATTCTTTTCCTAGGCTCTAGAACAACCAGCTCTTTCCTCTTTTTTTTTTGCCTTTTTTCTTTTCTGATCAGACCACCAAGACCACGTTTTAATTACTGCTAAGCGCGCAGTAACTTGGAAAGAAACCGCTGGCAGCAGCCCAGGCCTCTCAGGCCCCGCCCCCGTTTCCTAGCAACGCCAGACGCTCCGCCCAGGCCAGGGGCGTCGCCCACCGCGGTCACGTGCAGTCGCCGCCCGGCTTCCGTAGCGCAAGCCCGCGTGCGCTTGCGCGTGCGTGTGTGCGCAGGCGGGGCGTCTGGCGTGTCCCCGCGCGCGCCCGGGCCCCATGACGCCGCCCTGCGTGCGCGCGCCCGGACCGCGTCCCCCGCCGGTTCTTATAGCGGCCGCGGGCGGCGGCGACGGTTGGCTCGGGGTCGGCGCGGACGGCGACATGGCGGTTGTGCTGCTCGCGCTGCTGGGCTTTGCGCTGCTGGGCGTCCAGGGCGCCGCCGGGGCTGGTGAGGACCGGGCCGGGATCGCGGGGCCCTCAGCGGGCCCAGGGGGGGCCCCGGCCGAGGCTGTGGGCCGCGGAGCCCGAGCGGGGGCTGAGGCCGGCGGGCTCCAGGGAGAGTCGGGAGGCCGGGACGGGTAGAAGCTGCCGGCAGTGGGGTCGCGACCCTGGGGGCGCCTGGGAGCGAGGGGGATCCCGACCCGGGGAGCGCCTGGGGGCGAGGGAACCCCGATCCGGGGGTCGGCTAGGGGCAAGGGGTCCCCGACCCGGGGGGCAGCTGGGGGTCAGAGGGACCCCGACCCCGGGGGCGCCTGGATGCGAGGAGATCCCGAACCGGGGGGGCCTGGGATGGAGACCACACCTGAAAGATGTATGGGGGCCAGGGGACCCCGACCCCGGAGGACCCAGGGGCCTTCCAGGCCGGGGTGGCGCCTGGAGTTGAAGCAGGACCCTGAGGAGTCGTGAGCAGCGACAGTGCTTGGGGGTAAAGTCCCCTAGGTTCCGGGGGTTCCGGGGGTGCAGGAATCCCTAGAGGTGTCTCTGCCCTGGTGTGTGTGAACGTGAAGCCCCAGGCTTGGGGGCAAGAACTGAGGGGTCCCAACCAGGACGGTGTTGGAGATGAACATCCTGATTTTGGGTGGCTTGGGGAGGTGTCCCTGGCTCAGAGGTAGGATCTAGCTGTCCCCTGGGTGAGGGCGTCTGGGGAGCAGGTTGGAGGTGGCCCACCTGCCCTGCCCACTGACCCTAAGCCTGGCTCTGAAAGGATCCCCTGTGGACTACAGCTGGGGTTGGCGGCTGGTCTGGTGCCTGTCCAACTCTTCCACGGACTAGACCCCACAGGGCTGGGGAGGTGGCCTGAGGGTTGGGCCTTGAGTGTGGCCCACCCTTCCTGGGGAGCGTTAGGGCAAGAAACCCCCCACTCCAGGACTCCCTGGGGCCCCTACGTGGCCTGTGCTGCCCGAAGCGGTGACCTTGGCACTCTCGTCTGGAAAATGGGCTGTTGGCCTCAGTGGACACGAGACAAGGCACGCATGAATGGCCCTGAAGTGGGTCAGCTCCCTGGCTCTGGACAGGATTATCGTTCTTCACAGGATTTGGCCCGGGCGTCTCGCCCGGCTGTGCACCTGCTCCCTGGTGTCTCCTGGGCACTAAGCCCTGGTCAGGCTCTCCCTGGGGGGCCCTGCCTGGAGGGAAGCAAGAGCTCCCTCAGGGTTACCCTGCACTGCTCTCTGAGTTTGCCAGGTTTCGGGGCACAGAGTGAGATGGAATCCAGTACCCCTCCTGCTGTGCAGGTGGGGAAACTCCCGGGATGGGGGTGGACATATCCCAGGTTCGCCTTGGTCACGTCCTTTCTCAGCAGACTCACGCGGCATTGCGTTCTCAGCGCCTTTGCTGGGGGATGGGGGGGAGGATGTGTTTTGGGGGTGGGCAAGTGGTGAGAAAATGCTCACCAGAAATGGATTGAGGGGTGTTTTTCCAGTAGAAGAGCAAGACAGCCTTTCTTGCTCAGTAGGGAGACATTTTCTTTCCTGATTGGGAACCCCTGTTGGATTCTGAGTTGAAGTTTATAGTGACTGTCACATGGGGAACAAGGAACAGAAGCAGAGGGTCTGGGCTCTTGGAGGGGTCGGAGCAGGAGCTTGAGCAGGTGTCCTGAGCCAAGGGCCACAGGGTGCAGGAGGGCTGGGGAGGGGGCGCCTTTTGTAGAAGCTTCAACAGGTTACTCCTGGCACACTTGTAATTTCGCCTCTTCCTGAAACCCCAGGCGGCCCTTACTGAGCACCTCCCAGGTAAGGGCCTTGGCCCAGCTCCTGGAAGACACAGATAGGAGCCCCCCGCAATGTGAACACAGCAGATAAGCTGCTGTCTCTGAGCTGTCTAGAAATAGCCCTGGGTGCCCGGAGTCGGCCACCCTGTCTGGGTTTCAGGAGCAATACTGAGGTGATTGGGACAGCCAAATGGGTGAGGGACCTTTGGTTTTCCCTGCTTGGTGGCACCGGTCACAGTTTTGTTCCTCTTATGTGGGAGACGAGCAGGGTTCCTGTTAAGCAGAGAGCTTAGCACTGGGTTTAATCGCCAGAGGCCCAGCCTAGAGGTAAGTGGAGCCTGCTGCGCACGTCTGGGGCCGTCCTTGCACCGTGCAGCAAAGCGCGCACACTGGGCCGTGTGTCCGAGTTCACGTGGGCAGGTGTTTGTGCTTTCTTTTTCTTTTTTGCTTTTAACAGCTCCACCTTTTCTAGGGACTCTTACAAAAATCTGAAAGTCTGGGTCATAGGGCCATGTCCCACATGGCACAGACACCCCGGTTTTCCCTGTGGCTTAGTGACCGTGTTGGCTCCTCCTGGCCAGGATAGCTCTCCAGAAACTCACCTCAGGGGCTCCTGTTGGAGGTGGGTGCTCCCTGGCTCGGCTTGCCAGGGGCAGGACGGCGCCTGGCTGGGGGTGGGGGGAGGGTAGAGCAGGGGAGGTGCCACCCTGGCTCCCCGCTATGTTCTTGCTCCACGGTCTGGGGAGGGGCTGCCCGTGGCCGCCTCCCACCGGGCTCCCAGCATGGCTTGTTTACCACACGGCCCTGCCTGGCCCAGTGCCCTGGCCTGGCTGCCGAGTGGATAAGGAGGAGGGGTGGCTGTTTTTAGATGAAGGTGACTTTACTTGAGAACGTGGGTGACTGATCACGTGGCCAGAATCGAATTTTAACTTTTTTGAGGTGGCGGGCGAGGGTCAGGCCTTCACTCCGTGCTCTTGGGTGGAGGCTCTTGGTGCAGGGGTGTGGCTGGGGTCACTGGAGGGCAGGGCTATCCACCATTGCCCCCTGAAGAGCTTTTGGAGACCCCGCTTCCCTAGTGGCCCACCCTAGCAAAATTTTTAATACACAGACATTAACATCCCCTGTGACTGCAAAGGGCCGCAGACCATTGTTACATCTGAGACCAAGTTTGTCCCCTTGGGAGTGACATCACCCCATTGAGAACATGTGCCAGGACACCCAGGTGGTCCTGAGACTGAGTCGAAGGGGTTTCCCCGGGGCAGTGCGTCCCTCGGGCCCGAGGTAGGGGTGTCAGGCCGTGGGTCCTCAGAAACATGAACGTGGACATGGGCATGTTAGCCAGGTCCCAGGGACAGGCATCCACAATCTCCTCCTCTGAACCCTGGGCTGGGGGTGGGTCAGCAACACGGCCTGCCTCGGGCCTTCCCTCTGTGGCCCTGAGAGCTGAGTCCTGAGCCCCCTACTCCCACCTGGAGCTGGCGTGCGGAGACCTGGGTGCAACCTCTCTTCTGGCACCCTTGGGTGAAGAGGATGCTAGGCCCAGACAGGGTCCCTAGGCTCCAGGACCAGGCAGCCTGCCACCCAGGCCCAGGCCCAGGGAGAGGGGCCGCAGCAGGGCAGGAAGGAGCTTGCCGCTGGGCCGCCTGGGCTTCACTTCCTGCCCTGACTGACTCACCGCTCCCAGCTTTGCACGTAGCTGCTGGTTTTGCAACCTGGGAAATCTTGACTCCTGAGGAATGTAGGTTACCAGGAGGAATCCGTCTGTGGAAGTGGCACTGCCAAAAGTGGTAGCGGTGCCTGCCCCCAGCCGTCGGTCCTCTGAGCCATCTTGGGCGGTCGATGTGAATGTCCCCAGGACCCTGGGGACTGTGACTTGTGCTCTGCTACGTGGCCTTGGAGCCAGGAGCGTGTGTGTGCACAAGTATGTGCTGCACAGGGTGTGTACAGACGCATGTCCTCACAGGTGTTGCAGCAGTGCTGGGGCACCTGCCCTCAGGATGTTGGGGGCGGCTGTAAAGCCCAGGCTGGGGGAACAGGAGCACTTGCTCCCTGGGCCTGGTCGTTGCAGGCCTCCTGGGTTTGGAGTTCTGAGAACTTCTGTTCCATCCAGGGAAAGAAGCAGCGGGTGGCCAGGGGTGAGGAGCAGTGAGGCCCCCGGGCCCAGCTCCCTCCTCTGCACAGGGGCCAGGTGGCTGTTCTCGAGGCGTCCCAAGGAGACGGTTTCCTACCCGTGGGCTGTGCTCACAGCAACAGTGCCGTGAGGTCCCTGGATGAAGGCTGCCCACCCTTTGGGTTTTGAGGTTTATTTTATTGGTGACTGAGGTGGTCTCTGGGGTGGACAGAAGGAGTCCCACACAGGACTCCGTGGTGTCAGGTGTTTTCCTGGGTGGGGAAGCAGATGGAAGTCAGGCCGCTGCCCCCCGGGGTCTGTGTTCCAGGCATTAGGCTGACTGTGCAGGCTGGGGCTTCTGGTGGCAGTTCTGGGCAGCCCTCGGGCGGGGGTTGTGACCTCTGATTATTCTGCCCGCTTTCACTGTTTTGTTTTGAAACCGTGTGTGGTTTCACAGTTGTGCTGTTGGAAGTCACTGTGGCCGCAGAGAGTACCAGGGGTCCGGGGGTGACACCAATCACTGCCTGGAGCCGCCTGCTGGGCCCCTGCCTCCTGGAAGCCAGGCCCATGGCCTTTCTCGTGTCCTGACCTCACGCTGCTGCGCTTCCACAGACTGAGAGGAAGACAGCTCACCGGCCAGCCCTGGGCCGGGAGTCCCATGGGGAGGCCTTCCCCCCGGGGCACCCTGTCTCCTCTGCGGGGCACTGACAAGGGCGCTGACCCTCTCCCCTACAGCCGGCTTTGTAAGGTCGCCCCTGTCGCAGGAGAGGTGGGCAGGGGGCAGCGTGGAGCTGCACTGTGAGGCTGTGGGCAGGCCCGTCCCCGAGATCCAGTGGTGGTTTGAAGGGAATGGTCCCAACGACACCTGCTCCCAGCTCTGGGACGGCGCCCGCCTGGACCGTGTCCACATCCACACCGCCTACCGCCAGCACGCGGCCAGCACCATCTCCGTCCACAAGCTCACTGCGGAGGACGCAGGCACCTACGAGTGCCGGGCCAGCAACGACCCGGACCGCAACCACCTGACCCGGGCACCTAGGGTCAAGTGGGTCCGAGCCCAGGCGATCGTGCTGGTCCTGGAACGTGAGTGGTGGGCGCCTCGCTCAGTTTCCCTCTCGTGTCGCTCACCGCCTGGCTCCCACTCGGTAGAACCCAGACACTCCTGCCAGACTCCCTCCTACTCTTCCCCTGCTGGGGACCCTCCCGCCTGGACCGAGGGGCTCGGGTCTGGACATGGGTGTCCGTGTGGCTCTGTCCCTTAGCAGTTGGGCCCTTTGTTCTCCCCTTGGCCTCCCTCCTTTCCGTCCATCCAGTCCTTGGTCCGATCCGTTTGATCCGTTCCTTCACCCGATCCGGTCCTTCGTCTGATCCGTTCGATCTGGTCCTTCACCCGATCCGGTGCTTCGTCCGATCCATTTGATCCGTTCCTTCACCCGATCTGGTCCTTCGTCTGATCCGTTCGATCTGGTCCTTCACCCAATCTGGTCCTTCATCCGATCCATTCGATCCGGTCCTTCGTCTGATCCAGTACCTTCGTCTGATCTGTTCAATCTGGTCTTTCACCCAGTCCGGTCCTTCGTCCGATCCATTCGATCCGTTCCTTCACCCGATCCAGTACCTTCGTCTGATCCACTCGATCTGGTCCTTCACTCGATCCATTCGATCTGTTCCTTCACCCGATCCATTCGATCCGTTCCTTCAACCGATCCGGTCCTTTGTCCAATCCATTCGATCCGTTCCTTCACCCGATCTGGTCCTTCGTCTGATCTGTTCGATCTGGTCCTTCACCGAATCCTATCCTTTGCTCGATCCGTCTGATCTATCTGATCCGTTCGATCCGTTCCTTCACCTGATCCAGTCCTTCGTCCGATCCGTCTGATCCGTTCGATCCGGTCCTTCGTCCGACACAGTCCTTCCTCCAGTCCACCTCCACTCCTGCTCCGCTGAGCGCCTGCCCTGTCCCCCTGTGTGCGCTTGTCCGGTGGGTCTGGGGTCCACACTGCAAGCCTGAGGACCCCCTGGCTCAGCCCAGGCACGCAGCTCTCCAGAGCCTTCCCGTGCTGCTCAGTGTCTAATTCCAAATGAGTTCTGAGTTTGGATTCGTAAAGGGAACATGGAGAACTAGCCCAAAGGTCTGTGCTATTGGAAACTGGTGAAAGAACCTGGCAGCTCCCTGGGCTGCTGGGGGTCCTCTTGGAAGCCGGTGCCTCCTAGGAAAGGGGGGGGCCCTCAAGGGGCCACCTGCCCCCCCAGAGAGAGACTCTAAAAGACCACCAAATGAGGGCACAGTGCCTGGGTGGTATAGTATTTGTTTTTTAGAAAGGAATTTCTGGTGTGTGGTGGGGCTGCTGCCTCCAGCAGGTGGATGTGTTGACTCCTGTTCGAGGACTTGGGGTGGGGTTTGTCTGTTCCCACACCAGGTCGGAGCCAGTTAGACACATCTGGGCAGAAGAACCAGGCCCTGGTCCAGCGGCGTGGTTAGGCTGCAGCCCACGGCCTGCCTGCTCTGTCAAGGAGGGGCTCCTTCCAGCAGGGACTCACTGGAAGGCTGTGGCCTCCCTCTTCCAGGAGGGGCCCGTCAGAAGTTCATGTGGCCTCAGTCCTCAGGGTGTCTGGGGAGGAGTGGGCTGTGGGGGTGGTCCTCCCTCTCCCCTGGGCCTGACCTCGGCTTCGGGGGGGTGTCTGCAGCCGGTGCAGTGTCCACTTCTGTGGAGGACGTGGACTCCAAGACCGTCCTCACCTGCACCTTGAACCGTAGCACCACGGAGATCGCCGGCCACCGCTGGGTGAAGGCGGGCAGGGTGCTGAAGGAGGACTCGCAGCCTGGCCTGAGAACCGAGTTCGAGTGAGTGACCTGGAGTGGCGGGTGGGCAGGTGCCCACCCCACGCATGTTCTTGAGAACAGACTGGTCCTCGGGCTTGATTCAGGCAGAAGTTGGAAACAAGCTCTGCTCAGAACCCCGACCACCGGGGGTCCGCCAGCCCTGACCTGGAGCCTCTGACCGGCTCGTTAGGGTCCTGAGCGCACGTGGGGGCCTCGGCAGCTTTGTGTTCCTGACACAGAAAAGCTCAGACTCCAGACGCCCTAGTGGTCAAAGCCTTGTCCTAATTGGGGCTCAGGCTGGCTCCGAGCACAGAGCCCTTTTGTTTCTGGGCTCACTGGGAAGGTGGTTCACATGGTGAGGGGTGCAGAAGGGGTGGCCAGAGGTAGGAGGTTCCTCCGTGCAGGCAGGGGCTTGTGCACATCCTGCAAGGTGACAGGTTCCGTTAGGGTCTGAACTCAGCTCGGGACAGTCTCCCTTTTCCCCTGTGCCGTGGGTGTAGCCCCGGAGAAGCCTGGTTCTTATGAGGCGAGACTGCCCTGTCCCGCAGCTCACCCAGCTCCCTCCTGCTGTCGCTGCAGGGTGGACCTGGACGACTACTCAGGAGAATACTCATGCATCTTCCTCCCTGAGCCCACCGGCAGGGCCAGCATCCTGCTGAGCGGTGAGTCCTGCAGGCTGGGCACTGGCGGGCCCAGCACAGAGCCGGACCCAGGGTGCAGTGGGGGCAGAGAAGGGCCTGAGAGCCCCCGGCCCATCTGCTTTCGGAGTGGAACAGGCTCCCCCTGCAGGGCCCTGCGGTTCTAGGCTCCTCCCTTGTTCGGTTTCCCCTCAGGGCGCCCCAAGGTGAAGGCCGTGAAGAAGTCGGAGCACGCCAACGAGGGCGAGTCGGTCACGCTGGCCTGCAAGTCCGACTCCTTCCCCCTCGTCACAGACTGGGTCTGGTACAAGACAGCTGAATCTGGAGACCAGGTGAGCCCCATGGCTGGGTACAGCCTCTGTCCTCCAGGGACCAGGTGGGGAGAGGCGAGGCCCACGGCCGGGAGGCCTGGGCTCCACTCTCCAGTCACAAACAACGCCCTCCAGGTCATCGTGAACGGCTCCCAGAGCAAGTTTTTCGTGAGCTCCTCTGGGGCCAGGTCAGAGCTACGCATCGACAACCTGGACATGAACTCCGACCCTGGCAAGTACGTGTGCAACGGCACCAGCGCGCAGGGCTCCGACCAGGCCGAGATCACGCTGCGCGTCCGCAGCCGCCTCGCTGCGCTCTGGCCCTTCCTGGGCATCGTGGCCGAGGTGCTGGTGCTGGTCACCATCATCTTCATCTACGAGAAACGCCGGAAGCCTGACGATGTTGCGGATGGTGAGCTGTCTGCACGCCTTTTTCTTGGGGTGGTTCCAGCAACAGGGCCAGGAGCGGAGGGAGACTGTGGGAGCCCTAAGGGAGAGAGTGGGGTTGTGGCCTCGGGGAGCTTGGGGCTGAGCCCCGGCTGCTCCTGGCCCCTTTCTGTGAGCAGGCTGGGGGAATGCTGCCCGCAGCCTCACCCACCTTCTCTCCTCCCCTACTGCAAGCTGGTGTCCTCCACGGTAAGTGCCACCCTCCGCTGTGGGGGCCTGGGCCATGAGTGCCACACGGGCCTGGCTGCATGACAGGGCCAGGGAACTCGAGACCCACTGTGGCAGCCGCTCTGGCCCTGGGGCCCAGCTCCCCACCTGCATGTACCCAGCCAGGCTGGTCTGCCCTGTGGGGCCTGCATGCGCCAGGTGTGTGGCCTGCAGCGCTGGGGCCTGTGGTGGCTGCTCCTTGAACGCTGGCAGGGCAAGGACAAGGCCCTCGAGGCTGTGGCTTCAGACAGCTCGTTCTGGGGTGCACACCCATGGGAGGCCAGCTCAGAAGACCCAAGCAGGGCAGGGTTGGTCGCTGGCGCCGAGCCTCCCCCTTGGGGAAACTGAGGCAAGGCCAGCAGGACAGGTGCCCCCTGCGTGCGGCCTCATCCAGGGACAGTGCTGATGGTCTGTTCTGCTCTCTTCCATGCTGGCTGTCCTTCTCCAGATGACGACGCAGGGTCCGCACCCCTGTAAGTCCCTCTTGGGGGTTCCAGGGGTCCAAGGAGCTGCCTGCTGCCCTAAGGGCTTTAATACACAAAGGCCAGGCCTCAGGGTTTCCCTGAGCCTTAGTGCTCACTTGTCCATGGGGTGGGCCAGGGACTTGGGGGGGGCGCTGGGTGTGGCTCGCTGTGGTTGGGCTGGTTGGGGCCCAGGCCCGAACTGCCGAACTGCCGCAGCCTCCCGAGCACTGACTGCTGTCCCTCTTGCCCCCAGGAAGGGCAGCTCGCAGCACGTCAACGACAAGGATAAAAACATCCGCCAGAGGAACTCCACCTGAGCCAGGTTCTCTGCCACGGGCTCTGGGGGTGGCCCCAGGGTGCATGGGTCGGGGCTGTCTTCTGAGTGTCCCTCCCTTGCCTCCAGGTGGCCTCGAGCTGAGCTCCCCGCCATCATCCGTCTGCGGTGTCACCTCCTGCCAGCGTCCATTCCCAGCATTTGCAAAGTTCCGAATTCTCTCACCTCTTAAAGAAAATCCACCCCGAGAGCAAACCGATTGTAGATTCGAATCATATACTTATTTTTTTCTTTCTTTCTTTTTTTTTTAAACTAAACTAGGGTTTTCTATGTATAGAATTCTGTTCCTTAGGAGTTTTTTTCCTTTTTAAATGTTTCACGAGAGCCCCAGGGAGTTGCTGTGGTCCTCGAGGCCTTCGAGCCATCCCTGCGGCTTTTAGCCACCAGGTCTGAGTCACGGTGGGGGCGGGGGCAGCCCTCTCCGCTGGCCTAAGTCAGTGCCAAGTCCCTGCCCTTTATGGAAGGTCACAGGTCATGCGAGGTGTCCAGCATCCTGCCTGTCTGAAGCCAATGCTGTCTGGTTGTTCCCTGCCTTTTATTTTATTTTTATTTTCTTAAGGCCACAGGCCTGGTGGCTCTGACCTCTTGGCTGCAGAGGACCCACCCACCCGCACTCAGGGTGACCCTTTCACAGCTCCCAAGTGACACCCAGGTCCCCTTCCGTGCCTGTGCATCCGGTGGTGGGGCTGTCTGGGCAACTGTCGGGGTTTTTGCCAGGGCACCGGTGCTGCAGCCGGGGCTCCACAACTGCAGAAGCCTCCCAGCCTGGCCCACCGAGGGCGGCTCCCTCTTCACAGCGTCAGGGCTCACGTGGGAACCCCCTTCTCCTGCCTGCCCCTCACCAATAAAGACTGACCCCACCTTGTCCTCTCCTGGCTCCTGTCCATGCTTGGGTGGGGCCGGGTTTCCCAGGAGAGCCTGTGTCCGCCCTTGGCTGGGATGGCTGCAGCAGGGCCTTGGGTTGTGTCCTGGTGCCGGGACCCCATGTGTCCACTGGGACCCCATGTGGGGTGACCACAGCGGGGTGTGAGTGTTGGGGCACCGGCTGGGCAGGGCGTGGGGCTGACAGCTGGGCCAGGAGCTCTGTTCTCAGGGTGCAGCAGGGACTAGGGATGGGCCCTGTGAGGGGGGACCGGGAGACCACCTGTGCCTGAGAGCCATGGAGTGTGGGTGCTGACCTCTCTGAGCCTTTCTGCTTTTTGCTCTCAGCATGTTTTGGGCCTGGCAAAGCCGAGGCGGCCTGCCCAGGGGAGGGGCTTGCTGGCACCCACCCCTCCTGGGCAGGAAGCTCAGTGCCACCTGCTGAGGTTCGCGTGGTCCACCAGGACAAGGTAGGCAGAGGAGGCCAGCGGGGCCATTCCCAGAGGCCTTGTGTGCACCCATCTCCGCTCCTTTAGGCTTCTGGAGCCCGAGGACTGGTCATGGGACTTTGGTTCCAGCCAAGAGGAGACTGAGCTTTGGGGGAGGGGGTCACTTGCCATCTGCCCACCAAGCACAGCCTGCACCCTGACAGCTGGAGCAGATGGGGTAGGGGGAGCCTTGGGGAGCAGGAATCAGAGGGTGGAGGTCACGGGAGCAGGGGCAGGAGGCGAATGGGACAGCCCATAACCCTCACCAGACGCCCGGGACACAGGCCCAGACCTGGATCCCTGAGCGGGCCTCCAGCTGGACTGGGTAAGGGCGGTACCCGCACCTCGGGAGAAGGCAGGGGGCTTGGGGAGCCTTGGGCCAGCTCTTCTGGAGTTCCCTGAGGAGCCAGAAATCCAGGGTCAATTTTCAATCTTGTGGAGAAATCCAGCATTTTAAACAATGTAACAGAAGCTGAAAAGACACGTGACTCCTGGGCCACCAGTTTGGGACAGCTCTGACAGGCGGAATTGAGTTAAGCATGTTGGCGGGACTGAGGTCGGGCTCAGTCCGAGGACCTGGCCAGCCCCCTCCTTCCCCTGAGCCCTGGTCTTTGGTCCAGGCTGGGCGCCCGGCCGTGGTCCCCGCTCCCCAGAGGAGCGCGGAGGACAGCGCGGGATGCGCGGTGCACCGTGCGAGGCCGCCGCCTGCCTCTGCTCCGCGGCCGGGGAGCTGCCCGCCCAGTGCTCAGGAAGGGGCTGGGGCCATCTCGGGTCCGCGGACGCGCTGCCGGGCTGGGGTTGGGAGGTTGAGGGCTACAGCCCGGCCCTTCCCTGCGGCCGTCGCCAGAGGGCGCGCCCCCCCCCAACCGCGGAGCAGGCCGAGCCCCGTGTAACGTCGGGGAGCCCTTCACCCGCAGGCAGGCGGCCAGTGGGGCGGCCTCCCTCCCAGGACGCCTGGCGGGCCATGGCCCGTACCTGCACCGGCACATGCTTGGGCCCGGTTTTCCCCGGCTGTGACCCTGGGCGGGCAAGACAGGCCACCTCCCTGGGCCCTGCAATCCTGGGGGCACCACCCACCCAAATATTTACTCAGTGACATTCATTCAAAGACATTGATTAGGCGCCTGTGGTATACTCGGCGCTTGAGATTCTGCATGAACAGGCCGAGAGGCCCATGGGGCTCGTGGAGAAGGACGCGTCCCGGGTGGGAGGAGCGGCCCGGGCACGCTGCGGTGGGCCCATGCTCGCAACTTGCCCCTGCTCTCGGTGGTAGCTCGGCCTTCTCTCCTCCCCCTGGGGGCCAGGCACAGGCACGCTGGGGCTCGGACTCTACCAGGGGGAAAGTGGGGGCTGCAGGGCAGGTAGGCAAGGGCTTCCTAGCAGGTGAGAGGGCAGGGACTGGGCCCCCAGAAACCTGATTAGCAAAAATACGATCCCTCAGCATGTAGTTGTGTACGTCTTCCTGCAGCACGGAGTGTTCTTGTTCACCCAGCAAGCATTTAGGGAGGGCCTGCAGTATGCAGCCCTGTGCCCAGTGCAGGGCTGCAGTGGTCAGTAAGTTCTCAGTGGCAGCTGGCTGAAGCCTGCCTCGGTTCCCCCAGAGGTGAGATGGGGCAGCCATAGCTGCCAAGTCTCAGGTTTGGTGAGATCATCTTTGTCAAGTGTCTGGAACATTCAGGAAATGGCTGCCAGCCTTCCCTGGGAACCTCAGGGTCTCAGGAGTCCCAACCCCCAGCGGGCAGAGGGGCAGGGCTGGGATGGCTGTCAGAGGAGGGCTCATTCCTGGGCTGAAGCTCGGTGGCCAGTCTGCTTGCACCTGCAAATCAGCCCCTCCTCTTCCTTACCCACCTCCTACCCCAGGGGTGCCGTGGGGTGGCCTGCAGGGGCCAGCTGCTGGGACTTTGGGCAGCACCTCCCACTTTATGGGCCCAGGGCAGGGACAGTGACACCCCAAGTTACCACCATGTTTGGCAGCAGAAGGTCCTGAAATGGAATCGGCCAGAGTTAGGGACCATCAGACTTTGGTCTTCCCACCAGGGGTGCTGGGGCAGACTCGGCAGGAAAAAGAAAAACTGGGGATCCCAGTCAGCAGGACTGAAGGCCCCGCTCTCATCATAGACACGGAAACAGGCCCAGGGAAGAGCCGCTCAGGTTGTGCCCCTGCGAAGATGGCATCTCTGTGTGTGGCTAGACCCAGCCTCGGTTTCCCCAGCAGTAAACGTGAGATCCTGGTCCTGCCATGCATGGCTGATCCTCCCGCTTTTTTTTTGAGGCAGGGTCTTGATATGTTGCCCAGGCCGGAGTGCAGCGGCTATTCACAGGAATGTAGCTTACTGGAGCCTTGAACTCTAGGCTCAAGGGAGCAGCTGGGCCCACAGGCGTGCGCCACCACGCCCAGCTCAGACATTCAGTATTTACTGTGTCCAGCAGCAGATTTTCCAGTCTGGCTCAGTGCCTGCCCTGGCCTAATTTTGTCTTCCTGGTCTTAAACTGTTTTTCACTCAGAAGGCCCCCAAATTACATAAGCTTCAGGGCTTCCGACCTGGCCCTGCCCCTGGCCAAGTGGGAAATGTGGGTCTGCGGCTGGCCAGTGCCGTGAGGGATGCCGAGGAAGGAAGTGGGGCGGGAGGCGGGAAGTGGGGAAGACCCTGCCGGAGGGGAACCACCAGGGCACGGGCCGAGCTGGAGCAGGGCTGGCCTGGGCAGCCCAGCAGGAGGGGTCTGCGTGCTCAGAGCCCAGGGAAGGGGGCACAGTGTGCAAAGCAGGGATGGCAGGGAGGGCTGGGATTTTCTTCCAAAGGTAATGGGGAGCCATGGGTGGTTTTAGGCAGCAGATGTAAACTGACCGGAGAGGGTTTTTGTGGGGGGAGTTGTTTTTTTTTTGAGACAGAGTCTCACTCTGTTACCCAGGCTTGAGTCCTGTGGCATCAGCCTAGCTCGCAGCAACCTCCAACTCCTGGGCTCAAGAGATTCTCCTGCCTCAACCTCCCAAGTAGCTGGGACTACAGGCACCACCACCACGCCCAGCTAATTTTTCTACTTTTAGTAGAGACAGGGTCTTGCCTTTGTTCAGGCTGGTCTTGAACTCCTGAGCTCAAGCGATCCTCCCGCCTCGGCCTCCCAGAGTGCTGGGATTACAGGCGTGAGCCACCTGCCTGACTGGAGAGTTTTTATATCTGTCACCCACAGCCCCCCAACTCTCTGCCCTCCTTCTTCATCTCCTGCACCCACCCCCTGGGCCCTGAATTGAGATGCTTCTCCCACAAGTCAGGTGTAGTCCTGCCTCCGGGCCTTTGCCCAGACTACGCAGCCTGTCCAGAATGCTCTTCCTGCAGAAGTCCCCAACACGGTTCCTTCCCTCCCTCAGGCCTTCTGTAGGACATCACCTCCTCCTCCTCCCCACCTTCCTCATGCCTGTCCTTGCTCCGAGTTTTTGTACAGCACCTACCACCTTCTAGCAGACAATATCATATTTGCTAGATGTGACGTCTGTCTGTCTCCTCTGCCTGGTTCTCAGCCCCTGGATCAGGTGCTTAATCAGTATGTTTAAAATAAATATAATAGACAAATGCAAAGAGTGCTGTGGCCTGGGCAGGCTGCCGAGTCAGTGTGGTAACACCAGGGAGGCTGGGACTGGTGCCTGTGCACACTGATGGTGGCCTGGCCTGGGTTAGGAGTCGCCAGGACCGGGTCACAAGGAGCCCCAGGCTCAGAGAGGGGCTGGGACCCTCTCTGAACCAGGATTGCCTTTCTGCCTGTCCTGCCACTGGGCATGGTGGGTCCTCAGGTTGGGTACGGGTCCTGCCTCCTCCCCACTCTCAGCCACAAGCCCTGGGGCTCTGGCGACCTGCCCAGCCTGACATCTTCCCAGGGTGAACATAAAAGGTCCCCCTTCAGCTGGAACATGCATCTGCCCTCGGGGCGGGCTGCAGCCTGGCACGGCCCCCTCTGCTGAACCCGGCCTCTCCTGCGTGGCCTCAGGACAGACAGCTGCCCTGCCCACCTGCAGGGAGGTGACATGGGGCTGGCATGTGGGCACAGGCGTCCTAGGGTGTGGGGCAGCCTGGCAGGGGTGAGAGATGCTGGGCTCAGCCCTCCATTGTCAGATGAGGACAGGTAGCCAGGCAGACCCATCCCGCAGACACTGTCGAGTGCCTACTGTGTACAGGGGTCTCCACACACATCTCCACCTCATAGCCCTGACATCTGGGTAGGCAGAGGGCACCCCACACACCCAGTATCAATGGCCAATGTGATGTCAGGCCCCAAACTGCTATGGAGCTAGGGCCTAGGAGGTTCCCGGGAGGCCTGCCTCCCAGGTGAGGGTGTTCTTCCCGCTGATTTGGAGCCCCATTTCTTTGTGTGGGTGTCTTTCTGCCTCTCTGTACTGCCCTCCTCCTCCCTGCTTGCTGCTGGAGCAGGATGGGGATGCGGGCTAGGGCTAGGCCCTTGTGTCACCCGGCGCCAAGCAGCACCTACCCCAGCCTGGCTCCAGCCCTGAAAGAGCCTCAGGCTGCCTCTGGGCTGGAAAGAACCTGTGTCCCTAGAGCTGGGGGGCTCAGGGGTCAGGGGGGACAGGAAGACAGGCAGCCTTGGGGCTCCTGGTGGGCACTGGTGGGAAGGAGGTGGCAGGCTCTGGGTCTCCCTGTGACCTCAACCTGAAGCCCACCAGACTACAGGAGACTGCAGCCCCCCACACCCTAGGGCACTGTTTGAGGGGTGGGAGTCCCCAACACCTGTTTTCCTTGTCTTGCCAGCACGGCCTCAGGGTCCTCATATGCAGGCCAGGGAGAAGTGGTGACAGGACCCCAGACTCCCACACACATGGAAGGGTCTTTGTCCAGGGCCCACAAAGGACAAAGCAGAGGCTCCTGTGACCTTTAAAAACACCCTTTTATTATGGAAATCTTAAAACCTATAGAAAGGAAAGAGGCTGCCACTGGCCAGGGCCCTCCCAGGGCTGCCCTCCAGACAGGCGAAAACTGAGGCGCGGAAGAGAAGGCCCTTGCCCTCAGCTGGGCTCGGTGACCTTGGGCGCGTCCTTGCACTTTGCCGGCCTCAGTTTCCCCTCGTGGGAAGAGGGCGGCGCGGATCTCCAAGGCCTCAGGCCGCATGACCTTGGGCTGCCCCCGACCCGGCGGCCGGAGCTTCTTCCACGCCAGGCCCAGGCAGGGCGCGCGGGAAGGGGGCGCAGGCGGAGGCGGGGCTCCCGCCCCCGCCCCTCCCCCGCGGCCTAGGCCCCGCCCCTCGCGGCTCCGCCCCGCCCCGCCCCCGCCTCCCCCCTCCCTCGGGCTCCGGCCGGCGGCGGCGGCGGCGGCTCCGCTCCGCACTGCCCGGCGCCGCCTCGCCATGGACGCGCGCGGGGGCGGCGGGCGGCCCGGGGAGAGCCCGGGCGCGACCCTCGCGCCGGGGCCGCCGCCGCCGCCGCCGCCCGCGCCCCCACAACAGCAGCCGCCCCCGCCGCCGCCGCCCGCCCCCCCTCCGGGCCCCGGGCCCGCGGCCCCTCAGCAGCCGCCCCGAACCGAGGCGGCGCCCCCCGAGGCGGCGGACGAGGGCGGCCCGCGGGCCCGGCTCCGCAGCCGCGACAGCTCGTGCGGCCGCCCCGGCACCCCGGGCGCGGCGAGCACCGCCAAGGGCAGCCCGAACGGCGAGTGCGGGCGCGGCGAGCCGCAGTGCAGCCCCGCGGGGCCCGAGGGCCCGGCGCGGGGACCCAAGGTGTCGTTCTCGTGCCGCGGTGCGGCCGCGGGGCCAGCGCCGGGACCGGGCGCAGGGCCGGGGCCGGGGCCGGGGGATGAGGCGGGCAGCGAGGAGGCGGGCCCGGCCGGGGAGCCGCGCGGCAGCCAGGCCAGCTTCATGCAGCGCCAGTTCGGCGCGCTCCTGCAGCCGGGCGTCAACAAGTTCTCGCTGCGGATGTTCGGCAGCCAGAAGGCCGTGGAGCGCGAGCAGGAGCGCGTTAAGTCAGCGGGGGCCTGGATCATCCATCCGTACAGCGACTTCAGGTACCGCCTCCGGGAGGGGCCGGCCAGCGCGGAGGGGGCCCGGAGAGCGGACGCGCGCGGGGGCTGTCCTTGGAGAGCCTTGGGGAGGGCGGGGCGGCGCGCCCGGCCGGTGACCTCGGGGGCTCCTCGGTGACCTCGGACGTGCCCCGGACCCGCCCCGAAGTGCTCCTGCCTTTCGGGGGCTCTCGGGGGCGCGCGCGGGCTCCCGGGGTGACCCCGGCGGGCCCCCTCCCACGCACCCTGACATCCCCAGCCCTGCAGCGCGGCGGCTGCACGTCGAAGGCCGCAGGGCCAGGGTCTGAGCGCTGGGGGGCGGAGAGGACGAATAGAGGGGAACGTGGGCACCAGGGAGCGGCGGCTCAGGAGCCAGGAGGAAAGAAGGGCGCCCCGGAGGACGCACCCGAGAGAGTCCGACAGAGAAGGGGTTAAGCGAATGCGGGGCGCTCTCACGGTCTCCACCTGCACCCCGCGCCAGGTGGAGGCATGTCCGGGGTCCGCGGGCCTGGGTTGCGTGCGAAGAGGAGGCGCTGAGCGCGTGGGGTCCCCAGGCTGTGTGTTCTATGAGCCCCTCAACCCGAGCCGCTGCGTGGTGCGCCCATGTGTCGGTGGGTGTGTAGATGTCGATATGGATTAAACTGGTTGATGCCTGGAAAGGCTTAGAGCAAGGCCTGGCGCAGGGCCACGGCCTCATGTTTGGGGTTCTGGTTCCTGGGAGTGCGTTGTGTGGCCGGCGAGAGTGAACAGGAGCATGTGACTGCGGAGGGCAGGGGTTCTGGGGGCCTGGCGATCTGGGGGGAGGCGTGTCCCCAGGGGTGTGTCTGCGTGGTGGGTCATTGGTGTGTGTTCCAGTGGCGCGTGTGCGTGCATGTGCGCACCCGTGTGCAGGGTGTGTCTGTGTCAGTGGGTGTGTATATGTTGGTAGGACGTCTGATTTGTGTGTGTTGGGGAGAGGTGTTGTGTGTGTGTGTGCGTCAGTGGGCAGTGGTGTGAGCTGTGTGCAGGTGTCACACGTGGAACCATGGAATTCTGCGTGACCGAGTGAGCCAGAGAGTTTATGTCTGTTTATGTCTGGGAGTTGGGTGTGGAGGGTGTAGGTGGGACGTGCTTCTCCGCCAAACCCGGGCACTTGGGGCAAGCACGGTTTCAGCACCGCGGACAGCGCCCCGGCCTCTGGGATCCTGCCGGCTCTTTTCCCGCCCTGGTCTCTCCTCCCCCAGGCCTGAGCCCCCAAGAATGGGCCCCGTTTGCCCCTGGACCCCCAGATCTGGACAAGGGGGCTGTGGAATCTCCCTTTCCCTGGCCCTTCTGCACCCCCCTCCATGCTTGACTAGGAAGCAAGCCCAGGGGCACACAAGTTGAACAGAGCCTGGAAGAAAGCCCCAGATTCCAACTCCCCACCCCTGAGGCCTTCCTAAGAGGTGAACACAGCTATGACCAGTAGCCTGGATTTCAGGAGAGGCCAGGGGTGGGAGGACCCCAGGAGGGGCTCAGAAGGATTGCCTCTGTGCCCTCCCACCCTGCATGTGGGGGTTCAGCATTTCCCTGCAGGTGGCCAGGCTGGGAGGGCTCTGGCCAGTGTCTGGGCTCAGTGTTCCAGTCTGTGAAGCGGGGACAGCAGGGAAGGATGGACTGGGTTTCCAGGGCCCCGTGGTCTGCCTGGCCCCACTGTGAAGGGGGTGCTAGCACCAGTTGGCCAGAGGGATGTGGGGACCTGGTGGGCAGGGGGCTGCAGACAGCACCCACTCCCCTTGGTCCCCTGTGGCATGTCTGCCAGCAGCGCCTCCCCACCCCCACACTAGCAGTCCACAAGGGGTGGGTGCAAGGCTGGCGCTGGGAGCTGGCAGCTCTGGGCTTCCCCTTGGCTGCAGAAGGGCAGCGTGAGGCTTGGGGGGCAGGTGGGCCAATCCCGAGGTGGATGGGGGGAGAAGGCTGGTAGGAGGAGTGATGCTCGCTCAGCCTTGTGCTCCACCGTGGGCCTTGTCGCATGCTCTGAGATACAGAGGGGCCATGGGGGCCATGAGGTCCCAGCTGGGCAGAGAAATTGAAAGATGGGGGCTTGGCAAGTGGGGAGGGGGCAAGTGTGGCCTGTTTTGGGGACTAGGGGAGCAAGTGGTTAGTTTTTATTTATTTATTTATTTATTCTGAGACAGGGTCTCGCTCTGTCACCCAGGCTGGAGCACAGTGGCCCCATCATAGCTCACTGCAGCCTCCAACTCCTGGCCTCAAGCGATCCTTCTGCTTCAGCCTCCCAAAGTGCTGGGATAACAAGCACAAGCCACTGCACCCGGCCTCAAAATTTAAAAAAGACTTAGATGTTGCCAATCTGGGGTGCACTGGGGCCTCTACAAGCCTCCCGTACTTTGAGACCTGTGCCCCTTCTAGACCCTTCTGATTCAATACGGAGACAGACCCCAAGTATATCACAAGAGCAATGCTTCCTGAGCCCCGCCCCCCGCAAGGCCAGGGGCTGTTGGAAACATCTTACGAGTATTGATTTAATAATATTAATTATTACAATGGTGAGGGGGGTGCTGTTCCATTTTACACAGGAGGAAAGGGAGGCTCAGAGAGGTAAAGTCACTTTCTCAAAGCCACACAGCTCATTGGGCAGATCTGGGATTCCCATCTGGACAGGCTGGCCGGGTATCCCCACTCTTGGCTGCAGGCAGCCCAGCCTCTGCCTGAGTCCCATCCAATAAGGAGAAATGGGAGACACAAGGCATTCTGGGGACTGCTGGAGATGTTGGGGGTCCCCAGGGTGGGCAGTGGGTAATATTAATATATGTATCTATGTTAATTTCCTAAAACCATGTGTGAGGAATGTGGGGAGACTTCTCTGCGCCCACTCTCTGCCTTTGCCCCTTCTGCTCTCACAGCCCGAAGGTGAGGAAACCGGCCCCACTGGGGCGATGCGCAGGCAACGTGTGAAAGGAGAAGGGAGAAGGAGCCTCCCCGGCCCCCGCCCCACTTCCTGGCCCTGCGGCTGGAGGTCCCACCACCTCCTTGGTTTGCTTTCTGCTGGTGGAGGCCACCCTGTGAGACCAGCCTGCGCCCGGCTGACACTGAGGACGGGACCGTTAATGTTTGGTGAACTGGGACAGCCTTCACCCTGCCCAGACTGCAGAGGAGGGGCACTGAGGTGGCCCTGGGCCACCAGGACAGCCGGGCAGAGCCAGGAGCAGGAACATGGCCTGTCTGGGGGCCAGGCCCCGCTGCGGAGGTTGTCTCAGAGCAGCTTGTGGCAAGCAGGGGAGGCCTCTGCGTCCAATCACAGCTGGCTCTGGAGTCGGAGCCTGGACTGGGGCCCAGTACCTCCCATGACGCCAGGTCCCTTGGGTCCTCTCTGGGCCCCTCTGCGTCAGTTTCCTCAGATGTGAGGTGGTGGCGGTAGGAGGGAAGAGGGGGTGGGTGTCCACCTATCACAATCAGGCCAACATCTTGTGGGCCTCGCACACCCTGGTCTCCTCCTGTTCCTGTTGCGCGGCAAGCCTCTGCCCCACCAGGCACGCCCACAGCCCGGTTCCGATCCTTCACCTCCCCGGGGCCCACCCTCCCTGCCTGAGGGGGCCTTCTCTCCATCCTGCTCCAAGGTCCTGCTGCTCACTTGCTAGGAAGTGGCCTCCTCCACTTGTCACACCCCAGACTCTGGCACACCGTGGGTGCCACATTTTTGCTGAATTCGCCAAGGGACAGACGCAGGTCTGATCTTGACTAGTTTCCTCGGCAGCCTGGGTGGGGCCTGAAGCGCAGTGGGTTCACTTAGAAGGCAGGGCCGTGGGGCCATGGGCAGCTCTGGCCCCAGCTTGGCACGGAGAGGCCCCGAGAGATGTTCTAGCAGCTCCCGTGGGGGGATTTGGCGGAGAAGCAAGTTCGAGGGACGCGGGGACAGATTTCGGGTTTAGGGGTTTGATTCTCCCTCTTTGCACGTTGTTAAGGTTTGTGCCTGAATTGGAACAGGTGCGAAAACCAAAGCAAGGGAGGGACTTGGCCTCACGGAATTCCCGGGGCCTTGGCAGGGTCTCTGCCCCTGCCCCGAACAAAACTGTTTTAACAATAAATACAGTTCGTTCCTACTCCCTTCGCCCCAGCCACCCGGGTTCTAAAGGCCACCCAGGTCCAAACATGGAAAACTGCGACGTGCAAAGGGGGAAATCTCCGGTGGGGAAGGGATGGGCAGCGTGGAGACAGTCCCTGTGGGGCCGGCTGTGACCCCGTCTCCCACTGTGGGCTGGTGACTTTCTCTGCCACTCGCTGCCACCCCCGAGGATGGCCTGGTGGATGGAGGCCTGAGCGTGTCAGGGCTTTGTCCCTGGGAACTCTGGCCTGGTGGGCGGAGGGCAGGTCCCTGGCAGTGGAACCCTCATCTCCTGAGAGAGAGTGGTCGTGCCAGTAGCTTCCGTACTGCCCTTCATCAGCTCCCATGTCTGTAAGTGCCTCTGAGGTCTGACTTTAGTCTCTCCTGCTGCCACCAGTTTTCAACGTTCCTGAGTTGTCTCCCATCAGGGAGGCCTTGTGTGTGGGGAGAGAGATGAGTTGGTCCCTGGTGCCAACTCTTTGTCTGTCGCATCCCCTGGGGTCCCCGAAGGGGCCAGTGGGAGAGGGCTGGCTCCAAGAACCTGGCAGGACTGGACGCTGGCCCCTACCCCAGATGGCCCAGCGGATCAGTGAGAGATCAGGATGGGGTGCCGCTCTGCAAATCCCTGGGTGCTGAATCCCTGCATTAGGGCGCCGGGATAAACCCCACACGGGGTGTGGGAGTGAGGGTTTCTCTGGCTTCCACCCGGCAGGAAGGCCGGCATCGGCCCAGGCCTGCAGGGGGTGAGGGAGGGACAGGGATGCCCCCATTTCCCAGGTGAGGAAGGGTCTGCACGGAGGGGCCGGTGGCCGAGGCCTCCCTCCTCTCCAGGCCTTCCCTAAACTCCCTGCACAGCCCGCCGGCCCTTTGCACCTGCCATCCCTCTGCACGGTGGTCCCTCCGGCACCTTCCCCTCATCTGTCCAAACGCCACCGCTGCCTCTGAGAAGCCCTCCCTACCCGCCCCAGCTGAAGCGCCCCCTGGTTGGTCTCGTAGCTCTCCTGAAGCATCCTGCCCATCTGTCCTGGTGTGGACAGGCTGGGAGCCCACAGGGGGCTGCGCCTGTCCGTGCCCCTGGCGCCGGGCACGTGCCGTCTGGCCAATCCCTGTCTTGGGATCACCCAGGAGAGTCTCCCTTTCTTAATCCCTGACACCTGCCACAGATCCTGACTCCACATCCAGGGCTCAGGCTCCTAATCTTCCATTCCACGGCTCACCCTTAATCCCGACCTCCGGCCCCTAATCCCCTCCCGGATTTCCCATCTGTAATTCCTGGACAGCCTCCCTGCCGAGTCTCGAATCCCTCGGGGAGGGGCCCGGCTTCCCCTGACCTCGGGGTCCTAGGACGCCTCTGTTCCAGTGGGGGCTAAAGACCTCTGGGGCAGACCTTCCCCACCACACATGGGGCCGAGGGCCCCATGGGGAGGGGGAAGCCCACCACTTCAGCTCGATGGGCCTCAGTTTCCCCATCTGTCATCCAAGTGGATCAGAAGCCTTGTCTGCCTCTTCCCACCCCAGCTGGCCCTGGAGAGATAGGGCCACTCCCCAGACCAGGAACTGGGAAGGGCCCTGAGCTGGGGGCAGGAGGACGGGGCTGGGCTGCAGTCTGCCTGCCTGGGTTCCAGTCCACTCCATCACTTGCTGCTGGCAGAGCCTCAGTTTCCCCATCTGAGCCGAGAGAACGGTTGGGCAGCTGCCAGAGGAGGGACTGAGCTCAGTCTGTGTCAGCTGCTGGGGGTCCCTGAAGTCACCACCTGGCTGGGAGGGGGTCCCAGGCTTCCTCCCGTCTCTAGTGCAGGGGCAGAGGGTCTCCCCGGGGGACCTGCCTCACCCCGTGCCGGAGCAGCAGGAATCTGGGTGTTTCCGCAGGAGTGGGGTCCTCCTCGGGGGCTCATTGCTATTTGTTGGGGACTATTTTTAAAATACAGGATTTAATTATGGTCGTTAACGTTCTTGCTGTGAAATCCCCCCTTGACAGCCCAGCAGCTTGTCCCTGGTCAGCGCTGGGCCCCGACCAGGAAAGCAGTGGGTGGCCGTGGCTGTCTGCACCAGCTGGTCCCTGCAGAGGCTGATGGGAAAGGGGCTGCCCAGACTGGCCGAGTTGGGCAGTGAGGCTCAGAGAGGGAAAGTGGCTAGCCCCAGGCTGCACAGCCCAAGGGGAGCGAGGGGTAGGCTTTGGGCCTCCCCAACCCCAGGGACATGGGAACTGAAGGCTGAGGGTTTGAGGGCCATGGGGGAAGGTCCCCACACAGTGAGGGTGGCAGACAGAGGACAGGCCCTGGGGGCCAACGGGCCTGGGTCTCTTCCTGCACCCCCACTTCCTGGCTGGGAAACCTCCCTGGTCTGTCAGTGGGGAGGTGTGGTGCCTGCCCACATCCCCACCCCAAGAATAGAGGAGAGCATGTCAGTTGTAAAGTCACCTGTGCAGGAGGCCCTCATGTCATGTGGCTGTTTAGACTCTTTCTAGGTCCCCAGGGTGGTTTCTAGGCCCCCCTGGGGTTTCTGGGCACCCTTGATGGTTTCAGGAGCCATGCTGGGGTTTTCTAGGCCCCCTGGCCTTCTCAGTTGGTCTTTCCTACTTGTTTTGTTGTGCCCCAAAGGTGGGGGACAGTCTCATACCAGAGAGGGTGAGGCTGGGACTCAGAGCTCTACAGTGGACTCTAGGGGCTGAGGGGTGGGCAGGCAGGTGGGCCCCCCCAATCCCATGGGCTGTCAGGGCTCTGGGGGTCTGGTCGATGAGCAGATGCCCCAGATCAGGGGTCTGAATTCGTACACGGTGTTGAGATTCAGGCAAAGGAAGGTCTTGAATTTCGAGCAGAGTCATTTGATTTTGCCTTTAAAGTTCTGGGGGGACCCCCTCCCTAATCCCAGATGGTGTCAAGCCTTCTTAGGTCTCTCAAGGTCTTACTGCCACCTCAGGTGGGTTTGTGGGGGGCTTCCCAAAGGCCCAGCACCACCTCCCATCATGACCGGAGTCCCCTGTGTCCTTTTAAAGATTACAACGCATGTGGACTGATGGATAGAAGAAGAGACTGAGGTTCTGAGGGGCTGGAGGAACTCGCCCAAGGTCACTAGTGCCAGTGGGCAGGTGCCAACCCAGGCCTGGCTAACGCTACCAGGATGTGAGATGTTGGGTCCCTTCCAGCCTTTGGCTCTCGCAGACTGAGCTGCTGTGAACATCTTGGTACAAATCGCTTTTTAATTTTTTTCCATTCCTTTTGGACGATTTCCTTGGGATCAATTCCCCGAAGTGGAACGTCTGGGTTACCCGGGAGGCGTGGTGTTAATAGCTCTTCTCCTGAGGTGCTGTCCTGAAAGGAGCCAATTTACGGCAGCTCCTGAGACAGGGAGCTCACCAAGGCCATGCAGTGCCAGGGCTGACGGAGCTTTGTTTGTGCTCATTGGGGGAACCGGTCTTCTCTGGGAGGACATGGAGACTCCGGCCATGATGGGGGGTGGGTAGGGCCTATGGGAAGCCCCCTACAAACCAACCTGGGGGGGGATAAGACCTTGAGAGACATAAGGAGAGCTGACTCCATCTGGGAGTGGGGAGGGGTCCCCCAGCATGAAGGGGAAAACCAAATAAATGACTGCTCAAAATTGAAGACACAGGGTATGGGGGCTCAGACCCCCCATCTGGGGCATCTGCTCCTCAGCGAGAGCCCCTGGACCCAGAGGCTTTTATTTATTTATGTACTTATTTATTTTCCCCCTCAAGCTTTGGGAAGAATCTTTGATAGTATATATATATTTTTTATCATAAAATTTGGCATTTAACCATTTTTAAATGTAAAATTCAGTGACGTTACGTATATTCACATTGTTGCGCAAGCACCTACCACTATCCACTGCCAGAACTTTCTCATTATCCCAAACAGAAATTCTGCGCCCATTGATCAATAACTCCCGCTTTGCCCCCCAGCCTTTGACAACCACGAATCCACTTCCGGTCTCTGTGCATCTCCCTGTTGTGGACATTTCATATCAGTGGAGTCTCACACCGTGTGTCCTTCTGTGTCTGGCGTCTCTCACTGAGCACGATGTCCTCAAGGTCCACCCACACTGTGGCCTGTGTCAGAGCCTCCTTCCTTGTCATGGATGAACAATATTTCGTTGTGTGGATGGACCACGTTGTGTGCGTCCGCTCATCCATCGGCGGACATGCAGGTTGTGTCCACCTTTTGTCTGTTGTGAGTCGTGCTGCTGTGAACACGGGCGTGCAAGTTTCTATTTGAGTCTTTGAGTTCGATTCTTTGGGCGTATACTCAGGAGTGGGATTGCTGGGTCATATGGTAATTCTATTAATATGTTTAACTTTTTAAGGAG
This sequence comes from Indri indri, assembly GCA_004363605.1. Classification (NCBI taxonomy): domain Eukaryota; kingdom Metazoa; phylum Chordata; class Mammalia; order Primates; family Indriidae; genus Indri; species Indri indri. Next base: position 175,076 of record RJWJ010000382.1, on the reverse strand, counting down.
CCACCAAACAGTGCTCCCTTGGAGTGGTTTTCATTTGCATTTTCTCGACAGCTGAGGGGCCGGGCATCTGTCCATGTGGCCATCTGCGGAGTCCGTATGACCTCATGGGTAGACGCTTCAGTCACGGCACTGTGCCTGGCCCGTCAATAGATAGTCCTTGAACGGATGGGCCTTTTCCTGCCAGTGCCTCCCAGGTGGAATTTCAGGATTGACCTTGGGGACTTGCACCCCGTCTGGGTGTATCTGGGAGGGAAGCAGCTCATCGTCTCTTCTCCACGCCTGTGTGTTATATTCAAGGCCTGAACGGTGCCAAGTCCTGCGATTCTCATCCCTCCCACCCGCTAGGGCCCTCTGCTCTGGCACTGCCCGGCCCCTGCCTTGGCCTCTCTCTGCCTCCTGGATGGGCGCCCCGCTTCCTCCCTGTCTCCTGTCACACGTCCAAGGATGCTTCCTGAAATGAAGTCGCAGCTTGCCAGTGGCCCACGTGGGGGCTCCCGCTCCTCGGGAGGGCTTTGGGGCCTGGCGGCTCGAGGTCCCACGCAGCAGTTGGCCACACTGCGTCTGCCGCCGCATGCTCCCCTGTCTGCACCCCGTCCTCTGCTGGTCTGCTTTTTTCTCTTCCCACAATGTTTTCTAAGGCCAACCTTGTGCCAGGCACATTGTCCCTCTTTGGTCATGTGAAACATTCAGTCTATTTTGGGCATCCTCCTGGGCTTGGCTGGGGCTCCTGCCTCTTCCAGGAGGGAAGGTCAGACTGGGCCACAGGGAGGGACCTGGGCTGCGGGAGCCTTCCTGGAGGTGGGGTCCACGCGGCCACGACCTTGTGCAGGAGGGGGACAGGTGGGGACGGCTCCCCGGCGAGGGCGCGGTGGGGCCCGGAGGCTGAACGGCCCCTTCCCCCAGGTTCTACTGGGACTTCACCATGCTGCTGTTCATGGTGGGAAACCTCATCATCATCCCCGTGGGCATCACCTTCTTCAAGGACGAGACCACGGCCCCGTGGATCGTGTTCAACGTGGTCTCGGACACCTTCTTTCTCATGGACCTGGTGCTGAACTTCCGCACGGGCATCGTGATCGAGGACAACACGGAGATCATCCTCGACCCCGAGAAGATCAAGAAGAAGTACCTGCGCACGTGGTTCGTGGTGGACTTCGTGTCCTCCATCCCCGTGGACTACATCTTCCTCATCGTGGAGAAGGGCATCGACTCCGAGGTCTACAAGACGGCGCGCGCCCTGCGCATCGTGCGCTTTACCAAGATCCTCAGCCTCCTGCGGCTGCTGCGCCTGTCGCGCCTCATCCGCTACATCCACCAGTGGGAGGAGGTGCGGGGCGCGGGCGCGGCCACGGGGGCCTGGGAGGGGGCCACGGGTGTAGAGGCGGGGGGCCTCGGACGTGGGGCGGGGCCATAATGGTGTGGGCTGGGCTATGGCGGTGGGGGCGGGGCCACAGATGTAGGGGCGGGGCCAGAAGGTGGGGGCTGAGCTATGGCTGCAGGGGCGGGGCCATGGGGCGTGGGGGCGGGACCGTGGCTGTGGGGGCGGGGCGACGGGGTCACTGGGGCAGGTGGGCGGTAGGCACTACAGATGCCGTGCGGGTTTCGGGCCCTGATGGGAGGCACCTGGCGGGGATACGCGGGTCCAGGGGCTGGGCCACGGAGAAAAGACGGGGCGGGGCTCTGGGTTCGGGGCGGGCCCCAGGCTGCCAGGCGCGGAGCCAGGGTGGGGGGCCAGGAGCTAGGCTAGGGGGCCTAGAGGGGCCACAGGCCGAGCCCCGGGGTGGAGTCCCAGGGACTGCAGGGAGGGGTCATGGGAGCCACAGGGGCAGAGCCTGGGGGTGCTCGCCCGGGCGCTACGGGGCAGAGCCGCCGGCGGGGTCCTACACATCCCCAGCCCCCTCGACCATGGGGAAACTGAGGCTCAGAGAAGCAAAGCCACGCCTCCTCCCCCAAATCCAGACCCGCCCCCCATCCCGCCTCCGGACTGAGGCTGCCCGGACTGCAGTGGCGCTCGTGGTTGGGGCAGCGACAGCGGGGGCGGGGGGGCGGCGGGGTACGGTGCGGCGCGGAGCCGGGCGTGGGTGGTGGTCCCTGGAGGGGAGTTCTGGCGCTGGGTGTGGCAGACTGGGCAGGGGCCACGTGCTGCCGCGGTCGGGACGGGAAGGGACGGAGGTCCCGCTGGGGGCTGCTTCCTCCGCCGTCCGGGCGGGCAGGGGTCCGCGGGACCCTCACGGCCGCCCCCTCCGCACAGATCTTCCACATGACCTACGACCTGGCGAGCGCTGTCATGCGCATCTGCAACCTCATCAGCATGATGCTGCTGCTGTGTCACTGGGACGGCTGCCTGCAGTTCCTGGTGCCCATGCTGCAGGACTTCCCGCGCAACTGCTGGGTCTCCATCAACGGCATGGTGGTGAGCGCCGGACGGGGGCGACCCCAGCAGTGCCTAGTCCCCCCATTAGACCCCCCTGGAAGGCTGAGGACGACTTCAGCCTTTCAGACCTGGGACCATCCAGAGGCAACCAGTTTCCATCGTTCCAGGGCGACTGTGACCATTTTGATCACCCAGACATCTGCTTAGTGATTTTCCCAATCGATTCGCCTTTTTAATGTACATACACTTAACTTAAAGGCTTAACCTGTAGTCCCAGCTACTAGGGAGGCTGAGGCAGGAGGATCGCTTGAGGCCAGGAATTCAAGGCTGCAGTGAGCTGTGATTGTGCCTGTGAATAAGCCACTGTGCTCCAACCTGGGCAACACAGTGAGACCCCATCTATAAAAATTTTTTTTTAATTAAAAAAAAATCCTTTCCCATATTGGCCTAAAAAAAAAAGAAAAGAAAAAAAAGAAAAATTTACATCGTAACTCTCGAATGGGAAAGTGGTATTATGAGCTCTAAAAAATAATAAGTGTCCAGCACTAAACAATTCATAAGAAAAAAAACAAATAGCCAGGCGTGGTGGCTCATGCTTGTAATCCTAGAACTCTGGGAGGCCGAGGCGGGAAGATCGCTCAAGGTCAGGAGTTCAAGACCAGCCTGAGCAACAGCGAGACCCTGTCTCTACTAAAAATAGAAAGAAATTAGCTGGACAACTAAAAATATATAGAAAAAATTAGCCGGGCATGGTGGTGCATGCCTATAGTCCCAGCTACTCGGGAGGCTGAGGTAGTAGGATCACTTGAGTCTGGGAGTTTGAGGTTGCTGTGAGCTAGGCTGATGCCACGGCACTCTAGCCCGGGCAACAGAGCAAGACTCTGTCTCAAAAAAAAAAAAGAAAAGAAAAAAAATGATAATTGAAGGAAGTCCCAGTCCTGAGCACCTGTTGCTTCCTGGTGGACTGTTAAGGACGCCTCTTGGGCGCTGCAGGAGTGAACGTCGGATTCGTGCCCAGTGAGCCTTTCTCCTGGCCTGGGGATTGCTGTGCACAGCCTATGGGCACATATGGGACTTGGGATGTTTTTGGTTTGGACATGGAGCAGGTGGGCATCGATGGGTCGGGAGCTGCAGAGGGGAAGCCGACAGGCGCCTCTTCCCGGCGTCTGGCACAGCTGCTTGGGCTGAGGCAGCCCATTGTCTAATGGCCACTTGTGCATGTGGGCCGCTTCCTGAACAGAGCCCGCTGCCCCCCTTCCTCAGCCGGGTCAACTGAGGACTCAGTGGGGGGCACCTCCCGGGCCAGCCTAGTGCCTCTGCCCTCCCTGCCCCTTGGGCTTGACTCTGGGGCCCCCTGGAACTTTCATGGCCTCACGGACGCTCTGATGAGAGGCTGCAAAGGCCTGGGGCCAGACTTTGGCCCTCTGGGTCTTGGTTTCCCTTGGTTACCTCTGAGCATGGGGAACTCACCACCTCTGGTGCCTGGGGGAGGGTGGTGGGTGGGCCCTCAGGGGCCAGGGGTCCCTGGGATGTGAGCGCCCACCACCCTCCCCCCTGTGGCCTTGCAGAACCACTCGTGGAGCGAGCTCTACTCCTTCGCGCTCTTCAAGGCCATGAGCCACATGCTGTGCATCGGGTACGGCCGGCAGGCGCCCGAGAGCATGACAGACATCTGGCTGACCATGCTGAGCATGATCGTGGGCGCCACCTGCTACGCCATGTTCATCGGCCATGCCACTGCCCTCATCCAGTCGCTGGACTCCTCGCGGCGCCAGTACCAGGAGAAGGTGAGGGGTCAGGCCCGCCCTGGGTCTGAGGGGGGAGTCAGGGCCCGCCCTGGGTCTGAGGGGGGAGTCAGGGCCCACCCGACCCCCCTCGCAGCCCTGCGTGGTGTGTGTGCTCAGGGCAGAGACAGAGGAGGGGCCCAGGTCGGGGCTGGGGGCAGTGTGGTGGGGAGCAGGGACCAGATGGTCTGTGCTGGATCAAGAGGAGAAAGGAAAGCCCCAGGGCGGAGGGGGCACCTTGGGAAGCGCTTTAGGAGGAGTCCTTGGTCAGGCAGCTCCCTGGGACTGGGGCCGCAGGGGGACCCCAGAGGGAGAACCGGAGAGCTGGCCTCTCTTGGAGGCTGGGCCGCGTGGGGGTTAGTGGGCCAGCTCAGGGCCGGCTGGGGGGGGAGGGTACCCAGTGGAGTCCAAGAGGCCTGGGGTCACTCGGGGCACAGCTTCAGGGAGAGCAGGGCTGTGTGGCCACTCAGACTTGGCCTCCTGCCGGGGAGAGTGTCCTCAGGGCTAATCTTAGGGTCAGCTGTGGGGGGGCCCCTTGGGGACCGGGAAGGGTGGGGGGAGTTGGGCCTCACTCGCTACTCTGTGCCTCAGTTTCTCCTCTCTGAGGCTGCCCTGTCTGTCCTGCTGCACTGATGGCTGGCTTGGCCAGGAGCTGCAACCCCCCACCAGGGCCAGCCGGGTCAGCTGGGCCCTGTGCCAGGCGCCCGGCTGTCCGGAAGCCGTGGGCCTCACACCCAAACACGAGCTGGTGCCACCACCCGCCCGCCATCACGGGTTCCGCTGAGCTCAGGACAGCTGCGGCTGGGCGGGATTGGGGTGGAAGTGGGGCAGGGGCACCCCTGGGGCCACCGTCCTGGGGACAGCAGGGCCTGGCACCTCTGCCTGGCCCCACACCCCTGCCCTGATGGGAGGGGCTGACCCGTGCCTTCTAGAAAGATCACCCGGAGGGGAACCAGGGCCACCAGCATGTGGGGAGACCTGGGGGGTTCAGTCTGGCCTCCCATGAGAAACCCTCCCCTCAGCCGGCGCGGTGGCTCACAGCTGCAGTCCCAGCTACTCAGGAGGCCGAGGCGGGAGGATCACTTGAGCCCAGGAGTGGGAGGCTGCAGTGGGCTGTGATCGCGCCACTACACTCCAGCCTGGGCGACAAAGTGAGACTCTGTCTCAAAAAAAACCCAAAAAAACAACAAAACGCCGAGTGGAGATAGTCGCCCATTTCTCAGGGGAGGGTTGCCAGATAAAATTCAGGATACCTAGTTGAATTTGAATTTCACATAAACAGCAAGTTTTCTTAGTATAAGTGTGTCCCAAATATTGCATGGATCTTAGATGAAATATTTTTGTTTACCTGAAATTCTGCTTTAACCGGGAATCCTGAATTTTATCTGGCAACCCTACCCCTGAGAATTAATTCAATGTCATTTTGGAATTATTATTTAGAATATTAGACAAGATAGATTATTCAAAATATCAATGAAGAATTAACTTACTATTTCACTTCAAATTTAAATGTAGAAATCAGTATTTGTTGTTGTTCAGTGCGGGGCCGGAGGATCCAGCCTTCGCCTGGGCTGGGCCTGGCCTCCCGGCGATGGCACCTGACCCAGCCCTCCGCCCCGTACAGTACAAGCAGGTGGAGCAGTACATGTCCTTCCACAAGCTGCCCGCCGACTTCCGCCAGAAGATCCACGACTACTACGAGCACCGCTACCAGGGCAAGATGTTCGATGAGGACAGCATCCTGGGCGAGCTCAACGGGCCCCTGCGGGAGGTAAGGCGGGCCCGGGTGGGGGAGGGTGGTGGCTGCAGGACTCAGGCTCAGCCACGCTCTGCCCAGCTGCCGGGCTCTGGGTCCTGGAGGGGAGGCGTGGCCAGCCGAGCTGCAGCATGAAGGACTTAAGCTAGACTTGCACACACGCCCTCCCCACGCCAGACACCCTTCCGTGAAGCCTCACCGCTGCCTCGCCGGACCCCCCTGCCTGGTTCCACTCCCCTGTTAGCAGACCTACCGAGGTCCGTGCCACGCGGAAGCCGGGCAGGCTGCAGTGGGGGCCTTGTTCCAGGGCAGGCTGTCCAGCCCTGCTGAGCACCAGGGCCTGACCAGCTGGTTTAAATCCCAGCTGTGGCTCCTGTAGCCTGTGCAACCCTCGGGTAGGTTTCCTAGGGCTGCTGTAACAGACACCTACATGCTTAAAAAACAGAAATTTATTCTCTCACGGTCTGGAGGCCAGAAGTCCAAAATCAAGGTTTCACAGGGCCATGCTCCCCACAAAGGCTCCAGGGGAGGATCCTTCCTGCCTCCCCCAGTTTCCGGGGGCCCCAGGCGTCCCTTGGGTGTGGACACAGCCCTCCAATCTCCGCCTCCATCTCCTCGCAGCCTTCTCCCCCACGAGCTTCTCTCCCAGGGCCCACCCCGTACAGCGTGGCCAATCTTGATCACACACACCCGCAAAGACTATTTCCTCGCAAGGTCCCATTCACAGGTGCCAGGGGGCCGGACTGCCACAACACTCACCCAGCAGTTACTGAGTGTCGATTGTGTGCCCTGCCCTGTGCGTGGTGGTGGGCAGGGGGACAGAGGACAGTGACACAGAGGGTGTTGGAGAGAGAAGCCCTGGGAGAACCAGAGCAGGGAGGGGCGCGAGGGGGTGGCAGCATCCGCACAAGGGGAGGTGCGAGCTGTGCTGGTGTCCCAGGCAGAGGGCACAGCAAGGGCAAAGGCCCCCAGGAGGTAATGATGACGTGGGCTTGGAGACAGGCCTGACGCTCAGGGCCTCGGCGGTGGGGGGGCCCTGGGATGTCTTCAGAGGGGGGGCCATTTACACACACTGCCTCCCAGGAGGCAGGCGCAGTGGTTAACTTTATTCGAAATGTTTAATTGCATTTGATGATTATTTTCATTCATTCATTTAATAGAGACAGAACTCACAGACCACAAAATGCATGAAATTCCGTGGTTTTTAGTATCTTCACTGAGTTGTGCAACCACCACCACCACTGTCTAATTCCAGAACATTCTCGTCAGCCCAAAAGGAAACCTGGGCTGTTAGCCATCACTCCCCTGGCCCCCTGGCCCTGGCAACCTGGACTTAATAATTATCTAGGCGTTGGCAAGTTCCAAAGTGAAGTCTACAAAGGCGCCTATGCTCAGAAAAGTCCGGCTTCTGTCCTGTCCCAGTCTCTCTCTGCCCAGTTTCCACTGCCTGTGCCCTCCCGCTTGCTGTTTGTAATACAGTATGTGCTCAATACCTGATTGCTGTAGTTTACTACCTACTTTTTACATACTAGAGGTGCTCAATATATACTTCCTATATAGTAGGCTACTGATACCTGTTTGCTATATACAGCAGGTGCACAATGCATGCTTGCTGTACATATCCAGGTTATAAAGGGATTCACTTACGTTTTCTTCTGGTGCTTGTATTGTTTCGCTTTTCAGGTTTAGACCCCCGAGACCCCTTTGGAACTTGTTCCAGTACATGGCATGTGGGGACGTGTTCGCCTGCTGTGTGGCCAAGCGCCCCCTCTCTGCCCCGCGACTCAAGGGGTCACTTTCGCTTTATGCTAAAATTCCGTATGTGCTCGGTTCTATTTCTGGACTTTTAATCCATCCCCTGCGATGGCCAAACCCACGTGGTCGGAACACAGAGGGTTTACAGTGTGTTTCAGAACCTTGCGGGCAGCCCCTCCTCCCTGCTCTTGATTTCTGTGGGTTCCCTGTGGTTTTTTGCTCATTTGTTCTTCTAAATGAGCTGGAGGAGCATCAGTCACTAGACAAGCAAACCCGGTGGCGTTTTCACGGGGATCGCACCAAACGTGTACCTGAGCAGTGAGAACGGGCGCTGTACCATGGAGAGGCTTCTGTCTAGGAAGTCCAAGCCCCCTTCTGTGCCTTCGGAGGTTTCCTCCTGTCGGTTTGGACTTTTCTTGCTAAACGCACTTCCCTTAACTCTTCATGCAGATACAGACAGTGGCTTCTCGACCAAGTGGTTTTTGTTTATATATATTAATACAAAGGCTGTCAGTTTTCTCTTTAAGGTAAGGCTTTCTTTCTATCGAAACATATCTTACAGAAAAGTGCCCATGTCATGAGGGCGCAGCTCATTAGATATCCCGTAAAGTGAACACCGTGTAACCACCACCTGGATCAAATGCGGAACATTTTCATGCCCGGAAGCTTCCTTGCCACGGGCAACTGTCACCCTGACTTCCACCACCATCGATTGATTTTAAGGTCCTTGGTTTTTATGCTGGGTTTTTTTTTTTTTTTTTTATCACCTGCTGTCTTGTCTAAGTTCTCTGACGTTGTAGTTTTCCATTGATTCTTTCGGGCTTTCTAGGTAGTCATATGGTCTACAAAGAGAATTTTTGTTTTTCCCTTCCAAGTCTTATATCTCTAATTGCTTTTTCTTGTCTGATTGCATTTGCTACTCCAAAACAGTGTTAAGTTGTGGGGTTTTCTTGCTCTTGTCTTCGGTGGCAATACCTCCGGTGTTTGCCCGTTAAGAAAGATGCTGGTTGGCCGGGCGCGGTGGCTCACGCCTGTAATCCTAGCACTCTGGGAGGCCAAGGCGGGCGGATCGTCCTGAGCTCAGGAGTTCGAGACCAGCCTGAGCAAGAGCGAGACCCCGTCTCTACCAAAAATAGAAAGAAATTAATTGGACAGCTAAAAATATATATAGAAAAAACTAGCCGGGCATGGTGGCGCATGCCTGTAGTCCCAGCTACTCAGGAGGCTGAGGCAGTAAGATCGCTTGAGCCCAGGAGTTTGAGGTTGCTGTGAGCTAGGCTGACGCCACGGCACTCGCCCCAGGCAAGACAGTGAGACTCTGTCTCAAAAAAAAAAAAAAGAAAGATGCTGGCTGTCACACTACAGTGTTAAACCCGTTTCACAGACAAGGAAGCCAAAGCTCCCAGGGATGAAAGGGTCCCAAAGGTAGAGTGAGAAAGAAGAGCCAGAGCCACACACCCTGACGCCACCCCTGCCTCCACCCCTGCAGGAGATTGTCAACTTCAACTGCCGGAAGCTGGTGGCTTCGATGCCGCTGTTCGCCAATGCTGACCCCAACTTTGTCACGGCCATGCTTACCAAACTCAAGTTCGAGGTCTTCCAGCCGGGTGACTACATCATCCGTGAGGGCACCATCGGCAAGAAGATGTACTTCATCCAGCATGGCGTGGTCAGCGTGCTCACCAAGGGCAACAAGGAGATGAAGTTGTCTGACGGCTCCTATTTCGGGGGTGAGCCTGTGGGCAGCAGAGCTGTACCCTTCCCAGGGACTCAAACGGGAAGGCGGGGACCCGGCCTCACTGGGTGTGGGCCTGTGGGGGGCATGGACCGTGGGTGGGACAGGCGTCAGCAGGAGCCTCTGGTGGAGGGGCCAGGGCCCGCCCAGGCACAGAGGTTGGACTGTGCTCTTGGGGTGGGGCGGGTCCTGGGGGTGGACGAGGGCAGGGGGCGTTGCCTGGCAGCTGAGGTGCCTCTCCCCGCCACATGCAGAGATCTGCCTGCTCACGCGGGGCCGGCGCACGGCCAGCGTGCGGGCTGACACCTACTGCCGCCTCTACTCGCTGAGCGTGGACAACTTCAACGAGGTGCTGGAGGAGTACCCCATGATGCGTCGCGCCTTCGAGACTGTCGCCATCGACCGCCTGGACCGCATCGGTGAGTGGGCCGGCCATCGTGGGAGGGAATCAGGCTGCCATGGAAGGGGTGTGGCTGGCGGCCCTCCAAGTCCCTTTGGATCCTGACCGACTCTCTGACCTGCCGGCCAGATGCAGCCTCAGTTTCCCAAGGAAGAGAAAGTATGGGGTGTTTGCAGCTGTGCACGGCTTCCGCTCATTTGGCAAATGTTGGGTGCCTAGAGTGTGCTGGGCGGGCAGATATGAGCCACGAGGCTGACTCTGGGCTGCCTTTATGAGGCTTATGGTCTGGTGGTCAAATCACCTAGCCCAGCCGTGTGCCAGGAGGGGATGGGTGTGGGGGCTTCCCTGAGGAGGGAATGCAGAGCAGAGACCAGGATGAGTAGGCAATGCCATGTAGAAAGGGGGAAGATGTGTTCTGGGGGTGGGCACAGTGAATGCAAAGGCCTGAGGTGGGAAGGAGGCCTGGAGTCTAGAGCCAGGGAACCTGGGAGGAGGGACGCTGTGGGGGCAGGTCGGGGCCAAACACACAGGGTCTCCTGTAAATCAGCACCACAGAGCCCTGGCAGGTTCTAGGTGGGGGATGACCTGGCCAGACTTGCTTTCTACAAGGGGGGCAGTGTCCATGAGGGAGACGGTGGTCTGGGGAGGTAGCCTCAGGGCAGGGAGAGGTGGGGGACCCCAGGTGTGGCTGAGAGGTGTGCCCTCGGGGCTTGCTGACAACTGCATGCAGGAGCCAGGGAGATGGTGGCCCTGGTGCTGTTTGGGGGAATGGAGAGGTGTTAGGGAGCTTCCTAGTATACGAAAGCATTCAACACATTTGTATGTGATAGGCACTCAACGATTTGCTCCAAGCAATAGGTGTTCAACACATTTCTGAATGGCAGATGCTTAGATATACGTGCTGTATACAGTAGGCACTCAGCCTGTGTACAGCCACCTGTTCTGGGTGTGCTTGTACACTGCAGGCACTGAAAACATGATTACTGTATACAGGAGATGCACATACATGCATACTTGGTTTAGAGTGATACCTGCTCCATGTAAACAGCAGGTACTCAATACATGCTTGCTGTATGCAGAAGGTGCTCCATGTGTAGTGTCTGTACAGTACTCAATACTTGTTTTCTTGTATATAGCAAGGTGCTCAGCCTATACACAACAGGGACTCAACGCCTGCTTGTTCTGCACAGCAGGTACTCTGTACCTAGTCCCTATAGGCAGGAGGGGCTACATCGTTCTTGTATACAATAGGAGCTCAATACCTGTTTGCTATATACAATAGGTGCTCCATATGCATGCTCTACACAGTAGGTGCTCAGCCTATACACAGCGGGCATTCCATGCATACTGGCTATACAGAGTAGGCACTCAATACCTGCTTATTATATACAGCAGGCACTCAATATGCTTGTTCTACACAGCAGGTGCTCCTTGTGTACTTGTTACATACAGCGGGCACCCACACCTGCTTACTCTACACAGCAGGTGCTCAGCCTATACGCAGCAGGCATTCCACGTGTGCTTGTTGTATGCAGCAGGCACACACACCTGCCTGCCCTACCCAGCAGGAGCTCAGCCTGTACACAGCGGGCAGTCCATGCGTACTAGCTGTGCACTGCATGCGTTCGACCCCTGCTTGCTCTACACAGCAGGCTCTCAGCCTATACGCAGTAGACATTCCACGTGTGCTTTCTGTATACGGCAGGCACACACCTGCTTGCCCTACCCAGCAGGTGCTCAGCCTATACACAGCCGGCATTCCAAGCGTACTAGCTGTGCACTGCAGGCACTGGACCCCTGCTTGCTCTACACAGCAGGCGCTCACTCCTTGTGCGCTGCTGTACACAGCAGGCGCCGAAGGAGTGCTCACCGCTGGCGCCCTCCCGCAGGCAAGAAGAACTCGATCCTACTGCACAAGGTGCAGCACGACCTCAACTCGGGCGTGTTCAACAACCAGGAGAACGCGATCATCCAGGAGATCGTCAAGTACGACCGCGAGATGGTGCAGCAGGCCGAGCTGGGCCAGCGGGTCGGCCTCTTCCCGCCGCCGCCGCCGCCGCAGGTCACCTCGGCCATCGCCACGCTGCAGCAGGCCGTGGCCATGAGCTTCTGCCCACAGGTGGCGCGCCCGCTCGTGGGGCCGCTGGCGCTCGGCTCGCCGCGCCTCGTGCGCCGCCTGCCCCCTGGGCCCGCGCCCGCCGCCGCCGCCTCGCCGGGGCCCGCGCCCGCCGCCAGCCCCTCGGGCGCGCCCGCCAGCCCCCGGGCGCCGCGGACCTCGCCCTACGGCGGCGCGCCCAGCTCGCCCGCCGCCCCCCGCGCCGGGCCCGCGCTGCCCGCGCGCCGCCTGAGCCGCGCGTCACGCCCGCTGTCCGCCTCCCAGCCCTCGCTGCCTCACGGGGCGCCGGGCCCCGCAGCCTCGGCGCGCCCGGCCAGCAGCTCCACGCCGCGCTTGGGGCCCGCGCCCGCCGCCCGGGCCGCCGCGCCCAGCCCGGACCGCAGGGACTCAGCCTCGCCCGGCGCAGCCGGCGGCCTCGACCCGCTGGACTCCGCGCGCTCGCGCCTCTCGTCCAACTTGTGACCCTCGCCGCGCCGCCCCGCGGGCCCAGGCTGGCCGGGGGCGGGCCGTCATCCAGACCAAAGCCATGCCATTGCGCGCTGCCCCGGCGCCCGCCCGCCCCAGAAGCCATAGAGGAGACGTAGGTAGTTGTAGTCGGACGGGCGGGCCGGGCTGGCGGGGCAGCCCCCTCCACGTCCCCGGCCGTCCCCCCTCACCGCCCTGCGCCCACCCCCATCGCCCCTGCCCCTGGCGGCGGCCTCGCGTGCGTGCGAGGGGCTCTCTTCACCTCGGTGCCTCAGTTCCCCCAACTGTAAGGCGGGGACGGGGCGGCCCGTGGCCAGGAGGAGATGGCTGTGCAGTCCCGCCCGCCCCCACCCTCGTAGGTGGCTCGCCGTCTGATGAGGATTGTTTTTTAAGTGCAATACTTGGCCTGCCGGCTTCCCGCTGCCCCCATCGCGCTCACGCAATAACCGGCCCGGCCCCGTCCCCACGTGCCCCGCGGTGCCCTCCCCGGAGCAGGCACGCCCGGCTCTCAGCACCGCACCAGGGCCCGGGCGTGGGGCGAGGCCGGGGTCCCGCCGTCGTGGTGATGAATGTACTGACGAGCCGAGGCAGCAGCGCCCCCACCGCGGCCCCCATGCCCCATTAACCCCCACACCCCCATTCCGCGCAATAAACGACAGCATTGGCGCCCGGCCTGCCGCGTGTGATTGCTCGGGGCCGGCCCCAGGCGGCAGGGCGCCCGCCCTCCCGAAGGCAGCAGCTCCCGTGGGTGGCGACCGAACTTTATTTACACTATGGTACAAGGCGCCCGGGACGTCAGCTGAAGAAGTAGGTGGAGCGCTTCACCTGCTCCAGGTCGAAGTTCCCTGCGGACGGAGCAGAGCGGCGGTGGGCGGGAGCAGGGTCGGGCGGGGAGGCCCGCCCCCAGCGCGAGCGCCCCGCCCCTACCTGTCTCAGGCAGGGACTGCAGCGTCTCCATCAGCTTGGCCATCTGCGCTTGCTGGGCCACACTCCGGGGCTGGAAGCTAAAGGCGGGTGGGGTGAGGCCAGACAGGGACAGGAAGGGGGCGACCAGATAAGCTGGCGGCGGAGGGGCCCTCACCTGGGACTGGAGCAGAAGCGCTTCACCAGGAACGCGGACAGGTCCTGCAGGATGGGCTGGCTGTGCAGACGCACGAACTGCTCACGGCACACCTGGGGGGGGGGCATCCCAGGTCAGGTGGGGCCTGGCGCCACGCCCCCCACACCCCGGTGCGGCCCACTGGTGAGTGGACACGCTCAGGCCACCACAGGGCCAGGGGCACCTGGTTCATGATGGCAATGTCAGCCGCGTGGGTCCAGAAGCAGTCGTGGACGGAGACGAAGGTGAGGCCCTTCCTGCAATAGAGGAGGACGGTGAGGAGGGGCCCTTCCCCCTGGGGCTCAGACCCACTCTGGGTCCGGGGACACCCACCCTCCCGCAAGCCTCTCCATCACACCAGCTGCCCCCCAGCAAGCCTGGGCCTGGCCTCTGCACAGCTGTTCCTGGAGGCGTTTGCCCTGCGCCCCGCCAGGTGCCAAAGGTGTCCAGCTCCTCCAGGCCATGGATGCACTGCCCCTCCAGCCCTTGTCCCGGGCTGCATCTGCCTTGAACCCCGTGCAGCCTGGCTGTCACCCGCACAGCAGCAGATCTTCCCACAGGACCGTCCACACCCCTGCCCCTCTGGCTCCCCCACCCAGATCTTCCCCACCCTCCACACGGCCTGTGGATCCTGCCAGGACGAAGTCCAGGTGCCTCAGAGCCGACCTCTTCTTGCTGTGCCACACCTGGAAGGGGCAGAGCCCACACCCTGCTCTCCCCACGTGGCCACAGGGACCCTGTTGTGTGGGAACTTCAAGGGCCACCTTCACCCCTGCCCCATGCTCATGCCCCGCTGCCTCAGGGCCCTTGCACAGGCTGTTCCTCCTCTAGGCACCAGGCCGAAGACACCATCAGAGTCCTCATCTCCCCCAGACCCCACTCCATCCCTCTGGACACCATCCTGGCAACCTGCTCGGGCCTGGCACACAGGAATCAGGCTAGCAGAGCAGGGTCCCCACCTGTAGCAGTGCAGGGCCGTGAGCATCATGTGCGAGGAGTCCAAGGAGTGGATGAAGTTGGGTGGGAACCCATTCTTCTGTTTCTTTATGTTGGGCTTCCTGGGGGATGGGGAGGGGCTGAGGGCCCAGCACACGCCCCATCCCGGCCCCCGCCCAGCCCGGGCCCCCACTCACTGGCTGCTGTCCCTGGCTTTGCTGCAGGTGATGCTCTGAATCCCTCCTCTGATCTGTAGGCGGGGCAGAGGCTGTGAGTCCCGCACCAGGCCCGACCTGCTGAGGGGGCTGGGGGTCCACGTACCGTGAACTTGGCTTCCTGGTGGTAGGGCTGGATGACCGGGATGCCCAGTGGCGTGACCCACTCCACCGCTGAGCCCGTGTGAGAGATGAGGCGGGCACTCTCAGTCAGCCAGTGCTGTGGGCGGGGGACAGCTCAGACCAGGGCCTCAGGCGCACCAGCCGCCCTCCTCAGGGAGCCCCGGGGGGACGGGCTCACCTGGATGGCCCGGGTGCTTGAGAACATCTCCTGCAGGCTGCTGAACACCTGGCGCACCAAGTAGTGGGAGGCCTCCCACAAGAAGTCCTGGGGAGGGCAGGCGGTGGGCCGGGCAGGGGGTTGGCAGGGGGCCCACGAGGACCGCCACCCCCACGGGGCCGGCCCAGTCACACCCCCTGAGGCACAGGGTCCTGGGGGTGGATGAGAGCAGGGGAGCTGACACGCAGGCGGCTGGCGGGAGACGAGCCCCAGCCCAAGGGCAGCCAGTGGTCGGGGGTGAAATCACAGATTTCCCAATGCCGCAGGCCCGCGTACCTGGGGGAAGTCGCTGAGCTCCCTGAGGCGCCTCTCGATCTGCAGGCGCCCACCATAGCGGGTGACTCCATACACCACGGTCATCACGGTCTGCTTGACCACCTTGCGGCTGATGAAGCCCTCTAGCACCTGGGCCACCCGTAACCCCTTCTCTGCGTCCTGCCTGCGGAACACCTCCACCTGTGCCGGCGGTGGCGAGTCAGGCAGCCTGGGGACCGCCCAGCCCCTGACGTCTCCCCAGGGAGCCCCCATCACACCCCAGGGGACAGGCCGAGGACGGGGTCACTGTGGGGCTGTGGCACTGACTTAAGGGCCTGTGTCCCTGCTGTACCCGAGACCCCGGGTGGGCAGCAGGGTAAGGAAGGGCCCACAGAGCCCACCTGCGCGGCCACCCCGCTGTACACATCTTGTGGCAGGTCCAAGGGCATCAGGTTGACAGAGGCGGCGCCCACGCTGTCACGGCCCAGGGCAGCATAGTGCTGCAGACCGTTACAAGAGCCATCCTGGGGTGGCAGGGGGGACACAGTGGGGGTGAGGCATCCACAAGCTACGACACCACAGCTCTGTGCCTCCCCAGGGCTCTGCGCACGCCGTGAGCTCTCAGGCCCCCACCACAGAAGGGAAAGGGCTCAGAGAGGCAGTGGGGGGGAGCCCCCAAGTGACCCCCAGGCTGAGCCGTCCCTAGAGCCACACACCCCAAAGCCCAAGGGCAGTGGGACAGCTGCCCCTGCACCCTGCACCCTGCTGGCAGGGAGAGAAGGACATGCCTGCCCAAGGCCACACAGCAAGGCCATTGGGACCCACTGTGGCCGTCCCTGAAAGATGCCCAGGTTTCAAGATGCAATGTCAGACTGCAAACCTTGGGACCTGGGATACCGTAAACCCAACCCTGACTGTCAGGGCACAGCTGGGGGCCCCACCCATGGCTCACCTGGTGAACAGGGAGGTGGGAGACATAGGTGGCGGGGTCGGGGGTGCGCACGGCCCTAGCGATCTCCACGCAGCAGGCCAGGGCTTGCCAGGGCTCATCCGCTTCCATCCACCACTTGCGGCCCTGTGGAGGGCAGTCAGGTGGCACCAGGTGAGGCAAGGGGTTCTCCAGCCCCAGGGGACATGGGAACACAGGGAGGACACATGCACAAGTGCTGGGGCAGACAGGTCCCAACTTGGCGGGATATAGGAGGGGTGCCCTGGACAGGAGTGCGGAACAGCCACAGGGAAGGGGAGGCCGTGGACAGAGGTCAGAGCTGCCCTGGACTGGGGTGGGAAGCCAGACCAGGGGAAAAGCGCTCGCGGGCAGCTTGTCCCGAGGCTCTGAGGGAAGAGGGAGGACAGAGGACAGAGTCTGAGAGGCCTGTGGGGCGGCAGGAGCCAGAGGCCAGCAGCGGGAGCCATGGACAGTGGGCGGGGCCGTGGCTGGGGCCCTACCGCCATGGGCTGGTCCGCGGAGTCCAGGATGTCCTCCATCACCTCGTTGGCGAAGGCCAGGCGTGCCTGCAGCGAGGCATGCTTCTTGAGCCCTGTGAGGTTGACCAGGTGGATCTTGAGCCAGTCGAGGCCGTGGGGTCCGAGCGGGCGGCCCTCTGCGAACTCCAGCAGGGCCCGCGCCAGGTCGCTGCCCAGGTGGTTGAAGTGCGGCGGGCAGGGGTAGGTGCGGCCGCGGAAATCCATGTTGTGGGGCAGCCAGAAGATGCGGTGCCGCAGGTGCTGGGCCAGCGAGAGGCGGTACAGGGCGTCCATGCGCAGGCTGTGCATCTCGCGGGCAACCTTGAGGCAGCGGGCCATCTCCCGCCGCAGCTCAGCCTTGCGGGCAGGTGGGGTGTCCTGGGGCAGGCGGCCCTCCGGTGGCTTGGGTGCCTCGGAGGGCGGGGGTGGCACGCCCAGGCGGGAGCAGCCCTTGTCCCTGAAGAGCTCCAGCACCAGGTCCAGCACGTGCCCGTTGACGCGCCAGGCGCAGTTGCCCAGCTGAGTGAGTGCGTCCAGGGCGCCGTGCAGCTCGGTGGGCGGGCAGCGCTCCAGCAGCTGCTGGTGCTGCGTTGTGCCCTCAACCGCGCGCATCAGCTTGGTGGGGCTTAGCAGGAAGGCGCCCGAGTGCGGGGAGGTCCAGGGCCGGGGCGGGCACAGCATGGGCACGTCCACTGTCTCGAAGGTCAGCGTGGACTCTGCTGCGGTCGCCAGCAGCTGCACGAAGGCTGGGTGCGGCTTCAGGATGCCGATCTGGAGGTACAGGCAGGCAGGCGGTCAGGGCCTGCCCCAGGGCTTGCTGCTGCTCCTCCCCAAATTTGTCCAGCAGGGCTCCCTCCTTCCCTCTAACAGAAGCCAATTTTAAAAATAACTCTGAAGGCCACGGCTGACCTCTGCCGGGCGTGTTCCGAGTAATCGGAGGCAGGGCCAACCGGAAAGGACCCCCTGCAGCGAGGCACAGCGTTGCTGCCCACTTGGGGTGACCCCAGGACTCAGCCCGGGGGCCCCGCACCACCGAGAATCCCCAGCCACCCCACCTGGGCCCCACCTGGCGGAAGCTGCGGAAGGAGTACACGTGGTAGAGCACGGGGATGAGCCCGCAGGAGCCCGGGGGCGCGGTCGGGCTGCGCGGCATCTGCACAGCCTGGACCAGCAGCTCCGCCAGCTGCCTGCCCAGCTGCAGCAGCACCGGCACCGGCCAGGGCTTCTCCTGCGGCGCTTCCAGCAGCCCCAGTGCCTCCCAGTACTGCCGTGGCAGGTGGGGCTCGGCCACCTGCAGGGAAGGGTCAGTCGGGAGGGCTTCAGCGCTGGATGTCCCCACCCCGCCCAGCTGGTTGGGCAACTGTGGTCCCCGTTCTACAGATGGGACAAGCTGGGATGGAGGGAGGCACCCCCTCCGCTGTGTGGCCCCCTGGCTGGGGCCTCAGTTTCCCCACCGGGAAACCCACGTGGCTCCCCAGCCCCTCAGTTGGCGCTCACCTGGGTGTCGGAGGCCAGCAGGTGCAGGTACTGTGTGTACCGCCGCGCCAGCGCCTGCACCTGGTTGGTGAGCTGCTGCTTCCGCACCATGTGCCGGCTCAAAGTCCGCCGGCCCAGCTCCTGGGCCACGGAGACGAAGGATTTGCCCTGCGCGGGCAGCGCCTGCAGGGTCTGGGGGAGGCAGCTGTGAGCCCACCCCCCGCCACCCCCCCGATCCCCCCACCCCGTGCCCGCGGGAAGCTGGACCCACCTGCATGAGCAGCTGCACAAACTCATGCTCGCTGAGCAGGCACAGGAAGGGGTAGAGCGTGGGGCAGCCCTCGTGCGCCTGGCGGGCCAGGCTGGCCTTGGTCTCCTGCAGCGCTCGGTGCAGTGCCGCCTCCCACTGAGCTCGCAGGTTCTTCAGGGTCTTCCGCTGGGGGGGGCAGGACGTGGGCGTGGTCACCACGGCAGCAGCCATAGGACCCGAGCCCACAGGCTCCAGGAGTCCTGCCCCAGTGGCATCACCCTGCAGAGACCTTGTGGGGACCTCGGTGTGTTTGAGGAGGCCGAGACCCACCCTCAGGGCCCCACCAGTCTCTCCCGAGCCCCGGCCTGGCAAGACCCCAGGACCCTGACCCGGCCACACGCCCAGACCAGGGGACAGCCCGTTCAGCGTGGCGCAGGTCTGAGCCCCTCACCGCATGCATGGTCTCCTTGGTCAGCACAGCCTTCTCCACGGACTCCACGCAGACACTGGCGGTCAGCTCCATGTGGAGCTGCTGCTGGAACAGGCCCTGCAGGGTCTTCAGGGGCAGGTGCAGCTTCGGGTAGGACACGGGGCCATCCTGGGGGAAGAGCTGGGTGGTGAGGGCCCGGGCGCCGGACCGAGGGAGGCCTGTGACCTGTGCCCTCTGCCTGGCACCCAGCACCTCCACCTGCCCTGCCCAGGAGCCCCTGCAAGTCTCCTGAGAGTTACCCTCCTCCATCGCTGACAACGCAGAAAGCAGTGGCACAGTGTGTGAAGCAGGTGCCACTGGTGACAGAGGGACAAGGGGTGCCCATCTGGGAGGGGGACTGGGCAGTGCAGGGCGGGGGCCAACAGAGCCCAGGAGACAGTTCATCGCGTCCCTGGATGTTTGCTGTTTTCTTCTCAAATTTGGAACCATGTGAACATGTGACCAGGCCAAAAATAGACAATAGATAAATTAAAAATAGCAACTAAACCCAATGCTTTGAGAACTGAAAGCACACGTCTGCACAAAAACTTACACACAAACGTTCACGGCATCATTCAGAGAAACTGAAAGGTAGAAACAGCTCACATGCCCATCGATGGACGAATGGACAGCGTGGTCCACCCACACGTGGAGTGTCACCCAGCTATGAAAGGGACGAGGCTCTGACACAGGCCACAGCGTGGAGGGACCTTGAGGACGTCGTGGTCAGTGAGAGACGCCAGACACAGGACACACAGTGTGAGACTCCATTTGTGTGAAACGTCCAGAACAGGCAGAGCCACAGAGATGGGACGTGGATTCGTGGTCGCGAGGGCTGGGGAGTGACTGCTGATAGGGATGAGGTTTCTTTTTGGGGTGATGAGAATGTTCCAAAAAGAGATGGTAGTGGTGGTGGTTGCACAAGTCTGAATATACTGAAAACACTGAATTACACTCTCTACAAGGGGGAATTTTGTGGCAGGTGAATTACATCTAAGCAAAAGACAAACCCAAGGCATCTGCCAGGTAGCTCCGCCCACCCCTCACACTCCCTCCTGCCCTGGCAGGGGGATCAGGGCCCCCAGACTGGTTCTGGCAGCAGCTGAGTCCCAACACCAGTCTCAGGCCCTATCAGGGCCATCCCTGCAGTGCCCCAGCGCCCTGTCCCCTCCAATCCTCTGATGGCCTCATCCTCCTGGCACCTGCCACCTCCAGGCCAAGGCCCTCCTGCGCCCTGCAGGGCAGGGCACTTCCAGCTCCACTGTTCCATCTTCTCAGAGCAGGAAGGGAGGGATGAGAGTTTGTGTGACAGCCAGCAGGTGCCGAGCCGAGGCTCCTGGGACAAGCACAGCACTGCTGAAGGGCAGAGACACCTCCCGTTGGTGCCAGGCCCCACTCACCTTGGCGTAGACCTCCCTGAGCAGCGTCGAGGTGTTCACCTGGGGCGGGGGCCGCAGCTGTGGCCTGAAGGTTGGCCGAGCCTTGACTACGGCCCTCAGGAGCGCGGCCCGCTCCTCCTCAGACAGGAGCACGACCGTGAAGAGGTCCTGCAGCTGCAGCCTGTCCCGGGCCATCTGCTCGAGACACCTGCGGAGCAGCCCCAGACTCAGCCTCCACACAGCCCACCTGAGGACACCTCCGGGCAGGACCTGGTGTGGCCATCAGGTCCTCCGGGGGTCCCAGCCCATAGCCCAGGCCGGGGGCCGCCCACCACCACCTACCTTTGGATGGTCCTGGCATCCTGGTCCAGCCGTCCCATGCACTGGAGGGCGGCCGCGTAGGACAGCAGGTCTGGGGTGAAGCCAGCGTCTTTCACCATGATGAACACATATACCAGCTCCTTGAAGGAACCCTGGGGGAGCAAGCTGAGGTGAGGGTCTGGGGCCACCCTGGCCTCCCTATGCCCTCCGCTCCCTCGAGATCCCTTCTCTGCAGCCAGTGGCTCGGGAGGGGAGCAGGGAATGGCATCACCAGCCGTGAATAGCCAGCCGGACGGACAGAGACTGGTCCACCTGTTCCTGTGCACAGACTCAACCTGCAGAGAAGGGCAGGGCTGGGAGGGGGGCTTGTCAATATTTTGAAATTTTTTTATTTCGTGGATATAAATGTGTGCTTTTTGGGGCTGCTAAAAATTGACCCCTCTTCAGGTCAGCCAATTTTGTCAACCTTTTCATAGGACCAACTTGGTTTTGTTGATTTTCTCTCTTCTCTGTTTCAATCTTTATTACTTTCTTTTGTCTGCTTACTTTGGGTTTAATGAGAGCTTCTCTTTCTAGTTTCCTGAAGTGAAAGATTATGTATTGGATTTGAGATGTTCACCTTTCTTAATGTGGCCATTACAGCTATAAATTTTCCTCTGAGCACTGCTTTAGCTGCATCCCAGAACTTCTGGTAGGTGGTGTTTTCATTTTCGTGCATCTCCAAGTATTTTTTTAATTTCCCTTGCAATTTTTTCTTTGACCCAGTGGCTGCTTAAGAGTGCTGGTCTGTAGCCTGAGCAAGACCGAGACCCCGCCTCTACTACAAAAAGAAAAAACTGAGCCAGGTGCAGTGGCACACACCTGTAGTCCCAGCTACCTGGGAGGCTGAGGCAGGAGGATCACTTGAGCCCAGGAGTTGGAGGCTGCAGTGAGCTGTGATGCCACAGCACTCTAGCCTGGGTGACAGAATGAGACTCTATCTCAAAAAAAAAAAAAAGAGTACTGGTCTATAACTGTAATAGACCCTTTCAAAGGGAAGAAAAATTCCCCAACATCCTCCCACCCTATGGTCCACTAGCCCTAATTTGAGAAAGGCTGTCACATGAGGTGACCGTAGTGCCAGAGACCTGGGTTTAGGGTAGTTGTCTGAATGACCTCAGCTGGGCTGACCAGCAGTCACTAGCCACACAGAGTCGTTTAATTTAAATTTAAATGTTCAGTTCTCCCATCGCACCAGCCTCATTCCAAGTTGGTGCCAGAGACCGAATGTTTCCAACATCACAGAATGTTCTACGGAGGGGCTAGTCAGAATACGGTCTACCCTACCCACCTTATGTATTTGCTTTTTTTAGTAATATCAGCAATGAGATGAAAACACACATTCTAAAACGTCATATGCTTTCTCAGCCCCTCTCCTAAACACATCCATGAACTTTGGGAAGCCCTAAATTAGGTCTCCCCCTCCTCCCAAGAATCTAGCAATCTCCCCATTTTACAGACGGGAAAACCGGGGCTCAGGGAGGAGGTGACTGGCTGTGACCACACAGGGAGCAAGTGGCAGAGACAAACTCAGACTCACATCCGGCTGCCAAGCCCCACCCCACGTGTCAGCCACCAAAAACAACAATTCCGTAAGAAGCGAACAGTGCCTGTGAAGAGCATGCGATTCAGCACAGTACGCAAGGTGGGTTCACCAGTGTCCCCCTGAAATTCACGTTCACTGGCAACCATGGAACGTGGTCTCATTTGGAAATGCATGTCAGCTAAGGTGGGCTCATGCTGGATGAGGTGGGCTCTACTCCATGACCGGTGTCCTCATATGAAGGGAGGACACCCAGACGGGCAGGGAAGACGCCATGTGAAGACGGAGGCAGAAATCGAAGGGATGCGTGCACAAGCCCAGGGACCACGAGGAGTGCCTGCCACCCCAGAAGCTGGAGGGGCAGGAAGGACCCTCCCCTGGAGCCTTTGGAGGGAGCAGGCGCTGCCCACACCTTGATTTCACATTTCTGGGCCCCAAAATGGAAGTGAATAGTTTCTGTTTTTCTAAGCTACCAAGGCTTTTTTTTTTTTTTTTTTTTGTAAAAATAGAATCACTACTAAGTTTTTGACATTTTGTTAGAGCCCCAGGAAACTCACACAAGGAGTGATCACAAAAACCTCCGGGAATAACAGGCTCTTCACTGAGGGAATTTAGAGGGTTTGTGACCTGGGATGGGAAAAAACACAACTCCTATGCTCAGCATTCCTGGACTACAGTGCACGCCCAGCAACGAAGAACACAGGGAACAAACTACCTCATGTTAAGGGTCGTTAACTACAGACTTAGAATTTACAGGAGTTACTAGAGCTGCTCCTGGACCTTGTTGTTTTATGCATTAATAAAACAGCACATAAAATCCTCTGCTGGGAATTTATGTAAATATTTTGATAACTATATTTTAATAATCAGCTTCCTTTGTTTACCTAAGTATCAAACAAGTTTCTACTGCTGTTTCTCAAATTAGAGCTTCAGGATCATGGGGTGAGAGAATGTTGAGGATTTTTTCTCCCTTGGAAGGGTCGGTAAACAACATTCTTCTGAACAACCAATGGGTCAAAGAAGAATTTGCAAGGGAAATTAAAAAATACTCTAGATGAACAAAACCGCAAAGACGTGAGTGGGATGCAACTAAAGCAGTGTTCAGAGGGAAACTCATAGCCGTAAACACCTATATTAACAAAGAAGGATATCCAAACAATAACCCAACCTTCCACCTTAGGAAACTAGAAAAAGAAGTGCAAACTAGACCTAAAGCACTGAAGTCATCTTCCTGAGGAGGGGTCTGTAGGCTGCCTTAGAAGCCAAAAGTACCCCTTGCCCAGATAGCTTCAGAAGCCCTGTTGAGAAAGACCAGAAGGAAATGTACTAACATGTTAGCAGAGGCCTGGCATGGTGGCTCATGCCTGTAATCCTAGCACTCTGGCAGGCCAAGGTGGGTGGATCGCTCGAGGTCAGGAGTTCAAGACCAGCCTGAGCAAGAGTGAGACCCCGTCTCTACTAAAAACAGAAAGAAATTATCCGGACAACTAAAAAAATACATATAGAAAAAATTAGCCGGGCATGGTGGTGCATGCCTGTAGTCCCAGCTACTCAGGAGGCCGAGGCAGGAGGATCGCTTGGGCCCAGGAGTTTGAGGTTGCTGTGAGCTAGGCTGACGCCATGGCACTCTAGCCCGGGCAACAGAGCCAGACTCTGCCTCAAAAAAAAAAGTTAGCAGAATTTCTTAAAAGGTCACTTTCAAAATTTCCTTTGAGGGTAACATGTGATTTCTATTTGAAAAGCCTAAAAGAATTGTTAAAATAAAAAACAAAGGACTCTAACTGCAGGATTGTTAGACAAGGGTTCGGATCTACATGAGGACAAGTTCCTGTCTCCGGGCCTCAGCTTCCCCCTTCAACTGAAAGGGCTGTGGCCCTCGGGGTGGCCCGTTCCCCTGGCTGCTGCTCACCTGTCGAGCCCAGCCGAGCATGATGGTGTTGTACATGGCGAGTGTGAGCAGTTGCTGCTTGCGGGGATTGCCGTGGTGGGCCACCAGCACGTGGTGGGCAAGGTGCAGGTGGTCAGTGAGCAGGCAACACTTGAAGAAGGCCAGGAGTGTCTGCTGGTGACCGGTGAGCTGCGCCTCCACCTCCCTGTCTGCCAGGGCCTGCTCCTCTTTGAGGCTCAGCTTCCGAGGGGCCTCCTGCAGTGCCCGGGCCAGCTGTTCCTCCAAGGGGGTCCCCTGCGCCCCGCACTGCAGGGAGTCAGCCAGCTGCCCGCTCACCAGCCGGGGCTCCATCTGCAGGGTCTTGGGCTTCAGCTTCTCGGCCAGCTTCTGGGCCCGCACCTGCAGCTTCACCTCCAGCCGCTGCTTGCGCTTCTGCATGGTCTGCTTCTCCTTGTCCAGTTTCGCTGCCCAGCGGCCAAAGTGCTGAGGGGCAGCACCCTTGGCCCCCATCTGGGCCTTCCTGGGTGACTGGAAGCTGCCACCCCCACCGCCACGTTCTGGGAGCCGAGCCACATCCACCTTGTTGACGGTCACCTCCGACACACTCTCAGCCTGCAGCTGCCGCACCCGCGCCTCGAGCACTGTGCGGGGGCAAAGGGTGAGGGTGTCAGAGGGACCCTGTCCAAGCACCAATCTCTCCAGACCCTGTGCTGGGCCAGCAGGTGGAGGCGGCTGATCTTCCCTGGTTGTGAGGCCTCGACCCCACGGATCTGCTGGCAACTGCCTAACGTGTCCCCCTGCCGGCCGCTGCCCCGACTGCCAGACGCACGCGCCCCACCGCCTTCTCTGCACTCCACCCACGCCTCTAGACACTCAGCATCCCACACGAGCTCGTGTCCCCAAAACCTGCTCCTCCACGTCTCCCCGATCACTGGCAGTTCTGTCCCCCCAGGTGCTCAGGCCAAGAGCCCTGCAGTGGTTGACAACTCTCTCTCCCTCCACATCTCACCTGTCCCCACATGCTCTGGGCTCTACCTTCAAAATTCATCCAGGTGACCTGTCACCTCCCCAGCCTCACCTCCCCCTGTTCTTCTGCTTGCTGGCGCCAGCCCTCTTGTCTTCACGGTCCTACCTCAGGGCCTTTACACGTGCCACCCTGACCATGCGCTGCTGATTTTCAATCTCAATAAGCGCCTGAGAGTTCATGGCCCTCCCTCCTGCCCTCTTCCTGCTCAGTATTCCACACACGCTCAACTCTGGGTATTTATGCTGGTTATGATCTACAAAGTCGCTGCTGACACAGAGTCAGTGCGAACTGAACCCTGCTCCTAGGGGAAATACAGGGTTAAGGTCCTGTGGCCTAAGGTCACGTTTTTCTCAACCAATAAATACGTAACTCTGTTTTACATGTTCCTTATTGAAAACCTACTGCTGATTTATTACCATCGAACTCACGGCCCAAAGTTCACTCAGGCCTGAATGAAGCTCACCTAAGGGGCATCACTGCCCTACACACGGGGGCCACTTCAAACAGCAAAATCACCAACCAAAACACCCCACAAAGATGGGAAACGCAGGGCACTAAACGAACCACAGAAAGGACCCTTGTTTGTGGGATGAGCTAAATGAGAAAGAAAGGCATCGAGGCATCAACCTGGGCATCGTGGTCACACCTGTGGTCTCAGCTACTCGGGAGCTGAGGCAGGAGGATCGCTTGAGCCCAGGGGTTGGAGGCTGCAGTGAGCTGTGATGATGCCACTGCACTCTAGCCTAGGTGACAAAGCTAGACAATATCTCTAAAATAATTTGTCCTTTTTAAAGGCTCCCCTCCTCCCCCCAACCCCGCCCCCACCAGCTGTGGGACACAGGGTGGTGGGGGGTGAACCCGAGACATGGACAGGGTGGTGGGGAAGCACAGAGATGCCCCCACCATCCTACAACACCACCAGCCAGGCTAGGCTGGAGGTCTGGGACCACTCATGCCTGGGCCATCTACTGGACTCCATCAGGTGCCCATCTTCAGAACTGAGACAGGAAAACATATCATTTCAGGGTTCAAATTCTGGCTCTGCGTGTGCGGCCTCTCACGGCCTTGGGAGTCTCTCCAGACAGAACTGTGGGCCTCAACATTCCCCCTGGGAATCGGGGGCAGCTGGTGGGTTCTGGGAAGGGGGGATTATGAGAGCTCCCAGAGCCCGCCCCCCGGCACAGGACACGGGCCCAGTAGCTGTGCAGGGGACACGGAACTCGCTGAGCAACACCACACGGTCCCTGTCATCCCTTCAGCCGCTCCTCGGAACCACTAGAGAGGCAAGCACTGCCGATGCCCCGTCTTACGGTCCCAGCCTCAGTTTCCTCTCCACACCACAGGGAGCCGCTCCCTTCTCTTGGGGTCACAGGGAGGGGGGTGTGGCTCACCCTCCAGCAGCTCCACGTGGCCCCAGTCCTTCCGGAGGTCTTTCTCATGGGGGCTGGCGGACGAGTTCCTCCTGGGGCCCAGGCCAACACCGAGGGTCCCTGTGGGAAAGACGAGGGAGGCTGAAGGCGGCCGGGAGGCAGAGGGGCTGAGGAGGGGGTCTTCACATGGACGGGAATCGCAGGGTCAAAGGGCAGAGAAGCCCTAACTTCAGCAGAAACTCCATTGTCCTGGGTCTTTCATCGGAAAGAAACCAAAAGATCAAAGGGGGAAGGGGCCCCACACGCTGCGAAAATTAGGGCGCAGGGTCGAGGACAACTAAAGTACAGAGGGTTCAAAGGTCAAGAGCCTTAAATCCCAAACATGAGATCAGGACACTCTATAAGAAACCAAGAGTCAAAGGTCAAAATGGCCTGTTGATCCCGGTCAGGAGAGCAGGGCAAAGGCGAGTGAAAAGCGGGGCCGCGCCAGTGGGGTCCTCAGAGCTACAAAGGGCAAAGGTCAGGGGTAGGTGGATCCCAGGGGCGCCAAGAACCAAAGGTCACGGCCGCGGGAGGAGGAGCGGCGGCCGCGACGTCATCCCCGGGCCGTTCCCCCGCGTTACCTTCCTCGGTTGGGAGGCCGCGGCGGCCGCAAGACCTCAGGACTCTCCCGAGCCCCGCAGCGCCGCGGCCCCAGGGCAGCGCCGACATGCCGCACGCGGAAGCCTGCGCCCCTACCACAGCCCGCCAAGTCTGCGCATGAGCTCGCGCCGCCTGACGGGAGTTGTAGTTCTCCGGGTGACGCCGCGTGCGAAGGGACGTCCCTGTCGGAAGTGCGCCACCGGAACCACAATTCCCAGGGGGCAGCGGGCTCCGAGTGGCTGCGGGGCATGCGCCGATGGAGCCCTCTGATTGGTTCTTCTCTCAGTCCTCAAGGAGGGGCGGGACAGAGCAACTGACGCGAAGGCGGTCTTTGGGAGGACCTGGAACCTGGAATTTTTTTTTTTTTTTTTAAGGAATATTCACCTAATAATTCACAGCGTTCTGCAATTTAGAGATTCCTGTCCACAGTCTTCATTGATCAAATGACAACTTTGAGGTGGAAACAATTACTACCACCAGTTTATTGTGGCGGAAGCAAGGTTCAGAAAGGTCGACTGAGTTGCTCAAAGACACACAGCATGATACTAGGGAGATTGGAAGGAAAGCCCAAGTCTGTGTGACTCCCGGCGGAAAAGCCAAGGGGATCTGGGGCGACGTGTTTCCTGGACTTCTTCCTCACCCGCTAACCCCAGATCCCCCAGGAAAGAGGCAGAATGGAGCAGGGAGTCTGGATCCATCCCTGGCCTCTGGGTGATTCTACTCAGGAGCAGGCAAGGCCAGAGCTTTAGAATCAAAAATGGAAGGCATGCCCACCGACCATTCTGCTGGGGAAACTGAGGCCTGGTCTGGGACCAGCTGACACGTGTCGGAGGAGACTAGGAACATCTGGAGTAACCACGCTCCAGGCAGATGTCAGCAAGTACAAAGGCCCGGAGGCAGGAACATGCGTCGGGATGGTTGGAGGAACTTGAGCAGAGTGGGGTTGGGGAGAGGAAGCTGGAGGGGCTAAGGGGCCCCCACACGCAAGCTGCCTTTGGTCCCCAAATGCTTGGACTTTGGTTTCCCCATCGGGCCAGAGTGAGGACTGGACCTGTGCTCTGGTAGGTGCGGCCACCCCGGCCTGGCGGCCTCTTAACAGCACATTCCAGATGCAGCTGCCCACGCGGGTCTGGGCACAGTGATGCCACCGGCGGGGAATGTTTTCAGCAGATAGCAGCATCCTCCCTCACTTGCCTCAGCCCACCCCAGAAATCCTCCCTCACTTGCCTCAGCCCACCCCAGATGCCCCTGGGGGCTGTGACCTCAGACCTGACTCACTCCTGGGGTCAGCTTCCTGGCCCCAGGGGGCTGAATCAGCTGGGCCTAGTCCCCTAAGACCTAGAGACACCCCCTCAAATCTCAGATTCTGACAGAGCCAGGAACCTGGGTGGAAACCAAGACTTCTGAATTCTTTCGCCCACCATTCCTCATACCTCAGTTTCCTCTTACGTTGATTTCCTGAGACATCAGACTCCCTGAACCAGAATTTCCCCGAGAGCCAGGTTCCTGAATCTTATCTGTAAGAAAGTCGTTCTCCTTTCAATTCCTGTTCAAACCTTCTGCTGATGTCCCCTAGGAAGCCCCACCTAGCCGCTCCCCCTGCCGCCCCCGTATTGAACACCAGTCTCTATGTCCTGGCTGTGATTATATTGATCTCAGAGTTCTCACATTCTTCTTTCTCCTTTGTATTTCTTTTTATGGCTTACTGTCAACTTGTCAGCGTATGGCAGCGTATGGTTTTCCGATGGTGATGCTAAGTTTCCTTGTAAAACGTAAGCAAGAAAAATATTAATAACATGCAAGACTGGTGGAGACAGATGTAGTTAAAGTGAACAATACAGTGCTAAGAGGCTGGAATTCAGGCACCTCTGTTTCTGAAACTGTCATCTAGTTCTATGTCACCTTAGGCTGGCTTCTCACCCAAAACATCTCGTCCAAATCCAGCCACCAGGCGTTCAGATGGGTCTGGGTTGTGGACGCTCTATGAGACTTCAGAAATGTCCATGTTTTAAAATGGGCAAAGAAAGTCAGGAATCATTAGATGAAAGGAAAGGTTATTGGGTTCCTGTGGCCGCTGGGACAAATGACCACAAACTCAGTGCCTTAAAACAACAGAAATTCATTTTCTCACATTTCTAGAGAACAGAAGTCCAGAATCAATTTTACAGGGCTGAAATAAAGGTGTCGTCAGGACTGTGCTCCCTCCCATGGCTCCAGAGGAGGGTCATCCTGCCTCTCCCAGCTCCTGGGGGCTCCAGGCTTCCTTTGCTTGTGGCCGTGTCACTCCAGTCTCTGTGTGGTCACATCGCCTCCTCTGTGTCTGTGCCAAAGCTACCTGTCTCTCTCACGAGAATACTTAGAAACACTCAACACATTTAGAAAACCCATCAGGATAACCTCTCAAAGATCTTAACTGCATCTATCAAGACTTGCCGGTGCGGTGGCACATGCCTGTAATCCCAGCACTCTGGGAGGCCGAGGTGGGAGGATCGCTTGAGCCCAGAAGTTTGAGGTTGCTGTGAACTAGGCTGACGCCACAGCACTCTATTCAGGGCAACAGAGTGAGACTCTGTCTCAGACAAGGAAAAAGAAAGAGACTCATTTTTTTCCAAATGAGGCAAACTTCGCAGGTTCTGGGGATTAGGATGTGGTCATATCCTTGGGGCCAACCACAGAGGCTAAATAAAGAGAGGAAGAGACTGCTAAATGCACAGCATGAGCCCGGCCCTGATTTTTTCAGGAAAAAAAAAAATGCTATTAAAGGGGACATCAGGGAATGTCTGGGCATGGATGGGAGATTCACTTGCAGCTTCATTACGAGGAGAAGGACTTCGCCATACTGGTGCATCTCTCGCATCTCTCCTGGAGGGAAGCGGCACCACGGTTGTGGCTCACTCTCGAATATCCACTTACATGCAAAGATTGCATACGTGTGCTGTTTCAGGTCTAACATGCCTGCGGGGCAGTGCACACATTGAGAATACAGCCCAGTTACTGTTCACAAACCAAACACACCTAGGAACAGGCGTTCCAAAGAACAGGAATGGAACATGCCAGTTCCCGAAGCCCCCTCCTGCCCCCTCCCGGCCACTGCCCCCCCCCAAAGGGTAGCACCCTGTCTTGACGTCTCACACCATAGGTTGATTTTGCCTGTCCTAGAATGGCACATACATGGACTTCTTTTGTGTCTGGCTGTTTTAACTCAGCATCATTTTCGAGAGATTCATCCAACTCATGTGTTTCAAGGGTTTAGTCTTTTTCACGGCGGTGGAACATTCCACTGTGTGAATTTGCTGCTGTGCATTTACTGACTCTCCTGCTGACAGGGGGCAGGAAGAATATAGAATCGAGGAATCCAGCAATAGGGTGTACAGGTGTTCATTGCACCATTCTTGTGACTTTTCTATAGGCTTTAAGTCTTTCGAGAAACCACAGTGATGTACTACTTTAACCCCACTAGCATGGCTCTAATCAAAACGACGTACAGTCACAAATATGGGCAAAAATGTGGAGAAGTCAGGAGCCTCATGTGTTGCTGATGGGAATGCAAAATGGTGTAGTCGCTGTGGAAACAGTTTGGCAGTTCCTCAAAAAGCTAAACATGCAGTTACCGTGTGACCCAGCAACTCCACTCCTAGGTGTGTGCCCAAGAGAAATGAAAACATACGTCCACACAGACACTGTGTGCAATGTTCACAACACCATTATTCACAGCAGCCAAAAGGTGAAAACAGTCCATCAACGATGAGTGGATACACACAATGTGGTCTATCCGCACACTGGAATATCCTCAGCCACGAACAGGGATGAGGCTCTGACACAGCCCACAGCATGAAGGGACCTTGAGGACATCGTGCTCAGTGAGAGACGCCAGACACAGAAGAACACACAGCGTGCAACTCCATTTATATGAAATGTCCAGAACAAGCAGATCCACAGAGACAGGATGTGGATTCGTGGTCCCCAGGGGCTGGGAAGTGACTGCTGACGGGGATGGGGCTTCCTTTGGAAGTGATGAAAATGTTCTGGAAAGAGACAGTGGTGATGGTTGCACAACTTGGTGAATGTACTAAAAACACTGAATTGTGGCCAGGTGCGGTGGCTCACGCCTGTAATCCTAGCACTCTGGGAGGCCGAGGCGGGCGGATTGTTTGAGCTCATGAGTTTGAAACCAGCCCGAGGAAGAGTGAGACCCCGTCTCTACTAAAAACACAAAGAAATTATTCGGACAACTAAAAATATATAGAAAAAATTAGCCGGGCATGGTGGCGCATGCCTGTAGTCCCAGCTACTCGGGAGGCTGAGGCAGAAGGATCGCTTGAGCCCAGGAGTTTGAGGTTGCTGTGAGCTAGGCGGACGCCATGGCACTCTAGCCTGGGCAACACAGTGAGACTCTGTCTCAAAAAAAAAAAACCCACTGAATTGTACACTTTAAATGGGTGAATTGTACGGTATGCGAATTATATTGCAATAAAGCTGTCATTAAACAAACTCGGCTTCGCAGGTGTGCGTCCCATGTTCTCACACAGGCCCCCAGAATATCCTTCTTGTGGGGTCACTCTAGGGCGGGAAGACCTGCATTTGCAGCTGGCCAAGAAGGTGGAGGATACTTACCCAGTGTCCACGTGCTGCGCTGTCTGGCCAGCATGTTACGTGGATTGTCATTTTCCTTCCAGACATCCCTTTACTGGCCCATTTTACAAAGGAGAAACAGAGGCAGTCATGGGGTCCTGACACTGGGGCACCTGCCACACCCGCCTGGGCCAGGAAGAGAGAGTCGGGGAATCCCTGAGCCACCAGGAAAGCATCCTGGCATCCAGCCGGACCGGTTGTCCCTCCAGCGGGCTCCCGGTGATGGCAAGCTGGTCACCATGTCTTCACCCTGGTGCTATTTAAAGGTGCCACCTGGGGCCGCAGCCACAGGGTTGGGCTGTTGGGAGCAGAAGGCAGGGACTGGAATCAGAGCTGTGCCTTGTGTTCCCACAATGGAAGTCGTTGCTCCTGTCTGGGCCTCGGTTTCCCCACCTGTCAATGATTCCTTTGGGCTCTGTGAAGGTCACTCGGAGCCCAGGGCATGGGGCGGGCAGGTGAGGGGTGGGGCCAGCTGTCTTGCTGGGAGGTTCCCAGTGGGGCCTGGGGTGTGGCTGTAAGTGGGGAATAGGAGTGGGAGTGAATGGGGCTGCCCCATTGTTGCGGCCTCTGACGCAGCACTGGTGGACACTGGAGTCTGGGTGTCCCACCAGAAGCCCATCAACATGCCTGCGTGGCCATCCTCCCCACAGCTGCCTCCCACCCACCTGCCCAAACACACGTCCCCACGCCCTCCCCTGCCACGAAGCCCCCTGCCCCCAGGAAGCTCCATTCGGAGGGGGCGTTGAGTCCCACCTGGGCATACCCAGTCCTGGGGCCCAGCTGGCAGGGACTGATGCACGTGCCAGAACCTTCCCTCTCAATCCCTGTGCATCCCATGTCTCCATCTCTCTCTGTCTCTTCCATGTCTCCCTGTCCTCGTGTCTCACAGTCTCTCTCTGACTTAGTCCCTGTCGCTCCCTGTAGCCTCTGTCTCTGTCTGCCCTTCAGTCTCTCCAGTTTCTGTCTCTCCCTATAGCTGTCTCTGTCTCGTACAGCTTCTCCTTGCCTCTTCTTGTCTCTGCATCTCACAGCCTCTATATCTCAGCCTCTCTGGTCTCATTCTCCCTTGTCTCTATCTTGTGTCTCTTGTCTCTGTGTCTGTCTCTGTGTTTCTGGTCTCTGTCTCTGTGTCTGTGGTCTTTATGTCCCTGTCTCCCTCGGGGTCTCTGAAGCCCGCCTCTCTCCCCCGCAGCCACCGCAGCAGTCCCGCCTCCCCCGGTCCGGACATGCCGGTGACTGCGGGGGTTCGGGGACTCGGGGACCCGCCCCACGGGGCGAACACGTGCGGAGGCCGCGGGGAGCAGAGTGGGCCCCGCCCCCCGGCGCCAGGCCCCGCCCCCGGTCGTGATTGGCCAGTCCCGAAGCCCCATTGGCCGGCCCGGCCGCCGCTCCGCCCAGGACCCGCCCCCGGACCCGCCCCCGTGGGCCCCGCGCGATGGCAGAGCCGCGGCCGCGCGGGGAGGCGAGAGCCGGCGCCGAGTGGGGCGCGGGCCATGCGCCGCCGCCTGTGGCTGGGCCTGGCCTGGCTGCTGCTGGCGCGAGAGCCGGGCACCGCGGGGGCCCCGAGCGCGAGCGCGCCGGGCAGGGCGCGCAGCTACCCACACCTAGAGGGCGACGTGCGCTGGCGGCGCCTCTTCTCCTCCACGCACTTCTTCCTGCGCGTGGACCCCGCGGGCCGTGTGCGGGGCACCCGCTGGCGCCACGGCCCGGACAGTGAGTCTCCGGGGCGGGCTGCGCGGGCCGGTTGCTTGGGGGCCGAGGGCGGAGGAGGGCTTGAACTCTGGACCCCCAACGCCACAAAACCAAAGACACCCATCTGGCAGATGAGGAAACTGAGGGACAGAGAGAGGAAGTGACCCGCCCAGGATCGCACCGACAGTGGGTGGTGGAGCCGGGCGCCGCAGTGCCAGGACCTCATTCATGGAGCTGAAGTCGCGTCCCTTCTGCCCGACTGTGTCCCCAGGGCCCCACCCAGCAAACAGTAGGCACTCCATAAGCGCGTGTGGAATGCTGGTGGCAACAGGAGAGGCAGGGAGGAGGGAGGAGAGCCCAGGGAGCTGGGGAGGGGGCCGGTAATCGCTGGCCCCTGAATCACCGTCATTAGGGCAGATAATCACCCCCTGCCCTCCCCGCCGCTTTCATCTGGCTCCCAAGGCCCTCATTAGGCGGCATGCGACCAGGGCCAGGATGGGGACTGGCTGGGCCGGTCCACGGGCGGTGGGCATGGCCAGGCGGCGAGTGGCCTCGCGCGGGGGCAGAGGCCTGGCTCGGCCAGGTGACCTGGGACAGTCGCTACTTCTCTCCGGGCCTCGGTTTCCCCACTGGACGGGGATGGTGATGATGATTGACGGCTGTGTGGGCGGGGCTGGGAGCTCTCCTCTCCTTCATTCGTCGGGTGGTTATTATTAATAATTGGGCACCGCCCGTGTGCCGTTCTGGGCGCGGGGACCCAGTGGTGACCAAGCTGGCCCACCCTCCTGGGGCTTCCAGAGCAGGGAGGAGAAGTAAACAAGCAAACGAGGAATGTCATAATTTCCGAGGGGACCGGGTGGGGTGCACAGAAGTAGGACAGGTGATGCTGGGAGGCTGACCTATGGCTCCTTCACCTGGGGGGACCTCAGGCTGCTCTGGGGGGCTGTGGCTTGGGTGGGGCCAGGGTAGGGCAGGGAGCTGGCCAGGCACAGGAGGAGCTGGGTGCCTGACCTAGGAATGGCCTGGGTGAGTGAGGTAGGGAGGGCACGTGGCTGGCCACCCGGGGCTCGGGCCACCAGGTCCAGGCTGAAGGCTGGAGGGCAAGACCTGGATTGCAGAAGAGGCGCCAGTGCCCAGGGAGCAGAGGGTGCTTGCCAGATGGGAAACTGTGTGGTCCGAGAGAGGCAGGGCTCCCAGGGCTGCCCATGGACGTGTGGGGTCCAGATCTGGCTCTGACACTCCCAGGCCTCAGCTTGCCCCTCTGAAAAGTGGACGCAGGCAGCACCTCCCACCTGGGGCTGCTGCATGGGCTTGGTGGATGCAGAGGGTGTGGAATGCCCTCCAGCACGCTAGTGGTCACCAACGACCTGAACGTGCTATCTGTGAACACCCCGTAACTGCACATGGTGGGGGCCCGTGTGCCCACTGTGAGGCTGCACGGCTGTTGTCCTATCCTTTTTTCTTTTTTTTTTGAGACAGAGTCTCACTCTGTCACCCAGTCTGGAGTGCAGTGGTGTCACCACAGCCTACTGCAGCCTCCAACTCCTGGGCTCAAGCGATCCTCCTGCCTCAGCCTCCCGAGTAGTTGGGACTGTCAGTGCGTCACCATGCCCAGCTAATTTTTCTATTCTTTGTAGAGATGGGGTCTCGCTCTTGCTCAGGCTGGTCTCCAACTCCTGCTGTCGTTACTTCTCCTTGTTATCAGAGCTTGTCCGGGGGAGGCACCCACCACCTCTTGCACCTGCAGTTTGAACCCTCTGGGCCTGACCTTTGGCTTGGTTTTCTTGCCCCTGGTGGTCTGACTGGGCGTCTGGGGCCCCTGACCCCTGGTTTGGATGCTGTGCATGGGTGGAATTGCATGGATGAGGACACTGACCTAATCAGGGGCCTCCCCTGCTCCAAACCGTGCCTCGGCTCCCCGGCATCCTCTTGCCGTAGGGGCGAGTCCTCCCTCTCGGCCTTTGTGCTGGCTGTTCCCCCTGCCGTGGCCTGGGGGAAGCTCCCGGGCATCTGTCCTGGCCCCCGAGGGTCCTGCAGTCAGCACGGTGGCCACCAGCAGGTGCCCAGGGATGAAGGAAGGGCAGTGGCCAGTGGAAGGGCCCAGGGGCCGAGGCCCTGCCCTGACCAGTCCCTGCCCCCGCCCAGCAGGCATCATCGAGATCCGTTCTGTCCACGTGGGTGTCGTGGTCATCAAGGCCGTACACTCGGGCTTCTACGTGGCCATGGACCGCCAGGGCCACCTCTATGGGTCGGTGAGTACTGGGCAAGCAGGGGATTGGGGTTGGCGGGTGGCAGGAGGGTCCAATGGCCTCACGCCCCGCCCCGCAGCGGGTCTACACTGTCGACTGCAGGTTCCAGGAGCGCATTGAGGAGAACGGCTACAACACCTATGCGGCACTCCGCTGGCGCCACCGTGGCCAGCCCATGTTCCTGGCACTGGACAGGAGGGGGTCCCCCCGGCCTGGCAGCCGGACGAGGCGGCACCACCTGTCCACCCACTTCCTGCCCGTCCTGGTCTCCTGAGGCCCCATGAGGCCAGGAGGGGCCTCTGCCAGACTCGCAAGGCGCAGGCCTGAACTGGCGCCTGTTCTTTCATTGAGTGCCTGCTGCTGGGACACAGTGGGGCCCACTTGTGAGGCTGGCTCCCAGGGAGCCCCCAGTCAGTATCCCCATGTCCAGTCAGGAGCTGGGGGGTTAGGACCCCGCAAGGCACCCGCTGGGTGGGAGGATTCGGTTGTCAGAGGCCTGGGAAGGGCGTTCCAGGTGGGGCCCAGCCAGCCCAAGGCTCGGAGGTGGGAACATGTCAAGGGGAAGTTGGGGCTGAGGCCACGTGTGAAGTGGGTGGAGGAGGAGGGTGGGCGAGGGCGGAGCAGGCAGAGACGGTGACGCAGGCACCACACAGGCAAGGCAACAGGTCACAGACGTCCCGATCCTGGGACCTGCAGGTATGTTACCTCCTGCAGACACAGGGACTTTGCCGCTGGGATTAAGGACCTTAAGATGGGAGGTCACCCTGGATGACCCGGGGGCCCGGTGTCAGCACAGGGTCCTCACACCAGGAGGCAGGAGGGTCGGAGGCAGAGAGACTGGAAGACGCTGCGCTGCTGGCTCTGAAGGGGCAGGAAGGGCCCCGAGCCGAGGGATGCGGGCGGCCACTAGATCCTGGGAAAGGCGGGAGACCGGTTCTCCCGTGGAGCCCCCAGGAGGGACCGGCCCTGCCATGCCCTGATTTAGCCCAGTGAGGCCCATGTCAGATTTCTGACTCCAGAACTGTCAGACAATAAATGTTTTCAGCCATCAAGTTTGTGGTCATTTTGTTACAGCAGCAGCAGCAGGACGGACACACACACACACACACACACACACACACACCCCTAACGCCTGGAACTGTTTTAATGACAAAATGGTCCTCAGAGCTCCTGGGTTCTCCTGGGACAGGAGGAGGCCTGGGAGCGGGGGCCAGGAACCGTGTGCTGAGCGCCCTCCACTCCCTGCAGCCCCCGCGGCTCCAACTCCAGCCAGAAGGAAGGGGGAGCTGAGGGCCTGGGCTCCTCCTGCACATATAAGTGATGAAGCCATCTGCCCCCGGGGCAGGGGAGGGCTGACCTGGTGAGGTGACAGCCCCTGGGGACGGGTCGGGGCTCCGATCCAGCCACCGCCCCCTTACAATGCGGAAAAGCAGAGTGGGGCTGCTGGGGGCGTGCTGGGCAGCCTGGGGTGGGGAAAAGCCCCTGGCTCACTCTGCAGACTGGGGGTCCTGCCCCAGGGGACCCTGTGAAATGTGGGGACACCTGTGGTTGTCAGGGTTACAGCTCAGCCCCCACAGGGCCCCAGACGGCCCGAGGTCCACAGTGCCCAGGGTAATCCTGCCTTAGAGGACCCCCCGGACTCTGCCCTGCATGGAGCAGGGAAGGGGCGTTGCCACTGGAGTTCTGCCATCTGGGGCTGCACAGCGAGCGCCAGAGCAGCTAAAATAAAACTGCTGACACCCGCGCTGCTGCCGCGGACGTGGAGAAACTGGATCCCTCACACGGCACGGGCGGGAACACGACGCAGTGCCAGATCTGAACAGTTTGGCAGTTTCTTCTCAAACTAAACGTGCAGCTACCGTCCGACCCGGCAGTGGCACTTCTGGGCATTTATATCCCAGAGAAATGGACTCTGTTCACACAAACACCTGGACACACACGATCTTGGCAGCTTCTCCCACCACAGCCAAGAACTGGGAACCGCCAGCGTCCTTCTGAGGTGGAGGTCACAGACCGCGGCACACCCATGCCAGAGCGCCACCCGGTGGCAAGGGGGTGCACGCAGGGCACGGTGCCTCCCAGGACATTACGCGGAATGAGGAAAGCCAACCGTGAAAGGTCGCAAACCGTGCTTCCGCTCTAGAGACGACAGCCTGGCGGTGGAGGGCCCTGTGGGGTCTCTGCAGTCCTGGGTCCGAGGCTTGTGCACGGCTGGGTGTGATTGTTGGGCCCCTGCTCTCCTGGCCTCCCCACAGAAGGGACACACGCCCTGTGGCCACAGACCCCCCTCCGGGCCCTCTCCCTAGAACGCGCAGAACAGGAGCCTCGACTGCCTAGCACTGTACGACTCAAAGCTGCCACTCTCCAGTGGGAAACGGGCCTCACGTGGGTCACCTGTTCTGTGGCAGTGGCCCGCGTGGCCTCTGCTGGCTGCTGGAACAGGTCACCACAGACTCAGTGGCTTAAAACACTGACTCTCTCACAGTCCTGGAGACCAGATGTCCCCAAGCCAAGGATAACCCCGGTAACCTCCGCATCTCAATGTCCTCACCTTAGTCTCATCTGCAGCGTGCCAGGTGCGTCACCTGTAAGGTGCCCACAGGTTCTGCGAAGACGTGGACATCTTTGGGGGTCGACACTCTGAGGGCCACAGCCCCGGAGGCGGCCCTGGCTGCAGTCGTCAACGTCAAGAATGCTTCTCTCCAACTCTGGGGCCTGGATGGTGTCTCCCAGAACGATTTGCTGGGCCTTTGTCTCAGTAGCAAAAAGCCCAGAAATGACCAAGTGCAGAGCCAGGGATGGGCGGGACCTAGGTCACCAGCCAAGTGGGTCGAGCAGACACCTCCAAGGTGTGGACACAGCCTGGCATGGAGCAGACGCTGCAAACCTACACACAGCACCACGCCAGGACGTGGTAGCAAGTACACTGTGCCCACCGCAGACAAGGGCGGCCCCTGAGAGGGGCGAGCTACGGACAGGGCTGGCGGTGGGGGGTGGGGATGGGGGGGCTCCTTTATCCGTCTAGACCATCTGACATCCAGGCCACAGGAGACAAACCCACTGCCCAGCCCCGTGCAGGTCCCCATGCCCGCCAGCTTTGCCTGGGGCTGGCTTGTGCCCACGGCCAGCATCCGCCCACCCTGGCTGCAAAGCTGCGCTGTGCAGACCCAGCTGGGACCCCCTGAGATGGGACGCAAGAGGTGGGGGTGGCTGCCTGTTCAGTGCAGCCTCGTTTTCACTGTTTGAAATTGTGTGACTTGGTGACATGTTGCCATCTCCTTTTTGGACGTTGCCAGTTCAGACTTCCAAGTTTTCAGTTTGTCATCGTGGACGTGACGGTGCCTGGACCTTCCCAGCTGAGCCCAAGTGGGGGCGTGGCTCAGCTCCTGGGCCCACAGCAGGTGCAGACCCCTACGGGGACACGCAGACCCCCAGCGAGCCAGGCAGCTTGGCCCCCTTGGGACACTGGCACAGAAGGAAGACGCCCAGTCACCCGCTTCTTTTTAAGTGGTGTATTTTAAATAGCTTCCGAGACACACATTTTCTCCATTAAAAAAGTCTGTCCGAGCAGTTTTGTTCTTGGGTTTTGCTGGTCATCCTCGTGGTCCGAGCCCTCCAAACTCCGGGCAGTGGAGGCAGCCTGGGGACCCTCACGGCCTGTCCTGGCGGCATCACGGCCCTGGTGGAGCAGCTGCACCCGTCTGTCCACAGATCATGCATGGCCGCGTGTGAGTTACAATGTCCATTTATTTCAGAGCAGTAATAATTTAAAATTATAAAACCTTTCCGCCGTCGAGCATTTAGAGGGTTAGAGACAGGGGAGGGGGTGGCTGAGGGCGCCCCTGGAGGGCCGTGTGGCCTGCGCCCTCCAGGCCAAGAGCAGCCAGCAAGTGGGACATCCCCTGGGCTGGGGGCCGGCGCGGAGCCCGTCCCACCCTGGTCTGCTGACGCTGACTGACCAGGCGAGTCCCAGCGCCCCGGCACCCGCAGTGACCGAGCCCGGGGCAGGCCGTAGCTCTCCCAGCAGCTCCAGCCGAGGCGTCTCACGAGTTACTCGCCGTGTTCTCATTGCCCGGCGAGCTGGAGGAGGATGAGGAGGATGAAGAGGAGAAGCTCACCCCCGTCAGGCCTGGGGGGTTTGTGGCTGTGTTCTGTCCTGTGAGGCTTTTTCGGCAGACAGGGCAGCTGTCGTGCTTTGTGGGGACAGAGGCGCGGGGGGAAGATCTGGTTAGAGACGGGGTGGGAAGGAGCCCAAAAGGGCCAGGGGGTGGGCCGGTGGGAGGGGGCCGAGGGGAGGGCCAGGGCGGGCTGCGGTTGCAGGCGGGCCCCGGACAGAGGGGCTGGGCCAGGGGCGGGGAGAAGGGTGGGCAGGGGTGGACGCGATGGGCCGCGGGTACAGGCGGGGGACGGACCAGGGGCATAGGGGCGGGCGCCGCTCACCTGCTCCAGCCAGGGCACGATGCAGCCGTCGTGGAACAGGTGGTTGCAGGGCAGCTGCCGCACGCTCTCGCCCAGCGCGTAGTCGTCCTTGCACACGGGGCACTCGAGCCCGGAGCCTGTGGGGCACAGTGAGGCCAGGAGGGAAGACCACGGCTGCCTCCCCTGCCCCTAAGCTGGCACCCCGTGGAGAGTCGCCCAGGACACCCCGCCCTAGGCAGGGCAGCCTCAGGTGCAAGGAGGCAGAGGGGACCCGGACAGAACCCTCCCTAACCCTAAGGCAGAGCACGCCGGCCGTACCTACGTGCTCCTCGGTGACAGGGACGGTGGGGAGGGCCTGGATTTTCTCCTTGTCTGCGGGCGGGGGGCCCGTGTTTTCAAACTGATTGAGAAGCTGAAAGACAAGGGCGAGAGGGAGCTCCTGGGGGAGGGCCAGCATCTCCGGCCCAGCCCGGGGTTCTGAAGTGCGGGCTGCGAGACCCGCAAAAGCACCAAGGCCTTGTTTGTCCTGGGCCCGGACCCCTGGGAGCCCAGCCTGGCCAGGTCAGAGGTCACTGTGGCACCCCGAGCCCCTGCTTGGCGGGCAACTGAAGGACCCATGTCCCACTGTTCCTAGGACCTGCCACTGAGGAGACTCCACCACTCACTGGCAGGCGGCATCGCTACAACAGCAGGGCACCACCTGGCCACGGCGCCACCCCAGGCAAGTGAAGCCGCCATGCGCAGGGGGACCGCAGGCCTGGGGCATGTCCCCCAACAGTGGGGCTGTCACACTCTGCGGGACGTGGAGATGCAGGGACAGCAGGAGGCAGGAGACACCCCAGAGCCCTAGCATGCAGAGCCGCCAGCAGCCCAGTCCACCGGCAGCCTGCCGGGCGCTAGTCCTGTACCTGTGTGATGATGGCATCCAGGCCGTTGGCCCCCCACGCATAGTCCATTGGGTTCGAGTGCAGGACGCCCCTGGGGGGAGAGGTCGGGGTTCGAGTGACCGTGGCTGGGCGGGGGCAGCCCCCCCCTTCTACTCACCAGGGGCCCAGGCCCAGGTTGGGGATGGTGGCGGGCGTGATGATGCCGTTGACCAGCTGCTGGATGATCCTGGAACAGAGCGCAGGGCGGGTCAGCGTCCAGCTGCCAAGTAGCTTCTGTCAGGTTTTTTTTTTTTTTTAACTTTTTTTTGTTTTTGAGACAGGGTCTCACTCTGTCGCCCAGGCTGGAGTGGTGTCACCATAGCTCGCTGTGGCCTCCAACTCCTGGGCTCAAGCGATCCTCCTGCCTCAGCCTCCGCAATAGCTGAGACTACAGGTGCACACCGTGACACCTGGCTAATTTTTCTATTTTTAGTAGAGATGGGGTCTCGCTCTTGCTCAGGCTTGTCTTAAACTCCTGAGCTCAAGTGATCCTCCTGCCTCAGCCTCCAGAGCGCTAGAATTACAGGTGTGAGCCACCGCGCCCAGCCCCTATAGTATTTTTTCAGACAGGGTCCACTCTGTTGCCCAGGCTGGAGTGCTGTGACACGATCGCAGCTCACTGTGGCCTCCAACTCCTGGGCTCATGCGATTCTCCTGCCTCAGTCTCCCAAAGCACTGGGTTTACAAGCATGCAATGCCACGCCTGTCTAAACCAGCTTTTACAGATTATTTTCAGCAAGAGAGATACAACCACAGAAGGGATCAACCGCCACAAGAGAAATCTAGTGATCCTCCCTCCTGCCCAGTTCTGGTCCCGGCCTGAGGCCGGAAGGGCACCCGGCAACATGCAGACACGTGACCACCTGCAAGCCATGTCTAAAACCCAGTGGGAGGAAACTGCTCCTGGCTCTGGGTGCTGCCCTCTAACCCCACACGTCCCAACATCACTCCGCACAAGTCCCTTGAGCCCTGGGGTCTGCCCTGCTGCTTCTAAGGACCCCAAAACGTGGCACGTTCCTGCCTCCAAAGTGCTGTGTGGGGCCGCAGCTACCGCTGGGATGAGACTGAGGCTCCCCAGGGTATGGGGGCTCAGAAGGGACCGGAGCAGCCAGGCTGGGTCAGCCAGCCTTTCCTGAGAGCCTGGCAGCAAACTCAAGTTTCAGTTGAACCCATGCCCATTTTTAAGCATCAGAACTTCCGATCTTACCAAGCAGGGCCCTCTCGGCCACCCCCAGGCCCCCTCACCCTTCCAGCGTGGGGACGCCTTCCTGCCGGCCGGTGGCCCTCCGCGCGGTGAGGCGGGCACGGGGCTGCCGGGCGCCATACCGGTGCCGGGACGGGTGCTCTCTCTCCCGCCGGCCTTCGGGGTCCCTGCCATCATCAGTCTGCGCCCCAGGAGGGAATGTGGGGATCTCAAAGCTGTCGTCAAAGATGCCAAAAGCAAACTGTCCGTAGCCCTGCGGCAGCGTGAAGAGGTGCTGGTCCACATTCTGGGGAGAGGAGGGGGTGGTGACCACGGAGCAGGGCCTGGTGCTGGGGGGCGGCCGCGGCCTGCAAGGTCTGCCAGGGAGAAAAGGCAAAGGGACGCCAGGCAGGCCCCGGGGAATACGGGGCAGACAGAGGCGGGAAGGCAGAGCTGGCCACGGATGTGAGGCGGACAGGGAGAGTGGCTGGGGGGCCCGGATGGCCCCAAAACCACCGTATCGGCCAAGCAGCATCAGGACCACATGCTCGGCCTGCACAGCAGTCAGCTTCCGCATCCTCTAGGGGAGACCCCAGGAAGGTCCGGGACAGGGCTTGTGAGATGCAGAGGAAACAGGGGACCAGAGAGCGGTGCGGCGGCAGAGGCGTGGAGGCAGGGGCACAGGAAGCTGGGCCCGGGGCCGGGCCAGGTGACTGGCAGTAGGACGAGGGGGCCTGGGCCCCAACTCACTTCGAACGGCTGCCGGCTCTGGTCTGTGGGGGCTGTGGAGGGGGCAGAACCGTTTTCTGTATTCCTGGGGAGAGAAGGGCACGTCAGCGGGCTCCACGAGCCCCCACAGGTGCGGGGTGCTCTCTGCACCCTGAGACCCCGCTTCTGGGCCTGTGCGTCAGGAGAGTGAGACTCATACAATCTATCGCTGCCCCAGG
Source organism: Indri indri (assembly GCA_004363605.1). NCBI lineage: Eukaryota > Metazoa > Chordata > Mammalia > Primates > Indriidae > Indri > Indri indri. The sequence goes on along the minus strand of RJWJ010000382.1, from coordinate 131,927 downwards.
ATGTGGACCGTGCGGTCACTGCAAAAACTGCAAACCCCCGGAATCCCCCACTCACACCGAAAAGGAACCTTCTGGACTCTGGCATACCCGGATGTGTCCACACCTGCCTTTGGTGTCACCACCTTTTTTCTGCCCTAAGTAAACTAGGAGTGGCTTTATAAATCGACACAGACCGCCCCCAGATTCATGCGTGTGTGGGTGCTGGCAGGGGCCACAAGGCCGCTACTGTTCTCTGACTTCTGTGTCCTGGCCTGAAGACCCCCCTGCCCCGGAGGAAGTGTCCTCAGATCCGGGAGGCCAGGCCTAGGGAGGAGAGTGACCACTGGGGTCACGAGCCCTGCCCTCTGGCCCCGGCGCCCCCCATGTCACCACAGAAGGGAACCTTGTGCTGCCATTCATGAGGAAGGACATGCCCCAGGGCCACCAGCAGCTGTTTCCTGGCCCAGCTGGCCCGGCACCCAAGGATGTCAGACCCTGCCAGCCGTGCACCAGGCGGGCTACAGGCACAGCCCCTGCCTGCCCACCCGTGCCCAGGGCCCTCCCGGCTCTTCCAGCAACTATGACCAACGGGCTGGGTGGGTTACCTGGTCTCTTCTGGAAGCTCCTCGATAAAGCCAGACTCGCATCTTGGGCAGATGTAATCCTGCAGGACAGCAGGAGCCCAGAGTCAGGTGGTGCCCCCACCCCTGCAAGCCACAGTGGTACCTCAGGGCCCATCTGTGAACCCTTAAGGATGAGGGCAGAGGGGCTCCCCCTGCCCGGCCTGGCAAGTGTGGGCCCTCCCGGACTCCGTGAGTCCTAGAGTACAGACGGACGGATGGACAAGGGAGGCCGAGAGGACCTGCCTGCTCCTGCCAGCCCCAGGTGGCGAGAACATTGACCCAGCCCATGCTGACCTGGTCCTCCTTCAGGTGTCCTTCATCCCCTCCCCTGCCCTAGTCCCAAGGCTGGACCCAGACTTAGTGAGTGTCCCCACGGAGATGGGGAAGTCACAGTAGGCTCAAAGCTCACAGCCCACTGTGGCAGTCCTGGCACGCAGCCCGAGCCCCCGGCTGCAGTGTGACCTCACCCTGAGGACAGCAAGTGTGTGAGCCCCAAAACCATGCCATGGCTCCCTAACCACGCCTCAAGCCACAGCCATGCTGAGTGGGCCCACATCATCAAATGTGCGGGTCAGGGCTCTCACAGGTGTCCTAAAGTTGCCTCTGGGAGACGTGGACACAAACAGACAAGACACATACGGGACGTACAGGCAAAAGGCCTCCCGACATGCCAGCATGTGAATGCCCAGGACACCTGCCGTGGGCTCTGGGAGCCACATGCTCCATGCGGCGGTTCACAGTCCTGCTCGAGGTGGCTGGGCTGACCTGCATCCCCGGCCTCACCTGCCGACTCTGGGGAGGGCCGTGCCGCGCCAGGCCACCTCACCTGCTCCCACTGCCAGCGGCGAAGGCTGAGGCCAGGGCGAGCAGATGGTGACCCGCACAACCCCAAGACACAAGGACCCATGGGACGGGAGCAGGCTGGCCTGTGTGTGAAGGGACTCGCCCTGAAAGTACTAATTCGTAAAGAACGCTTACAATTTAACAAAAAGACAAACCACCCAGTTTCAGAAATAGGCAAAGGATCTGCGTAGATATTCCTCCAAAAAATGCAAATAACCAATAAGCACACAAAAAGATGCCCCAAACTGTCAGTCGTCAGGAAGATGCAGTGAGACACTGTCACCCCACGAGGAAGGCCAGGCCCAAAGCCAGACGGTGCCGGCGAGCCTTGGACATGCCTGGCGGGAATGGAAAGTGGGCAGCTGTGAAGGAAAACAGCCCAGAAGTTCCTCAAATGGTTAAACGTGGAATCACGTGACCCGGCAGAAATGACAACACCCAGGAGAAATGAAAACACATGCCCGCAGAGCCCGTGTGTCAACGTCCATGGCAGCACGACGCGTAATGACAGGGTACAAACAGCCCAGGTGCCCGTCAACAGGTGAGTGGCCAAACCCAGCGTGGCCCACCCATACGTGGAACATCACTCAGCCATGAAAACGGACGAGGCTCTGACACAGGCCACAGTGTGGATGGACCTTGAGGACATCGTGCTCAGTGAGAGACGCCAGACACAGAAGGACACACACAGGTGGACGTGTGGTGCGAAATTCAACTCGATAAAGCTGTTAGGAGAATCAAATCACCACAACAGCAGCCCCTGGCTCAGCACACAGGGCAGCTCTGCCACGGCAGGCAACGGTGGCAACTGTCACCAGGCAAGGGATTCCCAGGGGGCAGTGGGGGTGTGGCTAGACCACCGGGAATGAGACACCCCAGTTAAACACAGCAGATTTCACAGATAAACCTGAATTTCTGCCTCCTGCTGACATCAGGGGTCCACTCCCATCGCCCAGGTCTCCGCCTGGAGGGCCGGGGCTCAGGTCCAGGCTCTCACCGAGTCCTGGGGACCCCCAGTGCCAGCGTCGCTTGGTGGACCTGGAGCGGCCACCCAAGCCCCAGGACACGATCAGAAGCGCACCGCCCTTTCTGAGCCCCTCCACTGCTGGCCGCATCCCACCAGGGCCTATATGAAAACCCTCTCCCTCTCAGGACCCCAGCTTGCCACCCGGGCCTCCACCCTCTCCTGGGCAAGCGCAGGGTCCCAGACACACGAGCATGACCTGGCTGTGCTGATGAGGGGCCCTGCCCACTACACTTGGCCTCTAGAAATGGGGCAACCCGTCTGCCTGCAGCAACCACAGGACCTCATGCCACAGGTCACACCAAAGCGGGGCTCTGGGATGGAAAGGGCTGTCTCACCCCACCACACAGTGCCCTTGCTCCTGGAGGGTCCAGCACCAGCTGCTGGTCCTTGTTGTGACTCCCCCACCCCGAGGACAGGTGGAGGCAAAGTGACCACACAGCATTCTCACCGTAGCAGCAGCTCAGCCAGGCAGCGGGGACAGACCCAACACTGTGCCCCACCCACGTGGCCCCCAGATGTGCTATCGAGTCATCCACAGTCCCTGCAGAGGGACCTGCCCAGACAGCAGGGATGCCCTGGGGACGTGTCCTATGCACGACACACATACTGAGGGCCCCAGCCCGGCATGCACAGGCAAGTAGGAGAAACTGAGGCCACAGCTGTAGAAAGTGCTGCCCCCAAGTGACCATGCAGCTACAGTGACGCCCGCCTCCTCAGGGTACAGGCTCCTGGGGGAACTGTGCTCTTGAGAAGACCCGGCCGGTGTGGGGGGGGGGCGGCGGCAGTGATCTGTCCTTGTCCTCTGCTGGAGCCCTCCACACCGGTCACTGCTCTCTACAGAGGACACCGCAGCCTTCTCAGCTGACCTGGGACATGTGGACCCTACAGCCCCCCAGGGTTAACATGCTGCTGCCCAACCCTTCCTCCTTGGTCTCAGCCGAGGGCACCAGGCCCACAGCCCCACCCTGCCTGTCCCGCAACCACCTGCGAGCCCCACACCTGAGCTGTGCACTCTTGGCTGGCCAGCCAGTGAGTTAAGCTGCTGCTGAGGGCCGGGCCCCGTCACCTGAGGCTGCTGTGAGAGAGTGAGAGAGAGACAGAGAGAGACAGACAGACAGACAGACAGACGTACACACACACGTGCGAGCAAGCGTGCAGACACTGCCGCACACCCCAGCAGCACTTCAACCCAGGGGCACCCGACTCCGCCTTCCTCACTCTTCCCGGGCTGCTTCAGGCCCCATCGCTAGGGCTGGGACCCCCACCAGGTCCCACTCTGTGCCAGCTGTGCTGCGGCGCACTATGCCTGGCTCGACGCTCAGAGGTACAGGTGCCCTGGGTGCCCCGACTCAAGTTCTCTCTCCTGGGGTTCAGCAGGAAAATCCATGTGGGGGCGGAGTCCCGAGCAGGATGAAATTCAGCGCCTGCCCCTGCCCAGCGTGGACCCCTGCGCCCCAGGAGGTATCCCGGTGCCAGATCCCAAGGCGGGCTCTGTGCTGCTGGGAACTGGCTCCAGACACAGCATCCCTGGAGGCCAGCTTTATGGCTGCAAACCTCTCCAAGGTGCTGAGCGGACACTCGTGAAGGTAGGCAGGTTGTCACCATCACAGCATCTAGCTTCACATAGGACGGCAGGTTGTCACCATCACAGCATCTAGCTTCACATAGGACGCACAGAGCAGGCCAGTGACTGGAGGGTTGGCACCTTCAGTGTGGCATGTGGACCCCGCCTCGGGAGGACTTTGGACTTTATTCTGCCGAAGACCAGGGACCAGGGCTGTGCAGGAGACAGTGCAAGCAAGGCCACTCCAGGGCGGGCTGAGGGCCACCGGTGATGATGGCAGCATCAGCCCTGGCTGCCAGGGGGCTCCCACCAGCACTCGTTCCACACCCCACCCACGCTTGGGGCAGGTGCCCAGGCACCTGTGCTGTCATGTCCTATTACTCAGGGACTCTTCTGAGAGGGAAAAGGAGAGTCTCCCAAAGGGGACCAGAGGCATAAGCAGGGCCACCCGAGGCATCACCCTGAGACGAGGGTGAGGACAGCAGCCTGGCCAGTGGGCGGGCAGGCGTGTGGATGGCACCTGCGCGGTCTGTGCTGCCCTCTGGGAGGGGCTGTGCATTCTCAGGCTGTGAGCCCCATGGCCACCTACCCCAGCGCTTGCCAGGCTCACGGGCACTCAATACCCTCAAGGTGCCAACACAGCATGCAAGACCCCCAGGGCACAAGCGGCTCCTTCACCCACACCTGCCCACGCTGGCTCAGCCCTGCCAGGCACCGAGGCAGAGGATGCCAGCACTCAGAAGGCCCCTGTCCACAGGGCGCTCCACGTCCACACACCCGCACAGCATGCCACCCGAACCAACGCATCCTAAGGAGAGTCGAGTCTGGGCCTGTGCGCCAGTTTGCAAGGCCTCTGAGCTCCAGCCGGCCTGTCTGGTTCCTGCTCCCACATGCCCCACGCCAGCTAAGCCTTCCTTCCCTGGAACACCCAGACACCCTCGTCGCTGCCTTTGATGCACACAGCCGAGTCCCCAACTGTGAGCACCAGGCCCTGCTGAGAGTATGCTCACCGGCAAAGCGTCGGATGAGAGCCTCCAGGAACTGAGCACTCTGCACACATGTGCTCCCATTTGACAGGGGAGGAGACTGAGGCCTGGGGGCTGAGTGCCCTGCCCAAGGCCACGCAGCTGAAAAATGGAACAGCCGTATGTGGCCTCAGCCTGGTCCCAGAGCCCAGGTGGCAATGGTGGCCTGGGACAGCCCGGCTGCCTTGGGTTTGCCCCTGTGAGCAGGCATGTGGCCCCACAGCAACCCAGCTGCCTGAGAGGGAACCACTTCGACAGGCCAGTTCCTTTTGTGGTCAGAAGCAGAAACTTCATACAACCTAGCCCAGGTGTCTCAGCAGTGGCACTTCCGACTAAAGTGCAGGGCTGAGTCTCTGACAAGCAGAAATACCGTTTCAAGGGTGCTAGCAGTGGGCCGGGACTTTCCCGGGCTTGGCCAGTACCAATCAGAGCCAACCTTCCCTCCCCAGAACACCAGGCGTGCCCCGTTCCCAGCACAAAGATGCTCTGGTACACAGCCACCCCGTCTACCGGCGCCTCACTGAATCCTGCTCCAAACTCTCAAGCAGGCACCCCAGGATCATTTACAGGGTGGAGACAGGGGCTCTCGCCATTATTTGGTCTTATGGAATCCATCAACGTTTGTGACTAAATATTTGTCAATCACTGTCCAACACTGGCTCTCTGGCCAGCCTGTTTGTGAGGGTGGAGACCACGCCTACCTTGTCACCACTAAGTTCCTGTGACTAGGAGGAAGGTCCTCACCAGGCCCAGTAACAGTTGGAGGAGGTCAGGGTCCTTCTCATCCAAGGCCACAGGGCCAGGAAGTGGCTACGCCATGCCCAGACCCAGCCCTGTGCCGGAAGGGCGGCCAAGAGCAGCCACGTGCGCAGCCTCGCAGACTGCCCTGCCAGCCGTCCGCCACAGAGCCACAACCCTGGGCTCACCCAGGGCTCAACCTGGGCTCACGCCAGGCCCAAGGGGCTGCACTGCAACTAACCCAGACAGGCAGGCTGTCAGGCGACCGGCCCTTTCCTGCCACAGGAAAAAATAAACCCACGCATTTGGTCACAGAAGTCTTCTGTCTTGAAGGTGTCTCCCACACCTGAGCTTTGACTATACTTGTCCCTCCTGCTGGGAGGGGGGACGCCCTGGCCTCTGAAGCCGAACTCCCTCTACCCCACCTCTGCCTCCAGCTCCCTTTCAAGGGATCTCCACAGCCCCCACTGCATCCGGAGGGCCTGGGCCTGGATTACAGGTCATGGCCCAACCGCCAGCAAGGGAAAACGTACGAAGAGCTCACACGGCCACAAGCCTCGCTGCCTGCAGTCCCTCCCTCCCCCTCCGGTCACAGGGTGGGGAGTCCAGATGCCCCTCCGCCCCCACCTCCCTCGCTGCTCCCTTCCAGCCGGCTCCACCACTTCTCTGCTGAGCCTCCCCAGGCTTCAGTTCTCCCACCTGCACGGCGGGAGTGGGCTGCTCTAAATCACCATTTACACGTCAGCCTGGGGAAAGGGGACGCTGGCTAAAAATGCAGATCGCCCAGCCCATTCCAGACCTACTGACTCAGAACCCCCATGACCAGGAGCCTGGAAAATGGCACCTTCAACAAGCATTACCCGCCCCCCCGCAACGTGACATCAGGTTAGTTTGGGAAACACTGGCTTAAACGGGGACGAAGCAACACCTTCGATACCAGGGCAGAGAGTCCTCCCGGCCGGGGCAGCAGGCTCTCAACAGTCTGATAAGAGAGGGCGCCCAGGTCCCAGGCAGGCGCTCCGCACGGGAAAGGTCTGGTCCCAAAGGCCTGCCCCTGGCTGCTGCCGGACCCCTCGGCCTGCCATTCTGTGAAACCAGCAACCCCGGATCTGCCTGCGAAGGCGGCACCGGGGGCTCCACGAGGCCGGCACGCAGCAGGGCGCCGGCGCAGGCGGCACAGACCACGCACCCAGCGGACGTCCCCTGACGTTATTTTCGGGGTCTGGTCCCCCCACGCCTCCCTCCTCCCGGGCGCGCCTCTTCTCTGCAGCGCGCCCCCGAGCGAGTCACTTAGCCTCTCTGGGCCTCAGTTTCTCCACCTGCAAACCCAGGCTCGCTGGACTCCGGGGTCTGGTCTAGCGGGTCCGCGGCCTCAGGGGGCGGGAAGGCCGCGGGTGTGGGGTCACCCGGCCCCGACCCCCAATATGCCCCCTGCGCCAGGCCCCGCCTCCTGGCCCGGCCTCAGTTTCCCACACTGGAGGACGGGGTTCACGCCCGAACCGCTCGGGCTCTCCACGGAGGGACCTTGGGCCGCCGCTACCCCGGGCCTCAGTTTCCCCGCAGGGGCCAGCTAGTACTGAGCGGCGGGCGCCGGCGACCCCCGCCCGGCCTCGTCTCAGGCCTGCGGGAACAGGCCCCGCCGCCGCCCCCGGCCCGGGCCTCACCGGCAGGCGCGGAACGATCTCGACGGAGCAGCAGTGGCAGAAATACCGTCCGGGCTGTGGCGACGCCTCGGCCATGGCCACCGCCGCCTCCTCCGCGCCGCCCGCCCCCCGCGCGGCGCCCGCCGCCGGCTGTTTGCTGCTCCCTCGCCGGCCGACGCGCACGCTCACGCACGGCACGCACGGCGCGGGGTGGGGCGGGCGCGCGGGAGAGACGCAGGCGGCGCGCTCGGCGGGCCTCAGTGCGGGCGACGGTAGCCGCTGAGGGGCAAACTAGGGACGGCGGTAGGGCCGGGCGCCGAGCAAGGGGCGGGGCCAGATCCAAGGGCTGTGGAGAAGGCCAAGGAACGGGCCTTCGCGGGGCGGGGCCAAGTCTCCTTGGCAACCTGGATCCCGCGAGGGGCGGGACCAGGCCCAAAAGATGTGGGAGGAGGCCGAACCCCTCCTCTTCCCCCAAACCTGCGACAGCCTCACCTCGCCCGCTTCCCCACCTGTTCTGCCACTCCGCTGTGCTCCAGCCCACGGTCCTCGCTGTCCCCGGGACTTGCCAGGCGCGCCGTCACCTCTGGGCACGTGCACCTGCTGTGCCCGCGCCAGGTGCACCGTCCTCCTAGACACCTGTGCGGCTTCTCCCGCCTTTCAAGTCTGCGCTCAAATGTCACCTTCCCGCGAGCCCCCTGACGCCGTCCTGCTCGGGGTACCTGTGAGTCCAGCTTCTTCCCGCCGGGACCCCAGCGGGCATCTCCTGAAGCCTGTGCAAGGAATGCGGTCCCGGGACCCACTGCTGGGCGGAGGGAGGACCCTCAGAGCCTGAGTCGCGTCGTGCCTCGGTGGGACCCGCCGGATAAGAGTCTGAGGCCCGCTGGGCCGTGGCCTTATCGCCATGACGCTCTGGGGTGAGGAGGGGGCAGGAAACCTAAACCCCCTTCCCTGAAAAACCAATCATCAGAAACCGTGTCATCTCCCAGCACAGGCCAGAACCACGTCTGCATTTATTTCTTTATTCACTCAACAAACATTCACTGAGCACCTACTGCATACAAGACCCTATGCCGAAGGAATGCAGACACCCCCAGCCCCGTTAGGGTGGGCCAGGGGATGGGGCTCTTGGATGGCCCTGGCTCTGCCTGGGGAGACAGGGAGGGCTGCCTGGCAGAGGAGGCACGGGAACCAGGGCTTCGAGGAATAAATAGGAGTTGGTTGAAGCTGAATTTCCTGAAGAAGGGGGTGTTGGAGCCAGGGTGTTGAGGAATTAAGAATTGGAGCCTGTGTGTGAAGGGTTTGGAATGCCAAGAGGTTAGGGACAGGGACTTGACAGCTGGCCACCTTGTCGCTTCATTTCAGTGGCAATCTCAAGCCATTCCTTCTCTGACCACCAGAGAGCGCACTGGCCCCATCACCGGGAATCCAGGACACCCTCCCCCCCTCCCCCAACACACACACCCCAGGTCAGGGAGGAGCAGGGCTGGGACTCAGAGACACAAAACCAGGCCTCTCAGGCTCAGCCCCTTCATAGACATTCATTCTGCAGAAATTCATGAGGTGCATGTGGCAGACTAGGGTAGTTAGGAGGCCTTGGAGCAGCAGGCCTGGGTTCAAATCCCACCAAGCCACATGCTGTCTGTGACCCTAGGCAAGTTGCTTAACCTTTCTGAGCAGGTGGCAGAACCTGTCTCCCAGAGTTTTAGGTTGGATCAGGCTTGGGGCAGGCATGAGTACCCTGGGCACCTCCTTGGTCCCCACTGGCCCCTTGGGTGGGCCATGTAGCTTATCTCAGGGCCTTTGCACAGCAATGCCCTCTACTGGAGGTACCCTTCCCACACTCCCTTCTCTTTCCCTTGCTTCATAGGAGCCTGTGCCAATCCCCTTCATGGGGGAGCCCCCATCACTGGGCCTCTGGTCCTGGGCACCTCACCTACTGGTCGCCCCAGGCTGAGCCTCAGACTGTGGCGTAGGGACCCAAGCGCTCAGGCCAGTGCCTGTGTATGACCCGTGGCCCTGAGGTTCTGGGGCCCTCAAGTGTCCATTTGTGACCAGGGTGGCTACCTTGTTGCTGCTGCCAGCGGGACAGAGCTGGGTCCCATGGTTGAACCTAAACCAGTGACCAGCAGGAGGAATGACTGACATCACTGGCCCTTTTCGTACAATCAGCATCCACCTCTGGGGCTGGGGCAGGGCCCTGCCTTCTGTTACATGTTGGGCTGCCTGATGCCCACACAAAAGCAAGTCCCCTGTCAGGCAAAGGGAGCAGCCAGCTGTCGGGGGGCCAGCGTGGAAGAGCCGTGCTGTGGAGAGGGCTCCAGAACCCAGGCCAACAAACCTGAACTGAGTCCTACGGCCTCAGGGAGCCATGGGTGGTGTTTGAGCTGGGAAAGGTACAACTGATGGGGTGTTACCAGGCCCAGCTGTCTTCAGGGTGCTCCCACGTCCTCTGCCACAGCCAAGTCCTCAGGCTCTGCGGTGGTTTTCAGCATCACGGGCCCCATCGGAGAACCAGCAGGGCCTTGCTGCCTGGAGCCCAGAGGTTTCAGGTTCTAGACAACAGGCAATAATGATGTGGAGTCCACCACATATCTTCTGGCTCAAGGGATGTGGGACCAGGTGACCCTGAAGGTTCTGTACCAAGCCATGACCCACATCCTGGAGGCAGAGGTTGGCACATTGGGGTGTGATTCCTGTGGCCCCTGTAGAACCTGCTGCTGCTCTGGGTCCTACAAGCTCTGCTTGAACAAAACTGGCTTATTGGAAAGGTTGTTTTGCCCGCTCTAGGTGACAGAAACTCAATTTAAATTGGCTTCCTCTCACTGGGGAGCGGAGTTCAGGCATGGCTGGATCCAGGGACCTCCAACATCACAAGGAATCACTGCTGCCCCTCTTGGCTCTGTGTTGCACTGGGTTGGCCTCTCCCTGGCCCTCAGCAAGAGTCCACTGCAGCTTCAGGCTCACACCCTTCCAGCCCAGGCAGGAAGAGGGTGGCCCTTTCCTCAAAAAAGTCCAGAGCCCATTCCTCCTATTTTGCAGAGTGTCAGATGATCCTCACTAATTGGCCAGCAGGCTTGGGTCAGTGCCTGCTCCTGGGGTCACAAGGGCTGAAGTGTAGGAGGTGATTCTCCAAAGGAATATGTGGTGCTGGGACCAGAAGGAGGGATGCCAGCCACAAGCAGGGGCTGCCTTCATTGTCCAGTCCAGAGAAGGCAGGGCCCTGTCCCACTGCTCAGCACGCAGGCCCTGGAACCTTGCTGACCTGGTACTGAGTCCCAACACTGTGGCGCTATGTGACCCTGAGAAAGTCACTTTCTGTCCTCCAGCCTCACAGCATCATAGCGGGCAGCTAAGAAGACTCCTCATACATCCACCCTGGGCCACGACCTGTTACAAAGTGAGAATCCGCGCATGCATGTCATAGCCCACCGTGTGCCAGGCCCTGTCCTCCACATCCTGGCTGGAATCTGTAGAACCAAGGTCTGTGCCCCTTTGACAGACTAGAAAACAGAGGCACGGAGAGGTCACAGGGCCTGGCACATGGGGTGCTTATGTACTGGTTGCCTATTTCTGCTGCAACAGGTTGGCACAAACTGGGTGACTTAAAACAACACAAGTTGTTGTTTTGTTTTGTTTTTGTTTTTTGAGACAGGGTCTCGCTATGTTTCCCGGGCTGGACCGGAACCCCTGGGCTTGAGCGATCCTCCCGCCTCCACCTCCTGGGTTGCTGGGACTACAACAAGGCGCCACTATGCCTGGCACAGCCTTTTTTCTCTTACGGGTCTGTCGGTAAGAAGCCCAACTTGCATCTCACTGGGGGAAATTGAGGCAAAGCTGTGTGGCTCCTGGGGAGGGTCTATCCTGTTCCTCTCCCAGCGTCTAGCGGCCGCCTGCACCCCTTGGCTCGCGCCCTTCCGGCCCGTTCGGAGCCAGCAGCGCAGCATCTTCCAGTCTCTCTGCCCGACCCTCCTGCCCCCTCGTGTGAGGACCCTGTGCCGACACTGGGCCCCCGGGGTCATCCAGGGTGACCTCCTATCCGAAAATCCTTAACTCAATCCTAACTGCAGAGTCCCCTTTAGCCACGGAGGGTGACAAACCCACAGGTTCCAGGGATTAGCCTGGCTGTCTCTGGGACTGTTATTCTGCCAAACGCCCTGGAGCTGCAGTTTCTCTCACTTGCAGCACAAACATCCTGTCACTTTGGCTCCCAGCACACCCCTGACATCCAGTGCCACGTTCAAGTCTCACTGCCTGTTTACCTGTTGGGGTCTGACGGGGGAGAAGCAGTCTGACGGCAGAAGCCAAGGGGAGTCATGGTGGGTGTTTGAGCTGGGGAGGAATCTTACAACAGCTGGGGCAGGAAGTGAGCTGCAGGAGTGAGGCTGAGGGCTGTGTCAGGGTGAAGAGGAAAGCAGGGTCAGGAAGGAGTGGGGAGGCTGTCACTGGGAAGAGGGGGCTCCCCAGAAAGGGTCAGTGACTTGCTTGAGGTCGCCCAGCACATGGCCTCTGGTTTAGGGAGGAACACTGAACCCGGGAGCAGAAGGCCATTGGCAGCTGGCCTCGGTTTCCCCAGAGAGGCCCCGAACCCACGCCAGCCAGACAATGTCCCTTTGATTTGCACAGCCTGGGCCACAGTGTCCAAGCCACGGCAAGGTCAGGTCTCGGCCAAGGTCACAGTGTCCAGCTGGGGCACACCCTCGGGAGAACACAGGGTCCCGTCCCTGCCTTAGTCCCCAACCCAGGGAGAATCCCCGGGGACTGCCAGAGGCCAAGGCCAGGTCAAGACAGGGGTGTCCTCCCTCAGTGCCATGAGGGCAGCAACTTGGTCCCTGGCTGGGGGACACAGGTCAGGCTGGGCAGCCGAGATTGAGGAAGGGTCCAGGTGTGGCTTCCACTGGTGGGAGAGGAGGCGCTGTGCTGCATTGCTCCAGGGAGCCTCGGTTTCCACACCTCTGGGAGATGCAGGAATAGGGGTGACCAGGCATAGGCACCCCCTGGAGATACTCACTTGCTGCCCCTGACCACAACCTTATTTTCCTGAAAGCATTTACCACTCTTTGAAGTTATGGATTAATTTGTCTACACATCTCGTTGTCTCTGGCCCCTCCAAACCACCAGCTTGGTGGGGGCAGGTCCGCCTTGGTCTCCGTGGTACCCCAGCACCCTGCCTGGTCACCATTCCTGCCACCAAGAGATGTTGGCTAATTATTCCTTAGAAGCATGAACACAGAGGAGGGGACTCCGCTGAACATCCGTGGTGCCTTGACAATTCTGGAGGCCCCCAAGACAGAAGGGACCAGCTCCAAAGCAGAAAAAGCGGCCAGCTGCACCAAAGCCCCGGCGTCCCAGGCCCACACCGCTGCTGCTGTCATAAATTGTGGGAATCGCCTCTGCTTGGGCAACCGGGATTCCAGGGTGGCCAAGGGCTGCACAGACACCGAGTGTCTGCTGAGTCTCAGAGGAGAGAGGAGGAAAAAAACCTAGTAACCACCCAACTGATGCATTCCTGTTGGTGTGACCTGGGGGCACCACCTGCAAAGGTTTGGAGGGCTTGGTGCACAGCCTCCCAGGGGTCAAAGGGCAAAGGCCAGGCACACAGTGGGCTCCCCAGAAGCCATGTCTGGAGTGAGGACTGCTGTCGTCCATGCTGTGCTGGAAGTTGCTGGGCCTCTCCCCACCGCCTCGGTCCCACCCAACTTCCCCCTACCCAGGCTCCAGCCAGGTGGATGGGTGGGTGGCCTGCGGGTGTGAGCAGAAAAGCTTCCAGCGGAGTCCGGGGCTGTGGGGTGTGGAGGGCCCAGAGGGGGACGACTTGGCCACCCAGGCCACACTCGGGCCATGAAAGTGACCACAACACAGCACACAGATCCACAGACGGGCTCCCGGTGGGTCACGGTTAGCTCACAGCTGCCACCCTACCACCAAAGACAACCAAAGACCCCCAAACCCACCCTGACACCTCAAGGCACCGCCTTGACCCCTGCAAGGCCGGCCCCACCTCGAACTCACACCCACGGTCACCCCTGGCACCGGCCACAGACCCAGCTCAATGCTCCGGCTCCCGGATGCGACCCCGGCCCCCGCCAGCCGCCACCCTCCCGTGGCCGGGCCCAGCCCCCGCACACGTCGCGCGGGACCGGCCTCGCGCCCCGCCACTCACGCGCCGCGCCCCGCCCCGCCGGCCCCGCCCCGCCCGCAGCCAGCGGGACCTTTATAGGGCGGCGCGCTGGGAAGTCGGGGCCGCCGCCCGCCCGCCCGCGCGTCCGACGCGGGCCTCCGTGGTCTTTGCCTTCGCCATGCGTCCCGGGGCGCCGGGGCCACTCTGGCCGCTGCCCTGGGGGGCCCTGGCTTGGGCCGTGGGCTTCGTGGGCTCCGTGGGCTCGGGGGACCCCTCGCCCGGTGAGTGGGGCTGCCGGAAGGGGCGGACGGGGCGCGCCACCCACGTGGGCCTGCCGGGAATGTGCCCGGGGCGATGTCGGGGGGCGCGGCTGGGGGCGAGGCGGGGCGCGGCCGCCGCCGGGGGAGGGTGGGCGGCGGGGCTTGGGGCTCCCCTCCCCCAGCCCCAGCGGGCCAGAGGGAGGGTCACCGAGAGGTCAGCAGAGGTTAGTAATTGCAATGACTGCTGACATTTATTGAGCGCTTAGTGTCTACCTCTCCCCTCCCACACAACCACCCATCGGTATGGGTACTCCTGTCATCTCCGTTTTTCCGGATGGGGAAACTGAGGCTCAGTGTCACACAGCCCGTGAGGGGCAAAGCCCAGATTCCAACCGAGACCTTGTGGGTGGGTCCTGCTGCCCCTAGAGAGGGGTCTTGGATCTTCCCCAGGTCTGGCTTAGGTAGATGGGGCACTGGAGTCCCCACCTGGGACTTTCTGGCAGATGCGGGCAAGTTACACCCCTACTCCTGGCCTCAGTTTCTCCTCTTGTGGGATAGGTGCGGAGGCACTGGATGCCCAGAGCTGGTCCCCAGAAGGTGCTCAGACGAGTCTGAGAGCCAGTGACAGCTCTGGGATGGGGGCTGTGGCCATTCCTGTCCCCATGGATGGGTGGGGAAACTGAGGGCTGTCTGCCTACCCACCCCTCCACCCTGGCAGCCACACCGCACCCCACCCCACCCAAGCCCCGAGCCAAAGGGAGAGCGGAGCCCCCTCCCCGAAGGCCACGTCCCCGGGGAGACAGTGAGCTCATGCAAGGGGAATGTTCCCAAGTCGAGTGAGTAAGAGGCAGGCCAGGCGAGGGGGGGGCCTGCCAGGCGAGGGGGCTCGCATGCCCTCGCCCTCGGGTGCTGTCTAGACAGAGGGCAGAGGCGGGAGAGGCAGCTCCAGGGCCCACTGACGCTGACGTGCCCAGCGCATGGTGTTTGTGGTGTTTGAGGGGTTGGGCAAGATGCCAGCCTCTGGCCGGGGGCTTGAAGAACGGGGTCCGGGGGAGGTCTCCGGACTGGGTGTGGGGTGGTGGAAAAGCACTGGGGAGAGGGAGTGGAACTCAGAGCAGAGGAGGGATCCCCAAGGGATCCGGAGCCAGGGAGGGAACACCAGTGTGGCTCTCTGTCCCTCCTTCCTGGGTGGGGGTACATCATCCCCTCTGCTACTCAGCCCTGCATGCCTCCCCTCGGGCTAGAGGCTGGGTGAGGAGGGGCGCAGGAGTGGCACCGCCAGCCTGGCCCCACAGGAACCGTGCCCCTTGCCTGCAGGTGGTGTGTGCTGGCTCCAGCAGGGCAGAGAGGCAACCTGCAGCCTGGTGCTCAGGACCGATGTAAGCCAGGCTGAGTGCTGTGCCTCTGGCAGCATCGACACTGCCTGGTCCAACTTCACCCACCCGGGGAACAAGATCAGCCTCCTTGGCTTCCTGGGCCTCGTCCACTGCCTGCCCTGCAAAGGTGAGACCCAGGGCATTGGCCACAGGCCAGAGGCAGGCGAGCGTGTCCAGCTCAGGACCAGCAAAAGCAATCACTGTGGTCCAAGGTGGAGCATCTGGAGCGAGTGCTCCATCATGCAGGGGTTCGTGGAGGGGACCCCAGCCTCAGAGAGGAGCTGGGGGCAGTCCCATGCTCTCAGGCTTCCGCCTCCTGCAGTTAACGTCCAGGAAAACGCTCTAGTGGCCTGGTTTCCAGCCTCCAGGCTTTTGCTCAGGCCCAAACACACCTGCACCCCATTGGCTCAGACCTAACTCCAGGGAAGGGGACATCCCTGACTGGCCATCTGGCTTGTGACCCCACACTCAGTGTTCCCAAACGTCCACACCAGGGCCCTTAAGGCCACAGATTTTAGGGGTCTGTGGTGCAATCGCAGCTACATGTTTAACAAGCATGTACCTTCCAGATCTTGTTCTGAGAAATGCTGCCTCCCACGTCAGACTACGAGGTCTTTGAGGGTAGAATGAATGAGTCAAGACATATTCTTGGCCTGAAGGATGGGTTGGGGGGACCCTCCTAGCCCCCTGTGGTCAGGGCTGAACCTGCAGGGGCCCAGAGGGAGCACTAGGACACAACCTGAAGGAGGTGGGCATGAGAGCCGGGGCGTTGGGGGATGATTAGGAGTCTGCCAGATGGAGAAAGTATGGGAGCGCGCACCAGGAGAAACCAAGGCCTGGGGGTGGGGTCAGGCAGGAGGCTGGAGGAAAGGGGTGCAGACCTGCCCAGGCCTGTGAGATGTTATTAATCCCAGATCAGCCTGGCTGGGTGGTCCTGAACTTACTGCTACACACTCCTGCTCCCTCCAGACCCCCCTCTGGCTTCTGGGAGAAGGACATACTTCAAAAGTGCCTGGCCTGGGCGTGAGATGGCCCAGAGACCCCTCCTCCCCCATCTGGCCCTGGGGATGGGGACTCGGCCCTCCACTTCCGCTCTCCCTCGCGTGAAGCCACCCGGCAGAGCGTTTCCAGATGTGCGTTTGGGCCGCTGAGTGGGAGGCCCCAGGTGCGGCCCACATGCCCTGGCAGGGCCTCGGTGGGGGGCGCCGGCCACCCTCAGGGATGTCTGTTCAGCCTGTGTGATCGGCTCCCCCATCAGCTCTGCTCTGTGCACGGGGAAACTGAGGCTGGAGCACAAATTCAAGACTTGGTGTCCAGAGTCCCCCTCCAGACTTGCAAGCAACGGGACTTGGGGGTGGGGGCTGTCACCCGGGGTCTGGCTGGAGCTCTGAAGGGGAGGTGCCCCTGGCCCCCCCACACTCACAGCTGTGATCAGCCCCCATTTTTGCCGCCTGTAAAAGGACGACTTGGGAGGACGCAGCAGAGAGCCCGGGAGGGCCTGCGAGGCCACGAGCAGCACACTGAAAGTGGGGGCGGGGACCCCAGAGAGAGGCTTCCCCTGGCTGTGCCTCAGTTTTCCTGCCTGAGAAATTGGGCTGCTGAGGGCTAGGGCTGGGGGAGGCCCCCTAAGCCCCGCCCTCACCGATGCCTTCTCCAGGGAGGTCCTGGCCCAGACCCCAGACCCAGGGGTAGGGTCCCCCCACCCCCGGGCTGACGCAGCTGCGAGGAACAGCGGAACTGGGCCTGGGAAGACCCGGTTGTTCCCGGACCCCCAGGTCCGGAAGAGGCCCCCGCCGGCCCACAGTGACCCGGGCTCCCGAACGAGCCCCGCCCTCGCCGGCTCCCACACGCCGACTCCCGGCCGACCCTGGACTCGGAAGGCACCCTCACCGCCGGATCCCAGACCGCGGACGGCGCCCCCACCACGGGCCCCGTCCCCCGGACCCTGATCTCTGACAGCGCTCCCATCCCCGGGCCCCACCCCCGGACCCCAGACGGCGCCCCCAGACCGGGCCCTCCCCGCCCCGCACACCGGGCGGCAGTGCGCGGGCCCGAGCACCGCCCCACGCTGTGTCCTGTGCCCGCAGACTCGTGCGACGGCGTGGAGTGCGGCCCGGGCAAGGCATGCCGCATGCTCGGCGGCCGCCCGCGCTGTGAGTGCGCGCCCGACTGCGCGGGACTACCGGCGCGCCTGCAGGTCTGCGGCTCGGATGGCGCCACCTACCGCAACGAGTGCGAACTGCGCGCCGCGCGCTGCCGCGGACACCCAGACCTGCGCGTCATGTACCGGGGCCGCTGCCGCAGTACGTGGGGGCAGGGCCGGGGCGGGGCCCGAGGGAGTGGCGGGGCCGGAGGTCCTGACGTCATGCACCGGCGCCGCTGCCACAGTGATTGGGGGCGGGGCCAGCGCACCTGACGTCACGCGCCGGGGCCGCTGCCGCAGTACGTGTGGGCGGGGCCGGGGGAACCTGTCGTCACGTACTGAAGCCGTTGTCGTAGTACGTGGGGGCGGGGCCCGAGGGAGGGGCGGGGCCGGAGGACCTGTCATCATGCACCTGGACCTCTGCCACAGTGCGTGGGGTGGGGCCACCCGGGCATGGCGTCATGTACCGGGGCCACTGCCGCAGTACGTAGGGGCGGGGCCAGAGAACCTGACGCCATGCCCCTGGGCCGCTGCCGCAGTACGTGGGGGCGGAGCCTACAGACCAGTATAGGTCACGTGGGTTGGACGGGGCTTGTGGTGGGCGGGGTCTGGGGGCACGCTGGGTCTGGGCGCGGCCTACGGACGAGGGTGTGTCACCGGATTGCGTCTTTTGTGGGGCGGGTACTGAGGAGGGGTCGGGAGTTAGGAAGAGTAGGGGAGGGGTTTGGTAGGGGGCCTCTGGGGCTCACAGGGGCCAGAGAGAAGTGTAGCTGGTCCGCCAGGGAGCAAACTCAGCGGGCGGGGCTCGTGGAGGGGTGTGGCTCCTGGTGCAACAGGAGGGGCGGGGCTCACGGAGGGGCGGGGCTCCTACTACGACGGGGGGCGGGGCTCGCGGTGGAGCCGGGCGGGGCGAGGTGGGGCGGTTCGCGCAGGGAAGAGTGCCCTGACGCGCGCCTGCCGCCCGCCCGCAGAGTCCTGCGCCTACGTGGTGTGCCCGCGGCCGCAGTCGTGCGTGGTGGACCAGACGGGCAGCGCGCACTGCGTGGTGTGTCGCGCGGCGCCCTGCCCCGCGCCCTCTGGCCCCGGCCAGGAGCTCTGCGGCAACAACAACGTCACCTACGTCTCCTCGTGCCACCTGCGCCAGGCCACCTGCTTCCTGGGCCGCTCCATCGGCGTGCGCCACCCGGGCAGCTGCACAGGTGCGGGCGCAGGGTTGGGGCTCGGGCTGCGGGGGGCCCGCAGTGTGCTGACCGTGCCCCCCTCGCTTGCAGGCACACCCCGGGAGCCTCCGGGTGCCGAGTCGGAGGAAGAGGAGGAGAACTTCGTGTGAGCCTGCGGGGCGCGCCTGGGCCTGGCGTCCGAGGCCGCCCCCGTTTTTATTTATTACCACAGCAGAGTCTAATTTATGTCTCACGGACACTCCCCGGAGCCTGGACGGGGACCACGTGGGGACCCTGCAAGGATTGAGAGAAGGAGGCTGGGAGCTGGGCTGGTGGGCGGGCTGGAACTTAGAGCCCCAGCACTGGGGTCGGCTTCGGGGGACTTCTCTGGGAAGCCCCCCCAGCCCCCACCCCAGGCACCCTACTGCCTGGGAAGACCCACGCTTCTGCTCCTTTGGGGATAAGCCGGTTAGTTATTGCCACGGGAGGGCTGGGGACTCCCTGCTGGTGATTCACAAGAGGCACAACTTGCTCTCCTAGCCCGGCCGTGAGGGACGTCCGGCTCAGGCCGGGAGGCGAGGGAGAGGTCTAGCCTCGGAACGGTGACCTTGGCCCAGTGGGACGTGCCCTTCACGAAGTCCAAGAAAGCAGCCACTGTTCCCTACCGCCCGAGAACTCCAGGTTCTCGTCCTCCTGTCACCTCCATTTACCCCTTCACGTCCTATGAGGGCCACTGAGAAACACCCAGTGTGTCTCCTGGGAGAGGGGCCATCTGTGCCACCCCAGCCCTCCTCAGCTGCCATTCACATGGGTTCAGTTAGCAACATCTCATGACCCCAGACGTGGGGTGGCCAGCAGCAGCTCAGAGCAGGGCACTGTGCACACTGGGGCCCAGTCCACTTAGAGTGGAACCTGGCCAGGACCTGGAGCCTCTGCTCACCCACCAACCCAGGGTGGGGTGTCGATGTTAACTCCAGGACACACTGCGTGCCTGGCACCCTGGAGCCAGGTGTCCCTGCACACCCCTGCTGCCTGCCTTCCGCAGTGGGGGTTCAGACACAGGACCCCTTGGTCCTGCACGGCCTGCCCTGGCCAGGCCTCTACACACAGTTCCCAGCCAGACCCTCCTGACCCACCAACCTGGCAGCGGGTGGTGCTGGTCTTGGGTCAATTTCCCGCAAAACTGCTCACCCTCCACACAGTCTGGGCTGACTTTCAAAATCACCTACCTGTGCCTGCATGTAGACCAAAGGCTCAGACCAGATGTGGGGGTGGGGAGCAACGGGGAAGACATCTTGCTCCCTGAGTTTGGGGTGAGGAGTGTGGGGGAGTTCTGCTCATCCTTCTCCAGCCCTCAGGTAGTGCCTTACTTGTGATGCCCAGAAAAGTGTCCTTGAGCAGGGGGGTCTGCCTGGGCCACCAGACAAGGCAGCCTTCCCACCACTGTGGGGTCCTGCCTCACCAAAGAAATAAAGACTGAGAAACCCACTTTGGGGTGTCCAGGCCTGAGTTTGCTTCTGGGGATGCTGTTGGGGTGTCACGTGGGACCTCTGAAAACACCCAGAGGAAAGGCAGAGGTGGATATCCTTGGAGTGGCCACCACCCACCTCTGGGCCTCAGAGTCCACCGCCAGGCAGTGGGCAACAGCCAGGGAGGGAGAGAAAAAAGGCCTTTAAAGGGAGGGGGGCTTAGGGCAGCCCTAAGAAGCCAGCTGGCTTGGGGTCCAGAAGTGGAGCTCTGGCGTTGAAGGACTGGGGCGCAGCAGGAGCAGTCGTGGTAACACCTTACCGACGCCCTGTGCTGGTAACATCAGCGGGGACTTGGGGTGCACCAGTGCCATTCTAAACTGCTTTCAGAGGAGGGGCACAGGCTTGACGGAGGCCAGGCCAACTTGGGATTCCATGAAGGGGATGGGGTGACCCCACGCTGGTGACTCAACAGCCCCCCTGCTCCCTGCTCAGGGAACTTGGAGTTCCCCTGCTGGAGGGTGGTGGAGGATGGGGACCCCAGGCCAGGGGTACTGCAGGGGCAGAGGCCAGAGGCTGGCCAGAGTGTGACTGTGAGCGGGGAGTGCAAATTCAGGGGGTTCGTGGTGGGGGGAACGGGAGGATGGAAAAGGGCCGGGGGAAAGGAGACGTGGGCAGGAGTGCGGGTGGACCCTGGAGCTGGCCACAGTTGAGGATGGTGTCTGTAGTCTCTGGTTAGTTGGTCAACATTTTACTTGGTACAATTCAGCCCATCCACACCCCGCACACCAGGCTTCCCCACGGACGCCCTGCCGCAGCAGCCGTGGAATATTCCAGGCCCGTATACCCAGCGATTCTGTGGTTCAGGCCACTCCTGCTGGGGGCCTGTTGGTCCCAGGCACAGGGCCGGGCTGGGGGCTGCCTCGCCGAACCACGTCCCAGATCCAGGCCACAAAGGCAGACACCTGCGTGTACACATCAGGGGTCTTGGGGTCGCCGCACCAGAGGCCTGAGAAGGAGACAAGGCCATGGGCTCGGTTCCTGCACACCAGGGGACCCCCGGAGTCTGCCTGGGGTGAAGGGAAAGAAAAGGTTAGGGTCTCCTCTCTGGGGTCACTTTCCTGGAAGGAGTGTCTACAGGGAAATCAGATCACAACCCTCCCTGCCTCAAAACACTTCTATGGCTCCCTGGTGCTCTTAAAGCAAAAACTAAACTCACCTCTGCCTTTCAGGCCCTGAGAATCCAGCCTGCACCCACTTCTCTGCCCTACTCTCCCCCTAACTCCCTTGGTTCCAGCCCGGGGAACCTGTTACTGCCCTCTACTGGCCACTGCTTGTATAAAATATATACACGGCACAGCGCACAACCTGCGCAGCCACAGCTGTATACAGCTGACCTCTGGCTGGTCTCTCTGCTCGCACGCCATTCCTCACGTCTCCCCAGGACTCCTTCAAGTCCCAGCTCAAAGGTTCTGTCCTCAGAGAGGGCTCCCTGAATACTCACCCCAAAACCCCTGATTCCCTGTGCAACCCTCCAACTGCCACTGGAATCAGCTCTTGACCCTACTGAGCAGGTGCCGTGAATGGCAGTTTCACAGGTGGAGAAAGCAGGCCCCAGAGAAATGAGGTGACTTTTGCAATACTTTTCCATACATCTGGGAAGTGGCATAGTCTGGATTGGACTCAGGCTGTTGGGCTCTAGAGTCTGCGTTCTGAACCATGTCACTCTCTTGAGCGGGACAAAAGACCCTCCCGGCTGAGTGTCTTCCTCAGCACCAGGGCCGGCTTCATGCAATGCATGAGGTCTTAGAAGCAGGAGCTGCTTCCTTCGGGTGCATTACTGCCCCCTCCTGAACACTGCTTGTATAAATACACAAGTCTGTAGCGCTTTATGCAGTGCACAACCTGCACAGCTGAACATGGCAGCCCTGTGTGATCAACTCCCTGCCCTTCCTGGGCCTCAGCTTCTCTCTCTGGTCAAACATCAGTGGGATTCAGTTCCCAAGGCCCTGCCTGAGTCTGACTCTCTCTGTGGGCCTTGGTGTGCCCTGTACCCATACAGTGAGTGGGTGGGGCAGAGGATCTTACCGAGCAGAAGCCCCGCCTCTGGCGGTCCCCACTGTGGGTGCAGAGCATGGCAGGGCTAAGCTGGCCCCTCCAGGAGCTGTTGCACATGTCCAGGCCCAGCACTCGGACCTCAGCCTCCATTAGCCCGGGCGGCAGCTCCTCGAAGTCCGACACAAAGCCCCATCCAGCCACCCGGCACTGTGTTCCAGCCTTGGGTGGCCTGGCACCCCGCCTTGGCAGCCCCAGAAGCCCCACAGCAGGGCCCAGGACAGCAGAGCTGTTCAGCTGCAGGGAAAGTGTGGGTTCAGGGTCACTCCCTGCTGGCCCACCACCCACCCACCTTCCCCTGCTGCTGTCTCTGTCTACCCGTCTGTGACCCTTGGTCATGGCCTGTGAGAGAGAAATCGGTGGCAGCTGTCCTGCGGCTCAGCAGGATGCCTGATCCTTCTGGCACTGTAAGCCCCTAGCCCATCAGGCCTGCCCCTGCCTCCAGCCCGCCAGTCTCACCCCCTCAGCTGCCCAAAGGAGCTTCCAAACCCCATCTCCTTCCCTACTCTAAGGCCTCCCTTGGCTCCCCATTGCCCTGAGACAAAGCCTCTTGGCCTGCCAGTCTAGGCCCCCAGCCCCTCCAGCCTCCCTCCCCTGTGCCAAAATAGTTTGCTGCCAGCCCTTGACCCACCTCCAACCTTTGCTCTCCCGGTACCCCTGCCCAGAGCACCCTTCCTGTTCAGCCTTCAGGGGATATCTCAGCTTAGGTATCACCTCCCCCAGGAAGCCCTCCCAGACTCCCAGGCTAAGACACCAGCCTCCTCTGGGCTACCATGTGCCCCTGCCAATGCTATTTACCAAGTTTCCACAGGGAAGGGGTGGTCCCCTTGAGCAGGAGGGGGCCATGCAGGGTCACATGGATGCACCACATGCAGGCAGAGTGAAACTCACATGGAGGGGCGGCAACTTCCCACTCCGAAAACTCCTGGGGTGCAGGGCAGAGACCTGGCTCTAACGGTGGCCCTAGATGCTCCCTTCCCTCTTCCAGCACAAATATTGGGCACCTGCTGTGTGTCATAAATGGCCATAAATGTGACAAAAGTCCCTGCCCTTGAGACCCAGAGGAGGTGGTGGACAATGACCAGGGGAGGGGCAGATGTTATAGGAGTTGGCGGGGGCAGGGGCAGGATGGGGGTGTGTGGCCAGGGGAGGCTCCCGAGGTGGTGACATTTAAGCAGAGCCTTGTGGCGTCTGGGGGAACGGTGCTCTGGGCGGGGGCATAGCCAGTGCAATGGTGACGAATGGGAGAGTGTAGCAGGTGACGGGGACGCATGAGCAGGGCCCATGGGTGCCAGGAGGACTTTGGCTTTTGTCTTGAGGGAGGTGGGAGCCATGGAGGGTTCTGGGCAGAGGAGGGATGTGGCTTGACTTGGGAGTTCACAAGGTCCCTCCTGCTGTTTTTAAAACAGAAGTCAGATCGTCCTGAGTGGCTGGGGATGGGCCAGACCCACCCCCAGCCCCGGGGCTCACCCGCAGCAGACAGATGTCGTTGGCGTGGGTCGTGGGGTGGTAGTCGGGGTGCCTGACCACAGCCGCTATGCCGAACACCTGCTGCATGGGCTCCGCGGCCCTTAGGGCGTGGGACCCCAGCACCACCAGGCCCTTCCGGGGGTCTCTGCGGGGAGGGGAGCGCAGGCGGGACTGGGGCTGCCCATCGGTGCAGTGATCCGGTGGCTGCCCCCGCTGGCCCCACATGATAACCACCGCGTGGACTACCATCCCCACGTCAGTGACATTGTTAGTGCCAACAGCAGCAACATTAGCTTGAATCATTGTTATAAAAATATACTTAGAATGCACATAACACTTAGTATGCTTATTATACGTCCCACCTCAATTATATTAACTACGATAGTTTCAATATTCATGTTAGTAGTCATCGTAATATATGACACACTTGAAACGACCATCCTGACAGAATGTTTAATTGTCGTCACGGCTGTTGCATCTTACACTTGCTACATCCCGCTGAGACGCCCCCTCCGGCTGCCCCTCCACCAGGCGAGGGGTGGGGTCCGCCCCGCCCTGCCCACACCCCAGCTCACCCAAAGAAGGGTCCGGAAAAGTGAGGCTCACCTGTGGCTGAAGCAGTGGGCGGCGGAGACCACCCAGCTCACCCGGAGCAGGAAGCCCCCGCAGTGGTGCTGGCCACCAAAGCGCACAGATGCCATGTAGGGCCGGGAGTGGGGGACCACCTCTTGGCCCCCAATGATCCGGGTCCCCCAGGAGCCTGTGGGGGTGGACAGCCCGAGTCAGGGACCAGGACTGGATGGGGTGGGGGCCAGGCAGGGGGAGAAAGAGGCAGAGGCAGACAGAGATGTGGCGGGAAGAGACCTGAGGCGGCTGCAGCCAGAGCCCAGACGAGACCCCATGTGCTGGGAGCGGGGGTCCCTCGTTTCCAGCTGAGGCCGGAGCGGGGCAGCCGCCCAGGAGGCTAAGTAGCAGGGTCTGTTGGGGTTCCCGCTGAGGGTTCTTGGGGCACCCTGTGTGGGGGTCTGACCGGGGCTTGGGCAGGATGCCAAGGGTGGCCCAAGAGGGGTCCCAGGGGCTCCTCACCCGGGAGCTTCACGGGCAGCGTCAGAGCAGCGGCCACAGCCAGCAGCGGGCGGCCCCAGCCCCCCATTCCCATGGCCATGGCAGGCGGGTTCTGCTGGCGGCCACGGCCCCCACTCTCACCCAACGGCCCGGAAGGAGGAGCCGGGCTGTGGGCTGTGGGCTGCGGTCGGGCCAGGGGGTTCTGGGAAACGGATGCCCCGGCAGTCTCAGGTTGTTACTGATGACGATTATAACTGCACGAGGGGCCAAGAAGCAGGCCATGGAGGTGAGTGGGGGTCCTGGGCCGCCGTGTGACCTCACCACTCCGTGCCTCAGTTTACCCGGCCCGGACGTGCGCAGGGAGCTTTCACGCGGTCCAGCACACAGTCACACTTGGCAGGAGTGGTGTAGCTGCCTCTCCAGCTGCAGGCGCCAGCCCTCCAGCCCCCATCCTGCCTCTCACCCGCTGCGTGGCCCTGGGTGAGCCCCATGCCCCTCAAGCCTTGGTTTCCCCCTTCCTCCCCCTTCAGAGCCAGCAGCACAGCATCTGCCAGTCTCTCTGCCTCCGACTCTCCTGCCTCCTCGTGGGAGGACCCGGTGCTGACACTGGGTCCCCGGGTCATCCAGGGTGACCTCCCCACCTTAGGGTCCTTAACCCAATCCCATCTGCAGAGTCCCTTCTGCCACATGAAGTGACATACCCACAGGCCCAGGGTGCTCACAGCCCACGCACAGCACAGTGCCAACGTCAGAACAATGGCTCCAGAGACATCCCCCTCCTAGCCCTTGGGACCTGGGGGTATGTCACCTTACATGGACACAGGGACTCTGCAGATGGGATTAAGGGGGTTGGAATGAGGAGTACCTGAAGCTACAGGTGTGTGGAACTTCATTTACCTGTGGATGTTGTTTCTGGCCCCCCACCCTGGCTACCGATTTGGAAACAGGCCCAGAGAGGTTAAGCACCTTACCCAAGGTCACACAGTGCAGGAGGATGGGGCCAGGGTTGCAGCCTCGGGGCAGCTGCTCTTGACGCTCCAGGGACTGATTCCACCCAGGGGCCATTTCCTTCCCCTTTCTCGAGCCCGTTGTGAAACAAATAACCGTCCTTCCTTGTCCGGAGAACCAGGCTCCTGGCAGCCCTGAGGAGTGGGTTGAGTGGGGGTCAGTGTTTCCACTTTCCAAACTGAGGCCCAGAGAGGGGAGCTGATTTGTCTGGGGCTGCCTGGCAGTGGGTCTGGCACCCAGAGCTCCTGGACTGCAAGCCCCAGGAGGGGTCTTTCCACAGAAGATCTGAATGGCTCTCCCTGTTCCAGGACACTAGTCAGTGCAAAGAGTTGACAGCAACAATGATGGCAATAGCTCCATTCATGAAACGCTTGTCATTGATTTGTTGGGGCTCTTTATATATTGAGGAGACATACTCTTGGTCATAGGAGTTTCTTTTCCTGAGCAGCTCTCAGGTACAGAGGACACGGCCCTCTTTGGGGATGAGGTTTGGTTCTGATTATCTGCAGATGGTGGCTCCATCAGACCCCGGGTGGTCCCCGTGCCCCTTAGCTGTGAACGTTGGGGCTCCCAGGGCAGTGGTGCAGGCCATGGGGACAGCAGGAGTCGAGGCTCCCAGTGTGCTGCTCCTCTCTGTGTGTGGACACTGGGCTGGGCCTGTGTGTCAGGGTTCCGAAGCTCAGAGAGGACTGGGAGCTCCGTTCCTCCAGGACATGCCCCCTCCTGAGTCATGTTGGCCCCTCCCTGGCCCCTTGGGGGCCTGGTGAAATGTGAGGTTCCAGGCAGGGCAGGCCTCCCAGGGGGCATAGGGGACTGAGGGGAGTCGGAAAGGAATGGGCTGGGGCCTGAGGCTGTCTCCATGCCCTCTGAGAAATGGGCCAGTTCCAGGCGTGCTGCACCACTGTGACATCAGTAACAACAGGGTGACAACAGCAATACCTGACCTCTGCCCTTGGGCACACGTCACCTCATGTCCTCCCCGAAATTTGAGGACCGTTGTCATCCCTGCCTGACGGGTGCAGACACTGAGGCACAGAGAAGCCCAGCGACCTTCCCGGGGTTGCTCAGCCTGTGAGATCCACTGGCTCGATAGGGTTTATCGGGTGCCCGCATGGAGGACTAGGAAGTTAACAGCTGCAGGTGGGAAACTGCAGCTCCTAGACGCAGCTCCAGGTCCCACTGCGTCCAGCTCTAGTGGGGCATGCAGTCGGCACTCACTGCCCACACCAGAGTGGCCCCAGCAGCCCAGAGCAGTGGCAGAGGGTTCCAACAGCCAGGGAGGCAGGAATCCCTGAAAATTCGAGAAAAGCTCAAAACCCTCCCAGAACCACCCCCCCCAGGGGGTTAATGTGGGAGGCCCAGAGACCCCCTAAAACCCACCCTCACTCAGCTCTCTCTGTGACCTCAGGTCCTGTGCCTCAGTTTCCTCATCTGTAAGTGGGGTCAGTAATAACAGCTAAGGTGCAGGGGAATGCTTAGAACAGGGCCCAAGCACAGTGGGGGGTGTCAACCAGTGACTCTTTAAACCCCTCACTTTCTTCTTTGACCCCAATAAATACGCATTGAAGGCAATTGCTTCCGGTTTCTTGTGATGGAAGATCGTGGACACAGCGGAGCCCAACAGCGCATGCCTTCCAGCCAGTCCTCCGCCAGTCCCCGCCTGCCCTGGGGTTCCCGATGCCTGTCCCTGGTCAGCCTGGGGTCCGTGACGGGCACGATCGCCCCCCCCCCAGGACACTTTCTCCTGGACTCACACCCGAAAGCCCGGCAGAGAACCCAGAGAGGAATGCGTACATGGGGCGCCCCAACAAGCCCATTGCACCGAAGGGAGAGTGGAGGCGCCCCGGAGCAGCCGGGCATGGCCACCTCTGCCCACCGCCTCCCCCTCTGGGTCTCTTAACCTTGCACAACAGCCCTCCCGGCCTCTGGGATTTCGGGATTTTAGCCCAGGGAGGGCTGTGAGGGAAGTGGCTTGGCCACCGTTGGGGTCTGCTGCCCCCCAGAGTCCTCTGAGTCTCCATCTCCCCCTCTAGGAGACAGGTTGACCCTGGAGCAACTTCGAGGGTGTGGTGAGAATTTGGCAAGGTGCTGGGTGGGGCTAAGGGCCCTGGTGCCTCTCACTGGGCCTGCATTTGCTCGTCCATAAACTAGACTCTGTGGTCATCCTTCCCAGGGAGCTGTCACGGTCAAAGGAGAGGGTGGAGGATAGGAAATCACTCATTCATTCCACAAACACATATTGAGCACACGCTGTGTACTGACACCGTTCTGGGTGCTGAGGACTCGGCAGGGAAGACAGGCAAATTCCTGCCCTGGTGGGGCCGACATTCAAGGGAGCGGCCGGAAGGAAATGCTGAACACGATACGTAAATGACACCATCTGTAAAAGAATTTAGTGGGTCACTCCTGTAACCCCGGCACTTTGGGAGGTGGAGATGGGAGGGTCACTGGAGCTCAGGAGTTGGAGACGAGCCTTGGCAATAGAGTGACCCCATCTCTACAAAAAAACTGAAAACAAAAACAAGAAGAATTTAGTGGGGAAAAAGCAACCAGAGAGGACGAGAGGAATAGGGAAGGGGAAAAGATTTTAAAACAGGGTCCCTTTAAAACAGGGACTCAGTCGCAACAGAGAAGTGGGGACATTATTCCCAGAGGAGGGCGCGAGAATTGCAAAAGCAGGGTGTCTGGATGGCTGAAGCCCAAGTTGGGTGTGGGGCAAGAGGAGGTGAGGGTAGAGACGGGGCAGTTTGGCTCAGCTCGGCCTTGAGAGTCAGGCTGCAGGGAACTGGGGAGCCATGGAGGGCGTTTGAGCAGGGGCAGGCCACTGCAAGCGAGAGTGGGGTGGGGAGAGGAGGCTGCGGGCTGCGGTGGGGGACACAAGGCCTGAGCTGGAGTCAGGGCTGGAGGGAGGCGAGGGGGTCTCTGACTCAGGGAGAGGGGAGGAGTTAGGTTTTGGGAACAATGCAGAGCTCAACGTGAGCCCCGCAGTCCAAGGGTCCCAGAGGATATCCAGGGGCGTGGATGGATCTGCGAGTGGGCTGGAGCAGGGGGAGGGGGTGCTGTGCGGAGCCCAGGGGACGGCAACGTCCTAGGGGGTAACAGAAGGGGCGTCCTCAGGGAAACTGGGTGCCAGTGGTCCAGGAAGGGGCGGGGCCGCCTTCCAGCCATCGCTGAGGAAGCCGGGAGGCGGGGCTGGGGTGCAGGGGATGGGCTTGAGGGTGAGAGAGGCGGAGTTGATGATGCGGGGCGGGGCTGATAATACGGGAACGTGGCCAATGGTGCAGGGAATGGGCTGAGGACGAGGGGCGTGACCATAGGTGATGGGCGGGGCTTCTGATGTAGGGGCGTGGCCAGTGGTGCAGGGGCTGGACTGAGGGTGAGGGGCATGGCCGATGGTGCAGGGGCGTGGCCAATGGTACAGAGGCGGGGCCGATGGTGTAGGGGCTGGGCTGAAGGTGAGGGGCGGGGTCAAGGGTGCAGGGGCGGGCCGGGGCCGAAGGTGCAGCGACCCCTTGCCACAGATAGGCATGGGAGCCGCAGTGCATTGTGGGCGAGCGCAGGGAGGGTGAGGAAGAGGAGGGTGTAGTCAACTCAAGCCAGCCTCTCTCTGGTCCATTTTACACCCCACCTGGTTCCACCTCTACGCCTTTGCCCAGGCGGTTCCTGTCCCTGGGATGCCCACTACCCCGCCTCCCCTCCTGCAGGCCCGTGTGTTTGAGTCTAGGGGCGAGTTCTCCCGGGGAGCACTTTGGCTTTTGCTCTGAGGGAGGTGGGACCCCTGGGAGGTTTAGGTGAGGGCAGGTGGGAGAAGGGCGCCCCGCAGTCGCATTCCCACCCCACCGTCTCCTCCACCTCCTCCTATTTTTGGACAACATGCATCCACCATCCCTCAAACCTTGAAATCATTTATTTAAGGGACACAAAACGCTGTCTCTGCAAGGACAGGACTTCTGCATCCGTGGTTACTAATAGTGCCAGGTACACAGTAGGTGCTCAGCAATATCTTTTTGGACTAAAGGAACACAGAGGCTGCGGGCAGTGAAGAAACTACCCACAGCTCACTTGCATGGAGACCCTAATGCAGGGGCCGGCACGTTATGGCCCTCAGAGCCAGTCGGCCCGCCGCCTGTTTTTGTAAATAAAGTTTTATTGGCACACAGCCACACCCAAGCGCTTCCATATGGCCTCTGGCTACCCTGGCACTGCAGTGGCAGAGTCACTGCGGCAGAGACTGCGGCCCACAATGATGAAAATATTTACTATTTGGCCTTTTACAGAAAAAGTTTGCCAAACCCTTGGCTACTGTGTGCTGGGCCCTGTTCCAAGCCCTTTGTGAATATTCACTCAGTTAACCCTCTCCACAGCCTTAGGAGGTGGGGAAAGTGAGGCTCAGAGAGGTTAAGACACAGACCCAGCTCATGGGGAGGTGAGCTGGGATTCACCCACGGCCTCTGATGTTCCTCAGCATCTTTTAGTTTCTTTTACATTTGCGCATTTATCTCATTTGTTTAAAATGCTAAAATGAATTCATTGTAAAAAGGGGGGGGGAGTGCAAAGGCCTACAAAGAAATAGGTAGATGTCCCTCCCCAGTCTGCGCTACAACCTGCCAGATCTGCCTCCAAAGTTTGCCCAAAGCTGTTTTCCTTCAACGTCTACCCATCCATTTACTGAGCACCTGCTAAGTAGAACTGTTTTATAATAAACTGAGTTTGGAAGAATTTTCCTCTCCTGCCCCACGCCGGACCTCGGTGAGCAAGTGTGTTGGGGCCAGGGCTGCAGTGGACTTATAGGAACCCCGGGGAACTGGGGGCCATGGTCTATATGGCGGGGAAGACAGGTTCTGCCTGACTTCTGCTGTGGCTCCCTAGTGCCCTCAGGACAAAGCCTGAGTGGTCCCTGCTCCCTCTGGTGTCCCTCACTGGCTCAGGCCACAGGCCTTCAGGGTGCGGGGCGCGGTGGGAGCCATGCGGCCGAGTAGACCCATCAGCCGATCAACCACCCTTAGGGCCAGGCCCGGCCCACACAGATGCAACTGCTGTTGTTGTTCCTCTAAACTGAGCCGGGCCCCAGCCCCGGCTGTGGCGCCTCCAGTCCGCGCCACCTGGCCACTCTTCCCCCAGACATCCCACAACGGCTCCTGCGGGACCCCGGAGTGGGCTGCTGGGGTCGCAGCCAAGAGGTCAGCTCCTCGCAGCGGCTTCCCCGGGGCCCCCACTCTCCCTTCGCCCCGGTGTTTGTCCCCATCCGCGCTCGGCAAGGCATTTGCTTGCTGTCTGACTTCGCGACAGTCCCCTCCGGACCCGGCGCTGGCAGGGGCGGGACTTTGGCCACAGCCGGGTCCCAGGCCGGCGCGGAGACCCAGCCTGGCCGCGAGGGTAGGTGGCGAGGGTAGGTGGCCGCGAGGGGAGGACTCTCCCGGGGTCGGGCGCAAGGCAGATGGACGGGGCGCTGCGCCGGGGCGGGGTGCGGGGCGCGGGGGTGCCGGGTGCGGGGGGGCTGCCGCAGCGGTAGCGGCAGCGGCCGGCAGGAGGCGCAGCGCAGACTCGCCGCGCAGGAGGCGGGAGGGGAGCGCGGCGGGGAGGGGAGGGGAGCGGAGCGCGGCGGCGGCGGCGACGCGCGCGCCGAGCCCACCCCCCGCGCCCGCCGCCGCCCGGACAATAAACAGCCGCGCGCGGGGCGATGCCCGAGCCGGTGCCGCCGCCCCCGCGCCGCGCAGCCCGGGCCGCCAGGCCTTAGCCCGCCTGGGCCCCCGCCCGGCCCGCCGCCCCCTCCCCCACCCCTCCCGCCCGCGCCCCCGCCCGGCGCCCGCCCCCGCCCAGCACCGCGGACCCACCCGGACCTCGGCGGGGAGATGGAGTGAGTAGGCGCGCTCGGGCCGGGGCGTGGGGGCTCGGAGCGCCGGGGGAGCAGGGGGAGGCCCCCACAACCGCGCCCCACTGGGGGCGTCACAGCCCTCGCTGGGAGAGGAGGAGGCGAGGGGCTTCCGGGCCCCAGCCTCAGCTGGGGAGGGACGCGGGCTGGGCCGTGCCAGCCCTGAGGCCCCCCTGTCGGACCCCGGCGGCCCACGGACTCTTGGGGACCCGGGAGGCAGCGGCTGGGGGCAGTCCAGGACGCTGGGAAGGGGAGGCTCGCGTCTCCGCCCGCACCTCCTGGGCAAGCCTCGGCCCTTGGCCACCTGTGGGTGGCCCCGGGGAGGTGGAGCGACCCCTCCCCAAATTGCAGCGGTCCGGCCCTGAGCTCACCCGCCCTTCCCCCGCCCCAGCCTGAGCGCACCGCTCCTTGCGCCCTGGACGCGCGCACGGGCCAGTCCCCCCGCCCTTCCCAGGGGCCTCCAGTGGTGTCCGGAGCCCCCTGCTCGTGCAAGGTCCAGCCGCCAGATGTCCCGAGTTACCGCTGGAGGCAGGGGGCTTCTCGCTCTCCAAGAGACGAGAGGACCAGGCGTTGGGAGCTTGGGTCTGATCCCTCCCAGGGAAAGTGTCTCCAAGATGGAGCTCCAAATGGTGTAGCTAAAAGAGTCTGCTGGCCCCCATTGAAATCCTGGGGCCCCTGCATGCCCAGTGGGTGACCTGGGCCTGTGTGGGGTCAGGGAAGGAGCTGTTGGCAGAGGAAGGTTCTTGTACACAGCAGGTGCCGAGTGAGGGTGCATGATCATTCAGGCACACGGTCCCCTCTTCCCAGTGTGAGAGTGACCCCCCACCTGCCCCTCACTCCCACAGGTGGGCACCTGGAGGCTGTGGGCTGTGTTCGCATGGACAAGGGGCCAGGAGGCACCTCCTGGGGTCACCCCACCTGCCTACTTTGGGACAGGGCCAGCAGCTGCCCTGCTCTGGGCTCCTGGGCCCCAACTGGAGGACCGAGGTCGGTTTCTGGAGGTCCAGCCAGCCTGGCCCAACTGGTCGCTCCCACCGGGTGTGTTTTCTAAGCTGGCAACTTTCCTCCAGGGATTCACCCGTGACCCACCACACCCTCAGCTGGGTGGGAGCCGCCTCCCTCCCTCCCTGGGAAAGCGAGACACCCCGTGTCCTCTGCTTTTGAAAAGCCAGACAAAGGCCTGGCCTGCTCCCCCCCACCCTGCCCCCGGGAGCCCAGCCAGGGGCTCAGGGGAGCCAGGGCCCGGACTTGCCTGTTCGACATTCCCCTCACTTGTTTATTTGCTCTCCAGGCCCACAGGGAGTCTGACTGCAGGGCCTGGGCAGGGTGTGGCCGTGGGGAGGGGGCTGCCCTGGGAAAGACATGGAACCCCGCCCCCCCCAGAGAAATAAGGGAATATTCTGGCTGGACCCTATTGTCTCCTTTCTTTCCCACTGGGGATGCCTGAGGCCCAGAGAGGGACTGCTGCTGCCCCGGGGTCACACAGTGCAAGGAGGGCCCCTCCTGTCGTGCCCCTATGGCTCCTTTGTCACGGGTCAGCTACGGCACCCGCAGGCTGCCCATGGGTCACCGCTGCTTTTTCTGGGTGCAGATTTGGGACTGGACGTTCACCGGCTCTGAGCAGCCGCGAGCGAAGGCCTCTCTCCACGGTTCTTGGGTTGACAATGGTTGAGGAGAGGCTCCATCTGGTACTGCCCTGTCTTGGACACCTGCCCCTCTCCAGAGCCGGCTTCAGGCACCGAGGCAGCGGCTGCTAGAACGTGATCGTTCACTCCTTCTGTTTCTGTGGATTTCTCAGTCCAAGACAACGGGAGGTGGTTGTGGCTTATGGGAGTGCTGGTCTTGCTGGAAAGTTGGTTTAACAAATGGATTTTAATAATGTAAAGAATTCTAAATGTTGTTGATGAAAAAATTACATTTTGTTAATTTGAGGATTTAAGGAAAACTAGAGTAACTACCTGGGGAGGCTCATGCCGGAAAGTGGGCAAGTGTGTGGGTGGCTGGCGGGGGGAGGAGGCAGGTGGCAGGCTCTGCTCTGGGGAGGATCTGTGTGGCCCTGGGTGAGGCTACGCCCCTCCGGGAGGCTCAGGGCCTGGGTGGTAAAACAAGGACATTTTAGCTTGGAGCAGCCATTCTCTGCTGCTCAAACCCCTGTCGTGGCGAAGACAGGGCTCGAACCCTGGGACAAGGACAGAGTTGAGCCTCTGACCATCTAGACTGTCCCAGATTCCCTCCCCACCTCAGGCCTGCAAGTTTTCAAGGGGAAAGTCTCAACTGGGTGCTAACTGGGTCCTTAACACTCTTTCACAATCGCTAATCTCCCGTTTTAAGGAGAGAGGCAAGGCGGTTAAAAGGCAACAGTATCTAGTGATAATTGAATTTAATAACAAGCTTTTATTTTCATTGTATCTATTTTATTCCTCCTGTTTTTGCTGTGATGTTTGTGGCAGTGGCTTCTGGTTTTCTCAGACTTGGTAACAATATGACATTTCTTTCTAAGACGAGGGGATTTGCCTTAAATCTGAGTGGCTTGGATGGGGAGGAATGTACAGGTAAAACCGGGAAGGCTGGGGAAGGGGCGAAGGTGGTTGCTTTCTGAGTGCTGTGTGTGTGAACTTGATCCTCACAGCAGCCCTGCGAGGTAGGGAAACTGAGGCATGGCCAGGGAGAATGCTGCAAAGGCTTGGGCTGGGGTTCGCTCCTGGGTGGTCCAAGTTCCCACCCCTAAGCTGCCGGGGTAGGGGGCAGGGGAGGGGTTTTTGGTACCTTCCAGTGAGTGGCTGTGGTCTGGGGGGTCGTGGGTGTCCTGGCATAGGCTTTCAAACCTGGTTTGTTGACTG
The DNA here is from genome assembly GCA_004363605.1 of Indri indri. NCBI lineage: Eukaryota > Metazoa > Chordata > Mammalia > Primates > Indriidae > Indri > Indri indri. The sequence continues at coordinate 97,592 of RJWJ010000382.1, read as the reverse complement.
AGCCACACGGAAGGTGGCCTCAGGTGGCCTCCTCAGGGGTCTTGGCCCCTGGGGCATCTGCGCCCACCCCCTTCTGGGACTGTTGACTTAGGAGGTGGGATAGGGAGAAGGGGAGTCCTGAGTCCCCGTGAGACCTTGGGCATGTCACTCTCCTCTGGACTCACTTTTCTCACCTGGCCAATGGGTACATGACCCCACCCAGCCCTCTCTTTGGGGAAGCAGGGCCAGGGGAAGGGCAAGTCCTTTTTATTTATTTATTTATTTTATTTGTAGAGACAGGGTCTCACTCTGTCACCCAGGCTGGAGTACAGCGGCACGATCATAGCTCACTACAGCCTCCAACTCCTGGGTTCAAGCAATCCCCCTGCCTCAGTCTCCCAAGTAGCTGGGACTACAGGCACCTGCCACGACACCCAGCTAACTTTTAAAATTTTTGTAGAGATGGGATCTCACTTTGTTGCCTAGGCTGGTCTGAAATGCCTAGACTCAAGTGATCCTCCTGCCTCAGCCTCCCAAAGTGCTGGGGTTACAAGTGTGAGCCACCATGCCTGGCTGTCCTCTCTTGATCTAGGAATCCTGTCATTTGTTCATTTAACAAATGCTCCCCACTGGCCATCCTAGCCCTGTGCAGGATCGGAGAGGTCTGGGAACCCATGGAGAGTCTTCTCTGAGGTGTGGAGAAGGTTTCCTGGTCCAGTCCCTCATGAACCTTTTCTGCGAAGGATACTTAGGGGTTTACCCAGGCAGGCAGAAGGGCACACCTGGTGAAGAGACCAGCGCATGCAAAGGCCCAGAGGTGGGAACACACTGGAAGGAGAGAATGCTCTTTGGTTTGTGCTCTTGGCGCCAGACTCTGCTGGGCCTTGAATGCCAGGTGGGGGAACCATGGGGAGCCATGGACAGTATATGAGCAGGGAAGGACCAGAGGCTAACTTTGGGCATCAGAAAAAGTTTCCAGTAGCTAAGGGGTGAGACCAGGGAGCAGCAAGTTGTGGCTAAGTCTGGACAGAGGCCATGGGGGCAGCTTGGAGAGAAATACCAGAGCCAGAGGGGGCAGGACCCCATGTCTGGGTGGGAAAACACTGAGCTCCAGGTCTTTGTGGCTGTTGGAGCTGCCCACAGGCCCAGGGCAGCCTGGTCAGGGAGAGTTGGTCTGGTCCCTTCATGCATGAGGAGGGTGGGGGGGCCCTCCTGCCCAGGAAGGAGTCTTGGTGTCTGAGGAGCACAAAATTGGGCCAGGGTGGCTGTCTCCTGCCCAAGGCTTTTGAGCAGGGATTAAGGGATAGTCAGAGCCGGTTGGTCACCAGGACAGAACCTGGGCTGGGCTGGGGATCGGGAGGGGAGCCTGAGCCAGGCCTTGTGGTGGGTTAGGATCAGGACCAGAGCGAGGGCAGTCAGGCAGGAGGCACTGTGTGGACAAAGGAGGAGGGGTGGGACCAGGCCGGGCCTGGGATTCCAGCCTGGGTGGGATGTGTGTGTGGGGGGGAGGGCAGTGAGGGCACAGGCTGGTGGAGGGGGGCGGTTCTAGTAACACCTGTCCGGAGCCAGAAGGTGATGTCCTCATCAGCTTGTGTTCAAATCCTTTTGACCATGGAAAGTCCCAGGGCAGGGCCAGCAGGGCCTAATGACGCCCTATGCGTGGTGGGCAGGACCCCAGCCCCAGCCCTGGCCTGGCCCTTGGTGAGAGGACTGGTGTGTCCATCATACACACGCATACGTGTGTGCGTGTGAAAATATATATATATATTTAAAGTTTGTGTCAGCTTTGTTATAATTCACATGTCACACAATTAACCTGTTTAAAGTGTACAATTCAGTAGTTTTTAGTACATTGACCAAGTGGTGTATCCATCACTGCAATCAGTGTTAGAACTTTGTCATTGCCCAAGAAAGGAAGCCCCGTCCCCGGCAGCAGTCACTCCCCAGCCCCTCCCCCAGCCCCTGGCCACCACAGATCCACGTCCCGTCTCTGTGGATCTGCCTGTTCTGGACATTTCACACAAATGGAGCCTCACGCTGTGTGTCCTTCTGTGTCTGATGTCTCTCACTGAGCACGATGTCCTCAAGGTCCCTCCATGCTGTGGCCTGTGTCGGAGCCTCGTCCCTTTTTAAGGCTGAGTAATAGTCCAGTGTGTTGTGTTTATCCATCGATGGGTTGTTGTACATGGTAACTGGTACAGTCACCCCGAAGGTGGCTGAAGCTTGTGTTGTCTTCAGTGTGCAGAGTCCAGGCACTGTTTTAGGTAAATGTCAGTGGTGACAGTGAATGTCTTTAAAAAGAAGAAGAGGAAGTAATCACAGGACAGGTGGCCCGAGGTGGGGCTGGCAGGAGTATAACAGGCAGGGGCTGGGGTTTGGGGAGCCTCTGGGTAAGGCCTTTCTCTGAAGACTGAAAGACTCTAATTGACTTGCTGGGCCCAGCAAACATTTATTGAGTACCTGCTGTGTACTGGGTGCTAGAGACATGGCAGGGACAGAAAAGACGCAGTTGCTGTCCTCTCAGGAAGACAAGGAAAGAAAAGACGTGACCAGGGTGTTTCCTGGCAGTGAGGGCTGCGGGGTGTTTGGGGGTGCTGGGGGGTGACACTGAATTAGGGAGGTCAGGGGAGGCCTATATGAGGAGGCGCCATCTGAGGACAGGCCTGGGGAGTGCCTGAGGCTGCACAGATCTGGGAGACGGGACTCCAGGCGGAGGCATGGCGGAATATTCCCAAGTGTGGCCAGAGTGGGGGACAGGGTGGAGGGGAGCCCCCGGGTCTTTGAGGCTGGTCTCTGCAGATGGATTTGCCTTGACACCCCGCCTGAAGCCAGAGCAGGCCCCCATTCATGCCTCACTGCCTTCCTCCTGGGAGGGCCGAGGGCAGGGTCCAGCCCCTTCCCAGCCCCAGGTTAATAGGCAACAGGTTTGCTGCTCTGGGTCCGTGGCCTGCCCTGACCCCGCCGCCTCCATCCCAGTGGGGTGATGCCTCTCCGCCTTCAGTGGCAGCCAGCTCCCCAGTGACGGTGGTGGTCCAGGCGCCTGCCTGTGCTGAGTGCTGGGGAGGGCCGGGAGGAGATCCCTTCCCATTGGGCGAGGGAGGCTCGGTAAGGCTTCTTGGAGGAGGCGGCTGTGCTGGAGCGGATCTTGGAGGGGGAGGAGGGAGCAGGGGAGGACGCAAGCTGATGGCGGGTGAGGGGCAGACACTGGGGCTGGAATGTGGGCAGGCTTGGAGCAGGGCAGGGGGGTGGCAGGGCTGGGAGGTGAGAAGCAGCCACTGGAATCCGAACACCCCCCTCCATCCCCTGTCCAGTGGGGGAAGGGGCTGCCGGGCTCCCCCTCACCCCTACCTCCCAGCCCCGCGTGACTCCCCCCCATGGCCAAGGTCACCGTCAGCTGTTTCCTTTCAATTAGCATCAGGAATGTTCCCGGCGCTGGGCTCTGCGCCTGCCCGGGCAGGGACCCCCTCGTTCTGGCTGGAGCTGCCGGGGCGTGGGCTCTGGAAGAACAAGTGCGACGCCCCACCCCCCACCCCCAGCCCCCCACGCCCATACACACACCTCCAGAGGATGGCCCGCCCTGCCCGCTGGGTGACCTTGGGCTGGTTGCGTAACCTCTCTGGGCCTTTCAAAAATAAACGCCCGGCAAAGTGGAGGCCTCTGCCGGGATCTTGTTGGGTTTGGACCTTATTAGCTCATCTCCTGGAGCCGGATTATCTCACGCGCTCGCAGACGACGCCCTCGCTGGGTCCTGGGCCGCCTACATCGCGACGCGAGCCCAGAATTTGCTCCAAGCGCCGTAAAAATAATCCCGCGAGGACGGAACGCCTGCGTGCGCTGGGAGTGGACATCGGGGCGGAGGGCGTGTCCCCCCACGGGCAGCCCTGAGCTGCTGCCAACTGCCTGGCCCAGCCGGTGGAGGCCCAGATACAGGAGTGACCTACCCCGGGACACGCCAGCGGGGGCACCTGCCATCCTACCCTAAACCCTCCCAGGCCTTTGGGGCGAGAAACTGAGCTTCTCCACCCAGCATGTAAGATCTTTTGTGATCTGGCCTCACCCCCAGCCTCACCCCCAGCCAGACCTGGGGGGACCCTGCGCTGGAGCTGGACCGCCGGGTGCAGGCCCAGCCTCTTCCCTGGACATGACGGGGTGACAACCCCAGGGCTGGGGGTGTCAGGGGATGGAAGCTTGGCCCTGCCTGGCCCTGCCCGCCAGGCGCCCCGCGCCCCACACCGGGCCTCGGTTCCCGTCCCGCCTCTGTGAAATTGGGCCGGCCCGGCCCGCAGGAGGCAGCGAGCGCTGGGGGAGGCGTTCTCACTTCATTGCTGTTTTATTAGCGCTATTTAGGGTTGGATTTTGCTTCATTTTTCGGATTTGGCAAGTTGAGCATTTTCTTGGATGGACCTGTGGACCTGGCGCCAGGGGCGGTGGAGCCCCTTCCGGGGCGCACTCCCCTCGAAGCCAGACCGGGAAGCCGCCTCGCACCCCCAGTCATGGGGGCGGCTAAGACCCCGCCCTCTCCAGGCAGCCCCTGAGGCCCAGGGCGGGGGATGCTCAGCGCCGGCCCCGCCCCCGCGTGCCGGGCCTCCGCGTTGCCATGGGGACGGTGCGGTTGCCAGGGCGACCGCCTCCCGCGGGCCCGCCATCCATCACCCGGGGCTGCGGCGCCCGGGGCAGTGGGGCGGCTTGGCGCCCCCAGGCTTGGGGAGGGGGTGAGGGGTGCGCACGGCCTGCGCCCTCCGTCTGTGGCGGGGACACGGGTGGGGAGCGATGGGAACTCTCTTCCTGGGCCTCGATGGGGACATTGTTTCCCGCCTGACCTTCCCCTGCCCCGGCTCAGGTCAGCAGGGACAGGCCACCCGGAGAGGACACTGCTCGCCTTGTTTGCGGCCTGTCGAGCCGGCCACACAGCAGGCCCTATGTCCCTGTGTCCAGCCTGGATGGCCAACTGCCCACTGGAGAGGGGACGGGCGTTGTGCCCTAGGGTCCCGGCTGCTAGGTCGACTTCCTGCCCCAGCTCTGCTCATTCCTGGGCGGATCCCTGGCATGGAAAACCGGGGTGGGTCCTGGAGCTGGGTGGTCATTTGAATCCAGCTGTGCCACTGCCTGCCTCATTTTGCCCTCTCTACCTGGTTTCTAACCCTGGGAAGGGGAAACTGCAAGTGCAAAGGCCCTGAGATAGGACTGAGATTGGCACAAAGCTAAGAGGTCCCAACGGCTGGAACAGAGTGAGTGAGAGGGAGACCAAAGGGGCAAGGGCAGGGAGGGGAATGGCTGGCATCACGGTTCTTCCAAGGGTGGATGGGAGCCAGGGAGGCTTTGGAGCAGGAGCGTGACAGGGTCCGAGTCTCATTTTGAGAAGCTGCCTCTGATTGTAGGGTAGAGAGGAGAGTGTGGGGGGCCAGGGAGGCAGCAGGGGTTGCTGGGGGGTATGGGGGTTGGCAGGAAGTGAGGGGCTAGGCCTCATGGGGAAGCACAGCAGAGGGCACCCTGCCTGCTTCACACAGCGCAACAGAGCAGACCAAGAGCTCTAGCTGATCTGGCCATTCAGGAAGGGCCCCCAAGCCAGAAAGCTGGATCAAGCCTTTCCTGAACTCCACCCAGCTGAACCCAGCCTCCCTGAGGAGGGGGAAGAGGAAGCTGCAGAGGGTGTGGCCGGTACTCCCAGCTCCCTGGTGGCACAGAGAGGGAGGGGTAGGTGACACCTGCCAGGAAGGGAGGAGCAGACGGGGTCACCGGTTGGGGCGTGGGAGCTGGGCGACTTCACAGGCCTCCACAATGCTGGGAAACTGAGCCCCAGTGGGGGCAGGCAGGCAGGCAGCGCGGGCTCCGGGGTAGGTCTCGACCCGGGAGCTGCCTTCCTGGGCTGGGGCATGGGGCAAAGCAACACGCTGTGCCTCTGTTTCCCTGCTGAACCAGGGGGCGGCGTTAGGAGGGTTTGGAGCTGGAGACGTCTGTGTCTCCGTATGTGTGCAGATGGGAGACTGAGGTCCGGTGGGCAGTGGGGGCTCTTCTGAGGCTTCAAGTGGCTCTGGGCCCTGACACCAGGCTGGGGGTGTTGGGGGTGGCGGTGGAACCAAAGGATGGGCTGTAATTTCAGTCTCCGCGAAGATAAGGGGTTGGGAGACTCTGGCTCCCAGGCTCACACCCCCTCGGTCCTGCCAGGCCCTGCCCATTGGACTGGGCCTCCCACCCGCCGGTGCTGCCCAGAGCGGGCGACGCTCCCTGGGACCATTCAGGATTTGGGGCAGACAACCCAGAAACTCCCTACGCGAGTTCAGGGCCCCACCCCCCACACTCTCGTCTCCCCGCCCTGTGTCACAGCAAGCCCTGGGAGCAGGAGGTTATCGTCACGCCCCTCACAAGGAGAGCGAAGGCCTGGGCTCGGTGCTGGTACAGTTCTTCATTGGTTCCTGCATCTTATTAAACTTCCACTCCATGCAGCTTTGGGGGACACTGCAGGAGACCGAGGGAAGGAAGGGTCAGTTCCCCTCGTCTCCTGCCAGGTGGGGGTTAGGGTTAGGAGTGGACGGCAGGGGCAGGGTGCTGCCCTAACCCTAACCCTCAGGGTTCTGTCCTGAGCGCGTGAGTACACAGCTGGTGCCTAGCAGGGGTCGGGGGAGTGCACAGGCCAGGGTGTGGGTCAGGGAAGACACACTCTTCAGGCTCCCGGGCCTCCTGCCAACCCCACGGAGGGCCCGTAACCTCAGCAGCATGAAGCCATGTTCCTTCAGGTGTATCTGGCGACACTGATGTTTATTAAGCACCTACTGCATACCAGTCCTGGGGGCTGAGGCTAAAACCTCACTGGGCAGGCTCTCAAAAGACATTGCTTGGATGAGAGCAAAAGTCTGGGGTTGAATCTTGGCTTTGCTTCTTGGCTGTGTGTCCTTGGGAGGCTCACTGCCCTCTCTGGGCCTTTGGGGTCCTGGGGCACTCCAGTGGAGGCTGGTGTGAGAAGCACCTAGAAGTCCCAGGATGGGATCATTGACATTACAAGCCCAGGATTGGGTGGCCAGGCTGGTGGATGTCCCATCCTCTGTGTGCCCCTGCTGGGGCTACAGAATAGGGCTCAGTGGGCAGGAGGGTGCAGTGAGGGCCGCTCTGATCAGTCGAACAGTCTTGGCCGTGAGGTGACACACTTCTTCCTGAAACACGTTTGATGCATCCTTCCTGTGAACTCCTATGCATCCTTCATGGCCCAGCCTGGATGCCCCCTTCTCCCTCAACCCTTCCTGGTTGTTAGGCGGACCCTCTCCCCTTCCTGCTGTGGCTCCCTTGGTCCTGAAGGAGGCAGGGAAGGTCCCACTGTGCAGAAAGGAAAATGGGCTCCTAGCAGGAATCACTTTCCTGTGTGGTTTCCAGCTGGGAAGAGACAGGGCTGAGACTCGAACCTCATCCAGCGACAGCCGGGGCGGGCGGACCAAGGCTAACCTTCTCTCCCTCCCGCAGGGTCCTGGCAGCAGAGACCACGTCCCAGCAGGAGCGGCTCCAGGCCATTGCAGTGAGTTCCTCCCACCCTGGGACAGGGTGACCCGTGGGGGTGGGGGGAGGCCTGGGTTCCCAGGGGCACCCCTCACCCGGCCTGGGACCCAGAACCAAGGCGTGCTGAGGGGCGCAGTATTTGCTTTGGAAGCTCGAGTCCCACCGACACCTCCACTCAGAATGAAAATGAGTATGGAGACCCCCGACTCCTGAGTCCCGTAGGCCACTGGCCCTCCCTCCACCTGTTGGGTGGGGGGGAAACTGAGGCTGGCATTTAGTAGAGCCTTGGGAGATAGGCTTTGGGGGTGGAGCGCAGATGTGCTCCGGTGCCGGCTGCCTCTGCCTGCGGGATGCAGGGTCCCCCTGGGTGGGGCTTCAGGCAGGTGTGCTGGGGTCTCCGAGGCCCCCATGCCGACCCCTTGTCCCCCTCAGGAGAAGCGGAAGCGGCAGGCAGAGATCGAGAACAAGCGCCGGCAGCTGGAGGACGAGCGGAGGCAGCTGCAGCACCTAAAGGTAGGGGCGGGGGTGGCCCCGGAGGGCGGCTGTGGCAGGGCAGAGGCGGCCCCGGCCCTGGCCCTGACCCGGACTCCTGCCGCCCCAGTCCAAGGCACTGCGGGAGCGCTGGCTGCTGGAGGGGACACCGTCCTCGGCCTCGGAGGGTGACGAGGACCTGAGGAGGCAGATGCAGGAGGACCAGCAGAAGGCGCAGCTCCTGGAGGGCTCCGTCTCCAGGTGGGTGGGCAGAGCACGCAGGCCGGAGCCCTGACCCTAACCCTAAAACCCTCACCCTGACCCTGACTGGGTGGCGGGGGGTGGGCTGTTGGGGCCGAGGACTGAGAATTGCCCCTCGCCCCCCGACATCCCCATCTGAGCAGATGTGTGAGGGACGTGGGCTCAGGGCGCGCCAGGGTCCCCGAGGATGGGAGTTGCCGGCACTGGCCTCCCCCGGGGCTTCCTGGCGCCAGCCCAGCTGGCTTGTGCGGTGCTAGCGGAGGCCGCAGAGGACGCGGCAGCTGGGCCTGCAGGAAGCCCCGGGGGAGGGGCAGGATGGGGAACGTGGTCATCCCGTGGGGCCGGTGGGACACAGGCCTGGAGTTTCCAGCACGCAGGAGTCCCAGGCTCCGCTCGGGGCTGCGGGTCAGGGCGGAGGGAAGTGACGGCCAGAGTTCCAAGTGCCTGCTCTGGCCACGGAAGAGGCCCAGGGGGCGGAGGCCTGCCCGGGTCACACGGAACGCTGGCCCTGCCTGGCCACTGCTGGCTGCTCTCTCTGCCCTGTGGTGTCCCCGCCCCCGCCACATCCTGGGGGTACCTTGGGCTGGGACTTCTCTCCCTGGGTAGGGGGACTTAAAAGCAGGGCTGAGTGGGGGCAGTTCCACCTCGGTGAGCCTCAGTTTCCCCACCTGTGAACCCGGGAGGCGAGGATTCCAGTAAACATTAAGCACTGCCTGTGTGCCTGGCTGGAGGCGGGCGGAGCCGGGCCTGGCCCTGGGGCAGGGTGGGTCTGCTGGGAGATGGGCCCATGCCAGGCGGGTGCAGGGTCAGGGGAATCACAGGGCTCACTCCATCCACCCCTGCTGGGCACAGACCCGTGGCGGCAGGCTTGGCACCGCAGTGGAGGGGCCATGGCCTCACTTTAGCCTGATTGCGCTTTTCCTCCGCCCCAGGGCAGCCGCTTCTTGGGCGCTGAACCGGATCCGGTTTGGGGCTCTCCCACCCTCCTTTTGCTTGCTCAGGGGCTCTGCCCAGACACCTCCTCCCGGAAGCCCTCCAGGCTGACCGCGGTCTCCAGTCCTTTCCTTGGGGTGGGAGGGACAGGTGCCCGGCCCTGCGTCCCACCTGCCAACCTGGGCCCACCTCCGGGAGCTGCCTTTCACGCTCCCGCCCTCGCCAAAGTCAGTGGCTGGGATTTAATATCCCAGTTTTGTTTTTGCTGGATCTGTTGGTCCTTTTATCTTCCAGTACTTGGAAAATGACACGGTTTTCCACTCTCCCTGGAGAGATAACATTTCCTGTGAAAACACGTGAATTCCAGTGGAAAGGAAAGGAGGGTTCGTTTGAGACAAATTGGGAGGTTTGAATCCCGGCGCCATGGCTGGCGGGCCGTGTGACTTCTTCCCTCTGTGCCTCGGTTTCCCCCACCATGAAGGGGTATGGTGAGAAGACCGCACAGGGCTGTTAGGAAAGGCTCGATCCTGGGAGCTGTCCCACAGAAAGCCCCAGGACAGGGCTGGGAATGCGGACGCACCGGCGAGTTCTCACCCGCACACGCGCCTCCCCCAGGCTGGAGAAGGAGATCGAGGCGTTGGAGAGTGGAGACGTCCCCGCTGCTGCGAAGGAGAACGCGGCAGCCCCCAGCCCCGCCCGGGCACCGGCCCCCAGCCCTGCCCGGGAGGAGCCCAAGGCAGAGGTGGTACTGAACTCCCAGCAGGTGAGGAGGAGAAAGCGGTGGGTCCCAGGGTGGCCTCCCAGTGAGACCTCGCCCTGTGCATGTCCTTGCCCGCGTGGCCGCAGGCGCAGCTCGCATGGGAGCTGGTGCTTGCGTTCAAGTCTCAGCTGGGCCACTTCCCGGCTGTGTGACCCGGGACAGGTTGCTTTCCATCTCTGGGCCTCAGCTTCTCCATCTGTAAGATGGGGGAGCAATCAGCGCACCCCTCCACTGGGCATGTCGTGAGGGTTCCGCGAATGCATGGACGGGGGCACTTTACACGAGACCTGACCCTGAGCGGTGCCACCTACTCGCCGCTGCTGTCGTTATTTTGATAGACCGTATATGCACACGTCTCCATGTCTGATCTTCCCAATGGCCCTTCAGGGGTGAACGGTGTCCCTGTTTGATGGACATGGAAAGCCCAGGCCCAGAGAGGTTGAGAGACTGGCTCAAGGCGACACAGCGGAGTGGTCTCTTAGTGAACTTACCCACTGATTCCGGGATCTGACGTCTGTGCCAGGCTGTGTTAAAGTCAGACCCTGGACCGTTCACAGTGGCTCACGCCTGTAGTCAGCACTCTGGGAGGCCAAGGAGGGACGATTACTTGAGCCCAGGAGTTGGAGGCTGCAGTGAGCTGTGATCATACCACTGTCCTCCAGCCTGGGTGACAGAGCGAGACCCTGTCTCTGTAAAAATGCCAGACCCTGTAACTCTGGGCGCCACGCTTGTGGTCACCACAGTGTGTTAACGTGAATCCAAAAGTGTCCCAACCGCGTTCGTTGTCTTTGAGGCTCAAGGGGCCCTGTGGGGCCTGGGAGGGGCATTGCTGGCATCCAGAAGCATCTGATTCTCAGGAGGGAGGCACAGGTTTCCTGGAGGATGTGGGTTTTGAAGGTTGAGTAGGAGTTCTCTAGGTATCTTTCACTAAGGGTAGATTGAGCATGGACTGTGTGCTGGTGTGGGAGACCCAGCAGTACCCATACGTGGTCCCTGCCACACCCTGGGGGAGAGACAGGCCCCGGCTGGGTGAATGACACAGTAACTTCAGGGAGCAGCAAACCTCCAAGGACACGGCCCAGTGACATGATGGGGAAGGGGGATTGGGTGGTTGGGGGGCTGGGCACAGCTGGGGAGGGTAAGGGGAGGCTGTGGGTGGGGGTCTGACCACCCAGGGCCAAGTGGATGGGAGACAGCACCTGGGAGGAGGTGACAGCGGTGCGTGGGTCCAGGGTGACCTGCAGGCCCTGCTGAGGGGGGTGTGCAGGAAGGGGGACCCCTGCGTTTCTGTCCCGAACCCCAAGAGAGACCGGAAGCAGGTGCATCTGGTGTCACCCGCTGCGCCAGGCCCTTCCCAGCAGGTGGGGACCCTGGTCCACAGGAGGACGCCCCTGACCCCTCCTCTTCTCTCTTGCAGACTCCGGTGGGCACGCCCAAAGGTAGGCGCGCAGGGCCTCTGCGCCCTCTGGTGGCTGGAGTGGGGATGGCGGGCATGGAGGGTTAGGGTTAGGGTTTAGGATTAGGGTTGTTAGAGTTAGGGTTAGGGTCAGTTGCTGTTGTTGCTGTTCAATAATAAATAACAGTAATAGCAATGATTCCTTGTTATCACACTTCTCCTTGAGTCCTGGGTTTGGGCCTGGGTCATACTCAGCACTGTTTGCCATCCCTTTTCTCAGTTTCCGCAACATTCCTGGGGAAGGAACTGAAGCATCCCCAGTACCCAGGGGGAAACTGAGGCTGGGGCTGGGCATGCCCTGGGGAGGTCCCGCCTGGCTGCGGCCACAGGCCCTGGGTCCACATGCTCTGACAAAGGCCCAGCCTGTCCAGGGACCAGGCTCCATTGAACAGGACAGGGATCCCACACAGGCACGCTGAAGCTTGAGCACAGACAAAGAAAAAAAGCAACAGTTTGAACTCTGTGACCCATTTTAGGCACACTCTACATCCAAATTATTGCAGGTAAATGATACACATTTGCCAATATTTCACATCTTGACATTTAAATATACATTCTTGGCTGGGCGCAGTGGCTCACGCCTGTAATCCCAGCACTCTGGGGAGGCTGACGCAGGAGGATCACTTGAGCCCAGGAGTTCGAGACCAGCCTGGACAACATAGTGAGACCCCGTCTATAAAGAAATAGAAAAACTATCCGGGCATGGTGGCGCCTGTAGTTCCAGCTACTGGGGAGGCTGAGGTAGGAGGATCGCTTGAGCCCAGGAGTTGGAGGCTGCAGTGAGCTGTGATGATACCACTGCATTCTAGCCTGGGTGACAGAGCGAGACCCTATCTTAAAAAAAAAGGAAAAAGATAAGACAAAAAGAAATATGTATTCTTAGATTAGATATCATAGCTTATTACATATATTGTTAAATGTAGGAAATTTGTTACACATAAATTATATCTTAAGAACATACGTTAAACGTGTGTGTTTGCACATCACAAGCAGGGAAGGAGAAAGCCACCGGCTGGGATTGGCCGTGGTGCCTGGAGTGTCTCTGGCCTGATTGTTGTGTGTTAATTATTCATGGGGAGAGTGTCTCCTTGTCTTAGTGCAGCATTAAAAATTAATAATTTACAAAAAAATCCATGCAGGCCTCTCAGGGATTTTGTGAAAATTGTTGGGCTGAGAGATGAGCATGGACCATGGGGCCGGCTGTATGGGGGATCCTGGGGTCTGGGGGGGGGGTCCGGATGCATGTGTGTGAGAGGGTGTTCAGGTGTCTGGGGACCCTCGTGACCACGTCCCCTCTGATCTCCTCTCTCTCTCTCCACCCTCCGCTGCCCGCACAGAGAAGCGCGTCTCTAACACTCCAGTGAGGACAGTCGAAGGCTCCACCATGATGAAGGCAGGTGGGTCGGCCCCCAGGCTCCAGCCCCCAAATCCAGCCGCCACCCAGCGCTGTCCCTGGGTCCTGGGGGGCCTGGGGGGTGGGGGTGACACAGACCCACCCGCAGCAGTGTCTGGTGGGGGCTGTGGCTACGGGGGTGACGGCTCCGAGGCTGGGCGGGGCCAGGGATGCCGCACTGCTTGGGTGCCTTGGTCACACGCAGGCCCACGCTTCCCCGAGAAGACGGGCCCTCGTGCATGGCGGCTCTAACCCGACGCCCCTGGCGGCTTTCGTTCCACCTTAACCTCGAGGCTTGCCGTGCGTGTGCGGGGGGTGCTCACGCCTGAACACGCTCGCTGCAAATCCCACCTGCTCCGCCGTCCTCAGGCAGCAGGACTGGCTGCCTCAGAAGAGAGAGTGAGCGCCCCATGCCTGGGGGGGACCAAGCCAGCTCTCTGGCACTACTGCTCTTCTCAGGAGCAGGGGAAAGTCAGAGTTAGTGCTGAGTCATGCGGGGTGCGAGATCAGGGTTCGAGTCCCCTCTCTCTGAGTGATATGTGGTGCCTCGAATGTCTCCACCTGCCAGAGGGGTGGAATTGTACTGACCTCACGCCCGGGGCCTGGCATAAAACAGGAGCAATGATGAAGATAAGTTATAACTGTGTTTTTGGAGTGAGTTGGAGTAGCAGAAAACCAAGGAAAGGAAGCGAAGACAGATTGGGGCTCCCGAGGGAGGGAGGGCCAGGTCTCCTGCACGGCCCAGTGGGGGTTTTGCCCCAGGAGGCAAGAGATGGAGGGTGGCATCTCCCACAGCGGGGGATGCCTTCAAGGCCCCTATGTGGTTAGACCAGCCCTGGCTAACACCGAGGCCAGGCGCCCCCACTGATCCTCTCAGCCAGTGACTTTGTGCAGTGCACAACCTGCTCAACTGTGTGTGCTGCCCTGGATGTAGATGTCTGGGTGCGGAGGTGGTAGGCTGTGCAGGGACATGGGATTGAATCGCAATCATTCATTCATTCATTCTAGTGCTTATTGAGCTCCTGCTGTGTGCCAGGCCTGGGGGACACAGCCTGGGGGAGCCTATGCAATAACTTAGGGAGGAAAGTAAGGCAGAGAATGGGAAGCTGGAGGGAGGAAGAAATTTAAATCGCAGGGCTCAGGGGAGGCCTGACTTAAGAGGCAGCATTTAAGCAAAGACCCAGAGGAGGTGAGGGGGAAAGACGGGCAGATATCTGAGGGAAGGGTGTTCCAGGCAGAGGGCACAGCTGTGCAAAGGCCCTGGAGCAAGGTGTGCCTGGCGTGTTGGAGGCACAGCGAGGAGGCCCCTGCCGCTGGAGCAGAGTGAGGAAGGGGAGAGGGAGGAGGGGAAGGTGGGGAGGGGACGGGGCAGGTCGTGCAGGAGGAGGGAGGCGGGAGCCATGGAGGGCTGTGGGCAGAGCAGGGACTCACCCAACAGGTGCTCATATGCGCCCTCTGGTGGCTTCAGGGAGACCAGACCACGGGTGGTGCTGGGAGACCAGGGCAGAGGGGACTGGGCTGTTCTGGGGGGATGATGGGGCCCGGCCGGGTGGGGGCCGTCCCGGGTGTTCCGAAGGTGGAGCCCCCAGGGTGTGCAGACGGACAGGGCGTGGGGGTGGGAGAGACGGAGGGAGGCGGGGAGGACAGAGCTGCCCTGGGGGGCAGGCGCAGGGGGCAGATCGGGAGTGGGGTCTTGGACACGTGAGCGTGGGGCTCCCGTGGGACCCCAGGGGCAGCCGTGGAGGCGGTGGTGGGAAGGAGTCGAGTCCAGGGTGAGGTCCGGCGGAGATGGACTTGCAGGCGTCCTTGGCACACGGTGGAAATGACAGCCGGGGCCTGGGCAAGGTGGCGCAGAGCAGAAGCCGGGCCGAGCTGGGCCTGAGCCTCAGAGGCCGGCGGGAGGAGGAGAACCCGGTGACCACGGGCCCAGTGGCCCCAGCACTTGGGGGGCCTGTTCCTCCTAGAGCGGGCCTGGGCGGCGGCTGCTGGGGGGGATGCTGTCCTCGGCAGGACAGAGAAAGGTCGGGCTGGGGATTGTGGGTCTGCAGTGACCCCGGGCGGGGCAGGGCCTCCTTCCGACTTGCTGTGCTCTGAGGAAGGAGGAACAACGAAGGCTTTGCAGGTGGCCGAGACAGAACCGGACTTAGGAGACCAGAGCCGGGCGGCCCAGTGGAGGACGGTGTGCAGAGGGTGGCGGGGCGGAGGCTGGGCCTTGAATGCCAAGCAGAGGAACTCAGACCGGACGCCCTGGGCACTGCGGAGCTGTAGAAGGGTGTCGCTGCTTGGCTCTGCGCTGCTGGCTGCCCCTTTCCCGGCTTGGCGGCGGCCCGGCGGGGGGCGCGTGGGCGGGGGGCCGTGGCGTAACCCCGCGACTCTCATGCCAGCCATGTACTCGGTGGAGATCACCGTGGAGAAGGACAAGGTGACGGGGGAGACCCGGGTGCTGTCTAGCACCACGCTGCTCCCCCGGGAGCCCCTCCCTCAGGGCATCAAAGTCTACGAAGATGAGACCAAAGGTACGACCGCCCCCGCCCCTGCCCCTGCCCCACCAGAGGCCCCAGCCGGAGGCCGCGGCGTGGACTCAGCTTCTGTCCTCGCCCTTCCGTCCGCAGCTCATGCGTAATTCACTCCAGCCACTGCCATTGTGAGGAAGGCTACGGAAAACCGCAGAGGCGTCCGGGGGCCCACAGAGGGTCTCACGGGGCGGGGAGGGGGCCAGGGGAGGAGCTCCCTCAGCGGAGAGGAGCAGGGGCTGGCAGGATGCACGGCAGGGCCTGGGGGACAGCCGGGGCAGGCGCAGGCGTGGGACGGAGTCTGCTGGGGCTGTTGCGGAGCGGAGGGAGGGAGGGACTGTGTCCCGAAGGCCTTGGAAAGCCTTGAAGGGGTCGAGCCCAGACCACCGTGCCGAGATCCCATCTGGCATTAAGGGCTCCTTCTGGCAGCCAAGAGGGGAACAGGCCGTGGTAGATGCCCACGGGGAAGCCAGGGATCCCAGGAAGAGCAGGGAGCCTCGCACCAAAGCCCCAAAGTCTCTCTCTCGATATAATTTACGGACCCTAAAATTCAGCCTTATAAAATATACGGTTCATTAGATTTTGGTGTGTTTGAAATTGTACAACTATCACCACTATCGAGTTCCAAAACACCCTGTCACCCCAAAAGGAAGCCCGTTCCCAGCAGTAGTCACTACCCACCCCTACCTCAGCCCCTGGAGACCACGAATCCACATCCCGTCTCTGTGGATCTGCCTGTTCTGGGCGTTTCATATAAATGGAATCACACACTGTGTGACTCTGGGTCTGGCGTCTCTCACTGAGCGCGATGTCCTCAAGGTCCATCCACACTGTGGCCTGTGTCAGAGCCTCGTCCTTTTTCATGGCTGAGTGGTATTCCACGTGTGCACGGATCATGTTGGGTGTGTCCACTCATCCAATGACAGACACTTGGGTTGTTGCTATCTTTTAGCTTTGTGATGCTGCACCAGTTTTTGTACGGCTACATTAATATATTCTCATTTCTCTTGGGTGTGTACCTAGGCATGGAATTGCTGGGTTGTATGGTGACTCCATGTGTAGCTTTTTGAGGACCCTTTGAACTGTTTGGCACAGCAGCTGCACCGCGCCACGTTCCCATAAGCGTGGACAAGGGCCCCAACGTCTCCACCGCCCCAGCACTTGTTATTAGCCATTATTATAGCTGCTGACCTCATGGGTGTGAGGCATTTATTATCGCACTGTAGTTTGATTCCCAAACCCTCGTGTCTTTAGGGGCAGCTTGGGCCTCTGGAGTGTCCAGGGTTCTCTTAGGGGGGTCTTGTTACAGCCCAGCTCCTGGGTGGCTTTGGGGCATGGGCTCCAGCTCTCACCATCCTGGGGCCTCATCTTCCACACAGAGACCCTCAGGGAGGCCGCTCCACCCACTTCTGCCTTCCCCAGCCCCTGGGGACTCAGGACCTGCTGGACTGGACTCTGGTTGCTTAGCAATGGGAAGGTGATCCGTTTCCATGGCAGCCAAGGGCTCGGATGCCTATCCTGGGGCAGTGGCCGGTGGGAAACACTTGGCCAGTTTCTGTGTGACTGAGACACACCCCGCCCTCTGGGCTTCCAGCCCAAAGTCAGTAGGAGCCCTTGCAGCATGGACGGCCTTCCCCTGGGGTTTGGAAACAGACAGTGGGGAGAACTTTCCTCCTGGCTTGTTGTCAGGGACAGGGGCCCTGACCCTTGGTTGAGAGGAGGTGAGTCCCTGGGGCCACCTCTTTCATCACCGCCCCCACCCCCAGTGTGGCCAGGACAGCTGTGTTTCTAGAAGGAGTTTGCAGGGCTGGCGTCAGACCACGGCTGAGAATCCTTCCAGGGTGCTGATATCTGGTCCTTAGAGAGTCCAGCACAGCTCAGAAAGTGACGAATCAAAGAGACACAGATGAGTAAAGTTGGAGAAATTTGGGAAACATATTTAATGAGATTAATTGTATATATAAAACTCTACCCAATCACAGGTAGGATATTTCCAGAAAGTGACCACATCCTAGGCTGACGAGGAGGTTATAAGGACTGTTATGAACTTGATGTCTTATCCTCTACTCCTTGAAATTTAAAAAAAAAAAACACCCTTCTAAATAAATCTTGGCTTAACGTGGCAACCAGTCAAAGTGGAAATTATATGCTTTAAAGAGAACAACATAATCTAACCTGTGGGGTGCAGCCAAAGCAGAACTCAGAGGACCATGTATAGCCTTGATAGCACTTACTAGAAAACAAGGAAGACTGGGTGAAATGAATGAAATTTTAATTCAAGATCCACCAAATAAACCCAAAGATGGAAAAGTATCGGAATCCCTACAACTTCTAACCTCCAGATCCCCAGGGTGGGTGGTATTCATTCATATGAGGGAACAGGCCTAGGCTGAAGGAAAAAGCAGGGGTCTAGCCCTGGCCAGCTATGTGACCTCTGGCTAAAAATTGCTTCCCTTCTCTGAACTTTCATTTTTGCTGTCTTTACAATGGAAAAAAATAGACCTACTTTGCAAGGTGATTGTGTGGCAGTTAGTTAGCTAAAGAATATAGAAATACAGTTGACCCTTGAACAACATGGGGGTCAGGGGTGCTGATTCCCTGTGCAGCCAAAAATGCACATATGACTTTTGACTCCCCCAAAACTTAACTAATAGCCTACTATTGACTGGAAGTCTTATCAAGAACATGAACAGTTGATCAACACATACTTTGTATGTTATATGTACTATATATTGCATTCTTACAATAAAGTAAACTAGAGATGAGAAAATTTTATTAAGAAAATCAAAGGAAGGGAAAATATATTTACTATTTATTAAGTGGAAGTGGATTGTCATAAAAGTCTTCATCCTCATCATCGTCACAATCAGTAGGCAGAAGAAGAGGAGAGATTGGTGTTGCTGTCTCAGCGGTGGCAGAGGAGGAAGAAAATCTGCATATAGGTGGACCTGTGCATTTCAAACCCATGTTGTTCAAGGGTCGACTGTACTTCAGAATGAAAGACAATAAAATCCCAATTCATTTATTTCCAGTTTTTCTTTTCTTTTTTTTTTTCAAATGCTAGTCAAGCGAAGTAGTGGGAGTGGACAAGGAACAAAGGAATGTGTAACTCGTTGTGATCAATTAGTTGTAAATGCCATTACACTGGGACCAGCCAATTTCCAGTTTTTCTTGATTCCTAATACATGGGGGGTTTTTTTGTGCCTATAAATTTACCTCTGTGTACAGCTTTGGCTGCATCCACAGATCCTAATAGGGAGCTTTAATTGTCAAGCAGTCCTACATGTATAATCTAGTTTATGATTTCCTCTTTAGCCTTGAGGATAAGCCTAGGCTTCCCTCCCGTCTGGGTATCAGCTCACTCTCCCTGTCTCTCTTCGCGCAGTGGTCCATGCTGTGGATGGTACCGCTGAGAACGGGATCCACCCACTGAGCTCCTCGGAGGTGGACGAACTCATCCACAAAGCGGACGAGGTCACGCTGAGTGAGGCAGGGTCCACGGCCGGGGCAGCAGAGACCCGGGGGGCTGTAGAGGAGGCCGTGAGGACCACGCCCTCCCGGCGGGAGATCACCGGAGTGCAGGCACAGCCGGGGGAGGCTACGTCCGGCCCACCAGGCATCCAGCCCGGCCAGGAGCCACCAGTCACGATGATCTTCATGGGCTACCAGAACGTGGAGGATGAAGCTGAGACCAAGAAGGTACTGGGGCTCCAAGACACCATCACAGCAGAGCTGGTGGTCATCGAGGACGCGGCTGAGCCCAAGGAGCCTGCGCCACCCAACGGCAGTGCCGCCGAGCCCCCCGCTGCTGCGGGCCCCGGGGAAGAGAATCAGGCAGCGCCTGAGGCCACCACCAGCGACTCCCAGGACCTTGACATGAAGAAGCAGCGCTGTAAATGCTGCTTGATCATGTGAGCTGGCCCAGCCCCCAAGACCCCGGCCCCCATCCCGTTCCACAGACACCCACCAGCCTGGCCCCTCCCGGCGCCTGCCCACCCTCCACCCACAGCCTCACGGGCCCCAGGACTTGCTGTGTTGTCACGTGTTCCTTCTGAGTTTCTTTCATTGGAAAGAGAGACGGGGCCCCACCCATCACCACACCCCAACACTGACCCCAGCCAGAGCCGTGCACCTGCACCTGGTAGGAGAGAGACACGGACAGACCCCCTTTTCCTGAAACGAAGACCCTCCCCACCCACCCCCGTCACGGCAGCTTCACAGATGCGGGGTTCACGCCCAGCGTGGTCCTGGCGGGCATGACCCCTGGCCTCTGTGCAGTCCTAGGCCAGCCTGCCACCCTCTGGGCCTCCCGCCTGTGCCTTTCTGCCACCTCTGATGAGGTCTCTGAGGGGACACCCCGCCGGAGAGGGACCCGGGGAGCCGAGGGGTCCTGGGGCCTGCTCAGGCCCTGGAAGTGGGGCTCTGTGGAGTTCCCCAGCAAACACGCTGGCCCCCCAATCTCAGGCAGTTGGGGTGAGGCCATGCCTCTTTTGGGGCTTAAGGTCTTGGGATAGAGAATGGGCCCCTCTGGCCCCCCCAAGCCTGATGTGCCCCCCATGCCCTCTGGGCTCAGCCAGTGGACAATGGAGTCTGGGGAAGGGGAGCCCCGAGACATGCCCCCACCTTGGGAGGGGTTGTAGCCCCTGGGCTGTCTTCTAGACAGGTGATTCAAGAGTCATGGGACTGGGTGAGCCACTTCTTGTCCTGAGCTCCTGACCCCACTGGGCCCTCCTTCCTCCTGGTGCTAATTTGGGGACCCTGGGGGCCACCTCTGGCCTCTTCTCCAACCTGCTTGGACCAGGGTCCTGGGTCCCCCCAGCCACACCCCAGAGATCAGGCCCTGCCTGCCAGTCTAATGGGCTTGCAGCATTTCCGGGCAGTGGAGGGAGGGACGCAGCAGCCTGGCACAGTAAGGCTCCCTCTGGGTTGCAGCAGGGGCCCAACCCAGCCTAATGTGAGCCTGCCCCTGGCCCGATATGAGCCTGCCCCTGGCCCAATGTGAGCCTGCCCCAGCCCCCTCTCACTGGAAGTGGCAAGGGGCTCCCCTCCTGGGGGCAGCCACACTCATCCCTGGAGGCACATTCGTGCACATTCTCACAGACACCCTCTTCTCACGTATTGGCTTTGGACAACCAGGCTCCGTCTTGGCTCCTTCCCTAGGGGCCTCCAGCCTGTGCCCAGTGCCCAGGCCACCTCTGGGTCCAGTGACCACCTGCAGCCTCAGCAGGGCAGGTGTAGGGGCCACCTCAGACAGGAGCCTGGGTCCCAGTCTGAGCTCTGCCCTGGGTGGCTGGGAGGAGAGGCCCTCTCTGGGGGTGACCTGGAACCCCTCCTCTTCCTCCCTGGAGTCTGCCCGCGTCCCTCAAGCCGTGAGCCTTCGCTGAAGTGCCCTTGCCGCCCCCTTTCTGCTTTCGATGTGTGATGAGGCCCCCGATGTTCTTGACTTTTTCCCAGAGGAGCAAATAAACAGCGTGAACAGCCCCAGTTCCTGGAGTTCTTGGCTTTCGCCTGGGCAGGGAGGGCGTGGCTAGGCCTGGGGGTGGGGCCCTACAGCAGGCTGGGCCATAAAAGGGGAGGCCAAGCAGGGTCCAGGGAGCCAGTGTCTCCTCTGGGTGTCTGCTGCACACACTCACGCCTTGGGCTCACCCAGTGCCGTGAGGCGGGAGGCGTTGCTGGAGTCCCAGTCGGCACCTGCACAGGTAAGGTCCGGAGGGATGTGGGGGTTGGGAGGGGTGGCTGCTCTGCGGCAGGACTTGCTTCCTGCTTCCTGTGGGGCCCTGGGGTTCTGCACCTGCCCCCGCCCTGTCCTTGGGCTGTGAGGCTCCCATGGCTGGACTCAGCCCCAGGCACGGTGGAATGATCCCCGCAGCCACCACCCAAGCTCTTGGCGACACCAGCCCCTGGGAAACAAGGTGCAGGGGGAGGCGTCTGCGGGGCCTGCCTGCGTGCTCGGGGAGCCCGCCACCCATTCCATCTCGTGATGTGGTCTTGGAGGAGCTGCTGCCCAACCTGGGCTTTGGTCTCCCCACCCATAAAACAGGCTTTAGGAACCCCGGTGGGAGGCCAGCCTAAGCCTGGGAGAGGACGGTTGTCCTCTGGGGCCTCAGTTTCCCCATGTGAGGAGGAGAGCGTGGTGGAGTGCATACAACAGAGGGAATGCGGGTTCAAAGCTCAGCCCAACTACTGGCCATTCTGTGCCCTTAGGCAGGACTTGAAGCTTTCCGTGCCTCAGTTTCGTATCTGCAAATCAAGGCTGGAGGGACTTGAAAGCTCGGCATCCTGGCAGTGTTAGGGGCTCAAGCTGTTGTTCTGGAGTGGGCCTTTGTCCCAGTCTGTCCTTAAACCCTCCCCCCCGCCCGCCACATAGCCCTGCTGGATTTGGAGCTGGAAGAAGAGTCTGAGGTTCAGAGGGGTCCTGCAGCCAGCCAAGGGGCAACTCAAGACAGAGCCCCAGCCTGGGGGACTGAAGCCTGAGCCACCTCCACTGTGTCCCCTGCCCCGTAGACAGTGCTGGGCCCAGTGGCCCAACCTCCCCACAGATGCTGGGCGGCCCATGGCCCTGGCAGGTTCTCTGTTCCTTGACCCAAAACTGGGTTAGGGTTAGGGTTAGGGTTAAGGTAAATGCCTGGGGACTTCAGTGTCCCCCCCTCTCCCTGAGGCCTTTTGATGGCCTGGTTTGGTCTCTACAAGGAAGGGGCCTGGGGCCACTGCTGTGCTGTCCCCATTCTCAGAGGAGGAAACAAGGCTCAGAGAGTTTTGGGGGGATTCGAGCCCAGGCCCTACTGAGCCCTGCCTGTCCAGTGAAGGGGTGGCCCCAAAGGCTGGGCTGGGCCAGGTGGCACGGGGGTCTGCGGGACAGCCCCTCCACCCATAGGAGAAGCAGGCAGCTGTGGTCCCCAGCTGCTGTGTGCCCCTGGACAAGCGGTGTGCCCCTCTGAGCAGCACAGAGACGCAGTGGGAGGCCCAGGGGGCTGCAGCAGTCGGGGAGGCTTCAGGCTGAGCTCCGGCTTCAGGGGGCTGGATGGGAGCCCTGGGCCCACGGTAGGCAGCCCAGGGCCTGGCGCCTGCCCCTGCCCAGCCTGGTGTCGTCTTTCTCCCTCCGCCCCTGGACTTTGTTTCTTGAGCCCAGGTGGGGCTGAGAGGAAGGGGACACCTGCTTCCCCTGGGTGGGGCCTCTGTGCCCTGGCAACCTGGCGGGCAGGCAGAGCTGGGAGGCCTCTGTGCCCATCGCTGAGCTGAGCCGAGGCTGGGAGGCTGCCGGGGGCAAGTGACGCTGGGGACAGGGGCTGGTAAGGCCGGGAGCTGGGGCTGGGCTGGGGTCCTGTGGGGTGGGGTCTGGCGAGGCTGGGGCTGTGTTTGGCATAGGGGGGCCGTGCGCATGGCGGGCCGTGGGCCACTTGGCCTGGTCGAGACTGGGGGGGGTCTCCTTCACTCCACACCCAGGCTGGATCTGAGGCCTTAAGGTCTGTGCCGGTGCCCCCCACCCCCAGGGAGCAGAGGCCTCATCCCCGAACCTTGCAGAGGCTTCAGTTTCTGCCTCAGGCCTTGGGCCTCGAAGCCCTGAACCCTGGGCCAGGTGGGCCCACCCACAGCCAGAGCCCAGAGGCCCGGTGTTTCTGCAAATCCCAGGGACTTCCGGGAGATGCTTGTGGGCACCGGCCAAGCCCCTGCTTGGGAGGCTCTGGGCAGTTCCTGGGGGGCTGGGGTGCAGTTCCCAGACGTGGGAGGAGGGGTGGGCTTTGTCCAGGTGGGAGCAGCTTCCCTCCACCTGGGGCGCTGGGGACTCTGCCTGGGTGCGGCTGGGGTGGGTGGGGGGCTCCGCCTACGAGCCGTGCATCAGAGCGGGGCGCAGCCTGGGTGTGGGGGACTGGGCAGGGGCTCAGGCTGGGACCCCAAGGGGCCGGGGTGGCTCCAAGCATGGGGGGCTCTGTTCTGCCAAGAGCCCATGGGGCCAGGAGCCCAAGGGACCAAACAGAAGCAGCCCTGGTCCCTGCTCCAGCCCTGCCCTATCCAGCCCCAGCCCCTGCAGGGGGCCTTTGCCCTGGGCGGGCGGCCAGTGGCGTGATGAGGAAGCAGATATGTGGCACCAGGGACCATAAACCAGGTTTCAGTCAGGTGTCGGGAAGGTGCAGGGCGGGGCGGGGTGGAGCAGCCCTGGGGGCTTCCTGTAGGAGGCAGGAGGGCTCCTGCGGGAACCTGCTGCTGTCCTTGCTGTGTGACCTGGGGCCAGCAGCCTCCCCTCTCTGGGCCTCAGTTTCCTCTGCTGTAACCTTGAACCTGAGGGAGGGCCGTGAGCCCCACCCACCCCACCAGCCTCGGCCTTGGTGAATCACCTGGGAGGAATGAGCAGGGAGGAAGCGACACCCCCACCCCCACCCCCTGCCCTGCCCCACCGGGAACCCGCGCCCACTGAAGGCTGCACCGGCAGTTGGTGTCTGCCATGGGTCCCGAATCCTAATGGGTTAAACGCGCGTCCGCTCGCTCAGCAGACTCCCTGGCTGTCACCTGCACCTGCCCTCCCCGGGGAGCCCCCAGGTGCAGGGATGGGACTGACACCTGCCCAGCTTTTCGGGGTCAGCACAGGGCCGCCAAGGAGAGGTCTGGGCAGGGCTGTGTGTGCATCGCCCCTTGGGATCGAGGCTCGGCTGGGCTCGGCTGGGCCTTAAACCCAGTCGCTGTGAAGGCAGCGGATCCAGGTAACAGCTCGGCAGAACCAGGAGCAACAGGGCTGTTTTGGAAGCTCCAAAGTCCCTGTGCCCTCAGGGAACCTTCATGTCCTCGGTTGTCAAAGGTGACGCCTAACACTTGGGTGCTCGGTGCAGGCCCCGGCATGTAAGGGACCTTGGTGATGGGCTCTGGGGGAGGGACAACGGGGCAGGCTTCCTGGAGGAGGTGTCACTCCCGGGGCCTCGAGGCCAGGAGCTGTGAGTGCAGGAGGAGGTTGGGTTTGGAGCAGATACCTGCGGCATCTGGGGTTCTGTGCTGAGGCCAGACAGCGCCCTCACACTCCTGGGCCAGGCCAGACAACTGCATCCTGGGGCCGCAGGGACCACAGGAGTGTGAGGGCAGGGGTGTGACCTTCCAGAAGGCTGCCGGAACCTGGACCCCTGAGAGAGGGCCAGGGTCACCGGGTCAGGGTGCCACCTGGAGGCTCCACAGCCCCACCCGGGGCCCAGCGTGACAAGGTCCAGGGCGTTCCCCTCTCCGTCCTAGCTTTATGGTGCGGGGGTGGGGGCGGGGGTGTTGGTTGGGATGGGTCAAGGCATCCAGCTGAGCAGGTGCAGGGGAGAGATCGGGATGTGGGAGCCGGGAAACTGGAGCCGCTGCCAGTCACTGCCTCTCTCCGGGCCTCAGTTTCCCCACCTGACAGTGCTCAGCAAGGGCCATCTGCAAACGTCCAATGAAAATAATCGCAGAAGGGTCTCAGAGTGAGCGCGGGGTGGACAGGGAGCGTGGCTGGGAGAGGCGGATACGTGCGGCTGCGGCTTCTGCCTTTGAGGGGCTGGAAGTTATCCCCCCGCCGCATGCACTGACCCGGGGTGTCCCCTTTCTTCTCCTCCTCCCTCAGAGCGCCCAGAGGCCTCCACACCCGGAAGAGATGGACCGAGTGACCAGATACCCCATCCTGGCCACGCCCGCCTCGCCCCGCGTCACCGGGCTGGTGCTCGACGGGGACACCCGCTACACTTTCCGGCTGGTGGGCGTGGGACCCGAGGCCAGCGGCTGGGGCCAGGACGAGCCGAAGGCATGGCCCACAGCCGGGGAAGCCTGGCAGGACACTGCAAGGACAGGGGCGTCCTGGGGCGTGCACAGCTACGCCGTGGAGCCGGAGGACGAGGAGGACTTGGAGATGCAGGGGTACCACCAGGGCGCCAGGGACACCCTCTCCGGGAGGCCGTGGGACCTGGAGCGGGAGCGCTGGGCCGGCGTCCAGGGCCAGGCAGTCAAGAAGAGCGGCACGATGGCCACACTCCAGGGCACCCCTGACCAGGGAGACCCCCAGCCCCCCGGCCCACTGCGGCCCCCACACCCGGAGGAGGACGCGGTGGACAGGGAGCAGATTGACTTCCTGGCCGCGAGGCAGCAGTTCCTGAGCCTGGAGCAGGCCAACAAGGAGGGCCCCCGAAAGACCCCAGCCAGGGGGACCCCTGCACGTGCCCCGCTGGGCACCAGCCAGACCCCCAAGGCCTCCAACGGGCCCCACCTGGCCAACGGGTCTGTGGTCCCCCTCTCGCCGCAGGTGAGGGCGGCGGTCGGGGCAGAGAAGCATCCCCGAGGTTTGCCCACACAGCCCAGAATCCAGGCCGGGGGCGACCGGGTGGACTCCCCGGAGCCGCCCAAGGAGACGCCCATCGAGCGGGAGATCCGCCTGGCCCAGGAGCGTGAGGCAGACCTGCGAGAGCAGAGGGGGCTCCAGCGGGCGGCCGGCCCCCAGGAGCTGGTGGAGATCCGCGCGCGCCCACTGCTGACCAGGGTGAGCCTGACCTCTGCGCCGTGGCGGGACAGGGGACGCCCGTCTCTCTACGTGCAGCGGGACATGGTGCAAGGCACCCAGCGCGAGGAGGACCACCGGCGGGAGGGCCTGCAGGTGGGCCGGCCATCCACGGCCGACTGGGTCCCGGAGGATTCCCAGCCTGGGCTCCAGAGAGCCCTCAGCTCGGATGCCATCCTCGGCCCCATCCCGGACGCCCGAGCAGCCGACCCTGCCCCAGAGGTGAGGAAGGTGAACCGCATCCCGCCTGACGCCTACCAGCCGTACCTGAACCCTGGGAGCCCCCGGGTGGAGCTCTCAGCCCTCGGGAGTGCATACGGCAAGCCTGGGGACCTCTCCGCGGAGGAGGCCAAGGCTGCGTCCTCTCCCAAGGCCGTGGGGTCCCAGAAGCATCTCTCGGAATCCTCTGGAAAGCCCTTGAGCGTACAGCAGGAGTGCCCAAAGCCCCTCCGGGGACCCCCGCCAGCCGATGGGGGTGTCTTGCGGTGGCAGTACTTCCGCCTGCGCCCCCTGCAGTTCAGGGCCCCAGATGTGCCCCAGCAGGCCGAGGCCCCCCACGGCTGGGGCTGGGAGGGGCCCAGGGACCCAGCGTGGAGGCTGCAGAGGTCCCAGTCGTCTGATCTGCTGGAAAGGGAGGTGGAGAGCGTGCTGCGCCGGGAGCGGGAGGTGGCAGAGGAGAGGAGGAACGCTCTCTTCCCGGAGGTCTTCTCCCCCACGCCCGGGGAGGGCTGTGACCGAGACTCCAGGAGCTCCTCCCAGGCGTCTGGTGAGGAGGGGCCCTCAGGAAGGCAACTCGGCCAGGGGTTCGGGTGGGAGCAGAAGAGGGAGGGGAGGTGCAGTTGGAGGATGTCAGGAGGGCTGGGATCGGGGGAACGTCTTCCCCTGACCTGTCCACTCTCCCCCTGTCCACTTGAGCTGCAGATTTTGGAGACAGCTGTGGATTCCGCCTTGAGGTTTTGCTTTATGAATTTGGGTGCCTTGTTGTTAGGCGCATAAATGTTCACTGACCTTTTACCTCTTGGTCCATAGCTCCTTCTTGTCGATATGAAATAATGTTTTTTCTTTTCCTTTTTTTTTTTTTTTTTTTGAGACAAAAATCTCGTTCTGTCACCCAGGCTGGAGTGCAGTGGCATCATCACAGCTCACTGCAGCCTCCAACTCCTGGGCTAAAGCAATCCTCCTGCCTCAGCCTCCCGAGTAGCTGGCACTACAGGCGCCACCAGGCCCGGCTAATTTTTCTGTTTTTTGTAGAGATGGGGTCTTGCTATGTTGCCCAGGTTGGCCTCAAACTCCTGGCCTCAAGTGATCCTCCCGCCTCGGCCTCCCAGAGTGCAGGGATCACAGGCATAAGCCACTGCACCTGGCCTTAAATAATGTTTTTCACCTGGCGTGGTGGCCCTCTGTCCATCCCCCCCATCTCCCTAACTTCTCTGGCCGCTTAGTCAGAGACCATATCCCGAGCTGGGGTCTCCCCAAGGTTCCGCCCTCCCAATGCCCCCTCCTCCTCCTGTCCCCACAGGCATCACGGGAAGCTACTCCGTGTCGGAGTCACCCTTCTTCAGCCCCGTCCACTTGCACTCGGGTGTGGTGTGGACGACAGAAGACGCAGCAGACGGCGCTCCCGTGTGGAGAACTAAGAAGGAGCAGTGGGTGAGTCTGGCGTCAGCCCCCAGGGCCCAGGCTGAGGTCTGATGGCCCCCAGTCAAGGCCGAGGTGGCCCAAGTGTGACCTTTGTTCACACTGTCTCTCACTGCCCCGCCCAGGACTGTGCCTCAGTCAGGTACAGGGCGATAAACCCGGCGTCTCTGCAGCTCTGGGCTTCTGCTCTCAGAGGCCACGTAGAGGGGTCTTTTTCCCCACTGTGAGGTCATCACAGGACAGGCTCTGCTCGGAGGAGGATAGTGACAATCTGTCATCACCGTCACCATCATTATTTGAGTGTGTTTACTATTTTCACCTTTATTCATTACTAACATCGTCATCTGCGCTGCATGTGTGATGTGCCACACATCCACTCAGCGCATGGCGCAAACCACACCTTCAGCCCCTCGATGTCCTC
The DNA here is from genome assembly GCA_004363605.1 of Indri indri. Lineage (NCBI taxonomy): Eukaryota > Metazoa > Chordata > Mammalia > Primates > Indriidae > Indri > Indri indri. The sequence continues at coordinate 69,790 of RJWJ010000382.1, read as the reverse complement.
ACATGCCCAAGGTCACGCAGCTCACGACCCCAGCCTGACCCCAAACCCCGCCTTGGTAACCAAGAGGCCACAGCCCTCCCTGGGCTCCCCCTGGACACCACAGAGAGGGACACGCACCCCGGCCTCCCTCACCTGCTGGTCACAGCCCGACCTGGGAGACTGGCTGTGGACCAGTGACTGGGTGCAGGTCTCAGCCCTGCCACTTGCTGGCTGTGTGGCCCTGAGCAAGCTGCTGCCCCTGTCTGGCCCCGGGTCTCCTCCTCCATAAAGTGGGGCCCCGTCTGACCCTCTGCAGGAGGATGAAACGGGGTCGTGTGTGTCAGTTGCTCAGAGCAAGGCCTGGCCACAGTCAGAGAGCCACAGCTGCCACTGTCTTTTTTATAAGGGAAATATAATCATTGGGAATGTTGGGCAGAGGCTGCACTGCAGGGAACAGCGTAGTAGGTGGCCTTGAGTCTGGGCTGATCATGGGATACTTGCGGCGACTCCATGGGCAGGGAACGCCTTCCCTTCTGCCCCACGTGTTGACGGAGGGGCTGGGTGTGGAGTCCTGGGCGGGGCAGGAGAGCCCCAGCTGACTCATTCCTTCCCAACAGTACGCTGGCATCAACCCCTTGGACGGCATCAACTCGGAGGTGAGTGCACTCCTGGGGGCGAGGGCTCAGGCCTCCCTCTCCCAGGTCTGGGCACACAGGGGCCATCAAAACCCCCTGTCTACAGGGTGTGGGGACTGTTCTGGTGTCTTCTCAATTGCTACTGTCTGCCTGGGTGGATTTTGCTGTGATCTGCTCGTGATGCCTGCCACAGGTGTGGCTTAGGAGGAAGGTCCAGGTGCCACCTCTTTACCAGATGGTGGAGGCTTTCCAGCAGATTAGACCCCAAACAAAGTCACTTTCTTTGAGGGAGGGAGGCATCTGCGTGTGTGTAGAAGCCCAGCTCCCCCAGTTGATTTACGGAATACATTTGTGGCCCTCCTTGAGCCGAATCCAAAACGCCAGACCCAGGCGTCTTCCCTGCTGTGGAACGCAGCATGAGTCAACACACTTCTCGGTCACATTACTATGAGTACAGGGTCTGATACCGAGGAGGGGATTGTGCTGCCTTACCCCTCTTCTAGGCCTATGAGATGGCAGTGAGGGGAGATGTCTGGGGGGTTAGGATCCTGATGGAGGACTTCATGCCCCTCGTGCAGATCCTGGAAGCCACGCGGGTGACCCGCCACAAGAACGCCATGGCCCAACGCTGGGAGTCCGGCATCTACGCCAGTGAGGACGAGGACTAAGCCCGGGGCCGGCGAGCCCCCCCTCCTGCCCTGACCCCCGTGGGAACCGCCAAGCCCGTCCCCCGAGCCCCCCACCGTCGCCGATAGTCCCCGTTTCAATCCACAATCCGAGAACCACAAGTCTCGTGCCAACAATCCCCGTGGCGGATGCGTTTGGGGCTGGAAGGTTTTCTTTTCTGTTTTTCATTTTCCTGGAAAAACGTTTCTACTTTTGGGGTCTGCAGCTAGGGATGAAATGGGACTCACGCCAATCCTTTCTGCTTGTGAGACTTTGCCAAACGCTCTGGGGTCCGGGAAAGAAGGAGCCGCCAACTGCAGATGTGGTTTGTTTCTGCCCCGCGGGGAGGGAGACGGCGGTGCCGGCGCCTGAGCAGCTGCGGGTCTGAGAAATCCGGACCCGAGAGGGGACACCTGGGTGTCTCGCCATCTGAGGGAGGAGACCTGAGCCTCCAGGACTGGGGGCCCCAGCGCGGCCCTCGAACTTCCCCTTGGTGTCCCCAGCAACACCTGGGGGCATAAGCTCTGACATCAGTGGAGTCCCGGGAGGAGGGTCCCCCCTTGCCCGGCGATAAAATTCTCCGTTTGGGGGCTGAAGGGGGGGGTCTTTCTGCCCCACCGCAAACTGCCTGTCTGCGTCCGCCATGAAATAAACCTGGAGTGAGCCGCCTGCCCGGCCCCGGCCTGCTGCGATGAAGCACCGCAGCCTCCCCGTCTGCATTTTCTGGGCGACACTGGGCCCCACCCCGCTGGGCTGTGAGCCCCGCGATGGGCCGTCGGGGCCACGTCGGGCGTCCCCAGCATCTGGCATGCAGTAGGGGCTCACTTCATGCTTGTCGAGTGACTGAATCGTGAGTGGCTGCCTCTGTTATACCAGGCCCTGGGCCCAACCTCCCCCAACCGCCCACTTGGCCCTGTCCCACCACGTCGGTGGTGGCCCTTGGAGCATTTATTAAGCACTTGCTGAGTCCCCAGCCCGCCTGGCGGCAGGGGAGGCTGGAGGGGTGATTAATTGGGGTCCATGTGTATACCAAGCTCACACCCAGGGAGGCTGCGTCCTGCTGGTCAGGCTGTGGATGCTGGACCCGTGTGGCCTTGGGGGATCCTCTGACTACCCCTGCCTCAGTTTCCCCTCCACAGACAGGGATAATAGTAGGACCAGGCAGACGGGCTGGTTTATGTGGAGCTGTCAGCACAGGGGGGCACCGACATCAGATTTGGCACCTTGTGGCAGGAACATGTCCTCAGACCTCCCCCAGAACAGGCCTCGGCCCCCAGGGTCCCCCGGCCCTGCTGGGAGCAGCTGGCATTACTCATGCCCTGGGTGGCCCGGCCCGGCCCTGGCCCCGCAGCGCCTGCTGCTGCGGGGAAAACTGCGGCAACGGCTATTTTAAGAAATCCGTCTTTCAGGAGGCCCACCCAGGTCCAGCCGGGCAGGTGTGGGCCCGAAATAGCTGGGGCAGGGGTGGGGCTGTGGGGGCTCCGGGCCAGCCAGGGAACGGGGTGGAGGGGCTGCGTCTGGACAGGGCAGAGACAGAGGGAGGAGGCAGGGCCCCCGTCCCCGGGGACATCCCAGTCTGATGGGGGAGGCAGGGTCTGTGTCCATAGGTAGAACCCCAGGAACCAAGCGTGGGGCCGGCTGTGCCTCCTGCAGGAAGGAGGAGCCTCAAACACCCTGGGGAGGGGGTCTCGCGGCTTCTCCGCCACCTCCCATCCCATCTTCCTGGGTGCCCAGCCCCATCCTCTGTCCCTCTGCTGGGAGGATGTGTCTCCATCGGCCAATGTGACAAATCACCACAAACCTTGAAGCCACACACATTTATTACCTGACACTTCCAGTGGGCAAAAGTCTAAAATCAAGGTGTGGCAGGGCCCATCCCTCCTGGGGGCTCCAGGGGAGGACCCGTCTCCCGTCTTTCCCAGCGTCTAGCGGCCACCTGCGTCCCTCGGCTCGGTGGCCCTTCCTCCCCCTTCAGAGCCAGCAGCGCAGCGTCTTCCAGTCTCTCTGCCTCCGACCCTCCTGCCCCCTCATGGGAGGACCCTGTGCTGACACTGGGCCCCGGGTCATCCAGGATGACCTCCCATCTCAACATCCTTATCCCATCTGCAGAGTCCCTGTGTCCATGGGAGGTGACACACCCACAGACCCCAGGTACCAGGATGTGGACATTTTGGGGGCAATTTTTCTGCCCACCACAGAGGGTCTCGATGTTCCCCCTTCTCCATCAACCTTCCATCACCTCTGCTCAGGGCCGCCCAGGACTGTTGCACAGGTTGCCCCCTGCACAAGGCCTCCTGGCCTCCCTCTCGGCTATCCAGTGCCCCTGGGTTGTGGAAGTTCCAGAAACACCACTGAGCGCCGCTTCCGTGCAGGAAGTGACGTCCACTCCCAATTCTGGCCTCTACAGGAGGATCCTGCCTCAGAGACCACCATGCACCCCCTGCCCCCCACCCTGCGCTGGGTCACCGCCCTAACCCTAACCCTAACCCTAACTCTAACTCTAACCCTAACCCCGGGTTGGAGCTCAGCCAGCGCCTGCTGTTCCCGGCTCTCTCTGCATCTGTCTCTGCGTCTCTAAGCAGGGGTTAGGGTTAGGGTTAGGGTTAGTTTCTCTCTCTGTCACTCCCTTCCCTCTCTTTCTCTTTCTTGTCCCTCTCTCTCCCCCTACCCCATCCCAAAGCCTTAAAGCCTGCCCTCGGCCCAGCCACGGCTTCCCTTCTTCCGTGCCAGAAGCAGGATGTGGTTTCCCAGTTCAGGCTGAAAGAGGAGCCGGCCACCGTCTGGATCTGGGGGACAGGGCCACGGGGGCCTGGTCGCAGCTGGGCAGGTCACATTCCGGGAGGCTCCCTCCTACCCTAGCATTCAGATTGAAGCTCAGACATTTAAGTCACAGGTATCCCCAGCCTGGTGTCCCACCACTGTCCCCGAGGGCATGGGCAATGACGGGAATTTGCCCACCAGCACACAGGGTGCCGGTCCTCCTCGGGGGGCGACAGGTCACTGGGGGCTTCTGGGGGCCACAACATTACTTCTGCCCCGAGAGCCGGTGATCTGGGCGTGTTCGGTGCAGACGGCACATCAAGCTCCACCCTCCATGAAGTGGTTTTTGTGATTTTGTTTCTTGTGAGATAAAATTTACTCATCACACAAAACTCACTCATTGCATAAAATTGTGGACTTAAAAGCATACGATTCAGGGGTTTTTAGTATCTTCACAGAGTTGTGCAACCACCACCTCTATGTAATCCCAGAACATTCCATCACCCCAAAGGGAACCCCATCCCCTCAGCAGTTGCTCCCCATCCCCTCCCCAACCCCTGGAGACCACAAATCCACATCCCGTCTCTGTGGATCTGCCCGTTCTGGGCATTTCATATAAACGGAGTCTCACACTGTGTGTCCTTCTGTGTCTGGCGTCTCTCACTGAGCACGATGTCCTCAAGGTCCCTCCGGGCTGTGGCCTCTGTCAGAGCCTCGTCCCTTTTCGTGGCTGAGTCACGTTCCACATGTGGATGTCGACCCCTTCTCTCAGCCTCAGTTTCCTTATCTGTCAGTACAGGTAGCCACACTGACATCACCGTGCCAGGGGATGTTACGAGGGTTACCAGGTGCCTGAAAAACAATCACTGCTGAATAAATGTTGATCGTTGTTGCTATTGACCAAGTAAATAAGCGATTTCTCACCACACAACCAGGGATTTAGATGCAACTTCCTGCTTTGAGGCAGAGAGGAGCAGATGTATGCTGCCACCAGAGGGCGGCAAACACCAAGGATGTGGCGCCAGCTCTCGCCCTCCCAGCGGGAAACCTACCTGCCGCTTCTTTCGCTTTCCGGTTCCTCCAACTGGTGGGTGTGTTCCCAGCACCCTTGCGGGCCCAGACAGGAGTAAAACCAGCCCCTTTGCCCACAAAACACCCGTAGGCTGCTGGCGGCAACGGCGGGGGCGATAGTGCTGGTGAACAGGGCTGCACCGATCCCTACCGACCAAGGAGAAAAATGGGCCTCCTTCTATACATGTTTTTATGTATTTTCAATTTTAATATATGTTAATGGTTATTTATTACAGAATATTAAAAGCAGTTTGAAAAAAAGGAAAAATTGAAAAGTAGGTGTATTGAAACTCACAGCATTACTTTAGGTTTAAATTTTTGTTCTGTTTTTGTTTTTGTTTTTGAGACAGTCTGGCTGTGTCACCCAGGCTGGAGTGCAGTGGTGTCATCACAGCTCACTGCAGCCTCCAACTCCTGGGTTCAAGTGATCCTCCTGCCTCAGCCTCCCCAGCAGCTGGGACTACAGGCGCCGCCATGTCCGGCTAATTTTTCTATGTTTAGTAGAGACGTGGTCTCGCTCTTGCTCAGGCTGGTCTCAAACTCCTGGCCTCAAGTGATCTTCCCACCTTGGCCTCCCAGAGTGCTGGGATGACAGGCGTGAGCCACCACAGTTCGCCACTGCGGGCAACTTGCCCTGTGGGATTTGGAGGGAGTCAGAGCGGGGCAGGGCCAGGGAGCTTCTGAGCGACCCCGCCGTGCTCCCCTATCCCTCTACAACTTTCTAGGGCTCCCCATGGCCTGAGGCCAAAGTCCACAGGCAACAAAGCCCCCAGTTCATTCATTCAGTCAGTCATTCATTCAGGCCTTCCAGTGCTGGTCATGTTACTAACAAGGGAATCACAGGAGCTCCCATTTATTGCATGTTTAGGGAAACCCTACTCAGTCATGCTATGTAGACCTGCCCCCTCCTGGGATGGGCCCATCCTCCATCCCTGGACCATCCCAGTCCCCACTGGCCCATCCCAGATCCCGCCCTCACCCCCCAGTCTGTCCTCCCTGAAGCTGCCACCAGAGGGCGCCATGAGCACTTGAGTCAGTTCTGTCCCTCCTCTGCCCACAGCCCTCCATGGCTCCCACCTCCCTCAGGGTCAAAGCCCAAGTCCTCCCTGCAGCCCACCAGGCCCTGCACGACCTGCCCCACCTCTCCCCACCCTCCCCTCCTCCCTCTCTCTCCCTCCTCACTCTGCTCAGGCCACACAGGCCTCCTCGCTGTGCCTCCAACACGCCAGGCGAGGTCCTGACCCGGGGCCTTGCACGGGCTGTGCCTGCAACCTGGGACACCTTCCCCACATGTCCCCAGGGCTCCTTCACCACCTTGACGTCTTTGCCGACTGTCCCCTCATCCCACAGCAGTTGCTTGGGGAAAATGGTTGAGTAAGTGACTGACCACAACGACCCCGCGAAGCAGGAAGGTTCATTATCCCCATTTCACTGACAAGAAACCTGAGACCCAGAGAGGAGCTGCCTGATGGGTTCTGTGAGTGGCAGCCCTCGGAGGGGCCCCTGGAGGCTGGTCCCTGTGTCAGGCTGGGACAGGAGGTAGGAGGGGTCCCCCAGGCTCAAGGCCCTCAGGACACTGAACTTAGAGGGCACCAGAGGGTGCACCCTGCCTGTGGCCTGGCACACAGTAGGTGCTAAATAAATGTTTGCTAGATGAATGGGTGGAGGAGGGGTGGGTGCCCTGGTGCTCCGCTCCCTGGCCTCAGTTCCCTCCCCAAATGATAACAGAGCTCCAGTTGGTTTCCAGCCTAGCAGGCGGCAGCTGAGCAGGCCAGTGAGGAGTGCCCCGCCCGGACGGTCCCTGCTGCACCCCCAGCCCCCCCCCCAGGGCCAGTCCCCAGGAGCATGGCGGGCTTGGCCGTGTGGTGGCACCACATTCCTCTGTGGATGGGCACTGTGGAATACGTCCTACGGCCATCAACTGTCCCCCTTTGGGGTCTGCCATTCGTGTCGTTTGGGCCATTTTCTCAAACCGAGTTGTTTGGGTTTTTTTTTTAATCATTGATTTGTGCGAGTTCTTTGCATATTCTAGACCTGAGTCATCTGCTGGATGATGCAAGTCTCCTCTCCCAGTCTGTGGTCTGCCTCTCCAGGCTGTTCATGGTGTATTTGATCAAACCAATTTGTTTAAAATAAAATACTAAATGTTTTAATTAGAAATAAAGTTTGCAGGCAAGGAGGCTCATCGTACGAGTCATCCGAGCAGATGGTCTGCCAACAGTAACATCAGCTTTTCCTCCAGCAGGGTGAAAGGGATGAGCTTGGCTTCAACCACAGATGAAGGCTCTGAGGTTCCCAGAAGCACCCTGACTTGTCCTGAGTCACAGAGCACAGGAACCTCGGAGTCAGATTTCGAACCCCAGCTCTGTGCTCTTGTCCCTGACTTGAGTAGAAGACTGGGAAGATGTTTCTGGAAGACATACACACCCTCTGGCTCACGGTAGGATATTTCTGAGCAAATCTGCAGGTTTGGCATGAAACCCTCTATGTGAAGTTGCAAACCCCATTTTCTGCCAAACCAAATAGAAAACTGGGGATGGGAAGGCCATTGTTTATACCTTGTCCACCCTGGCCACTGCTTCGATAGGTCACTCACCTGTGCAGCTACGGGGTGTGGAATCAGAACACTGCACCCAAAGGGGCTCCCTCGGACAGGGCCACTGTGCTTGAGCTTGGGGTGCCCGGTTCCCCGGCCCCTTGGTCCATCTCTGGGTCCTCCCTGGCTCCCTGGAGGCAGCCAGCAGTGGTGTGTCCATGCTGGGTGGTCAGTCCCTTGCCTTTCTGGGCATTAAATATTTGGGGTCTTGAAATTCTGAGTGTATACCCAAAGGAATCAAAAATAGGTGTTCAGGCCGGGTGCGGTGTCTCACACCTGTAATCCCAGCACTCTGGGAGGCCAAGAAAGGAGGATCACTTATGGTCAACATTTTGAGACCAGCCTGGGCAACACAGCAAGATCCCACCTCTACAAAAAATACAAAATTAGGTGGCTGTGGCGGTGGTGGTGCACTCCTGTAGTCCCAGCTGCTCAGGAGGCTGAGGCAGGAGGATCGCTTGAGGCCAAGTATTTGAGGTTGCTGTGAGCTGTGATGACGCCACTCTACTCCAGCCTGGGAGTCCAGACCTTGTCTCTAAAAAAAATTTTTTTTAATTAAAAAAAATATATATCCGGAACAGGCAACTCCACAGAGACAGGAAGTGGATTTACGGTCACCAGGGGCTGGGAGACAGGGGTGGGGAGTGACTGCTGATGGGGACAGGGCGTCCTTTGGAGCAATGCAAATGTTTGGGAGTTAATATTACAGTAGTGATGGTTGCACAGCTCTATGACTATACTAAAAACCACTGGATTCTACAATTTAAATGGGTGATGTGTACGGTACACGAATTGTATCTCGATTAAGCTGCTACTTAAAAAATTCCAGGCAGGCTGGGCTGGTCGATGAGGGGCCCCTGGTGCAATGATCTGGGGTGCAGGGTCCAGGGAGAAAGCCTGCAGCCCTTCTGCTTCCAGGAGTGTTGAGCAAAGGTGGGGGGTTCAAGGCGGGATGGATTGTCTCCCAAACTTCCCAGAGTGCAGCCTCCCTCCCCCATCAGTCTGCTCTCTGGTAGCCAGGCCTCCCTCCTCAGAGTAGGGGACCCTACCCAAGAATGAACATGTCTTCCAGCCAGGCACCCACCAGAATCACATATTATACTGGAGGCTCACAGTAGCATTTTAAAGGCTCTGATGAGGTCTGCAGTAACAATTAAGTTCTTTAAAGGGCACATTTTGGACCTTCTGGAAAAGGCAACACTATGAAAACATTAATAGTAAAAAGATCATTGGTTGCCAGGGGTTGGGGGAAGGAGGGATGCACATATGGAACCCTGCAGCATGCAGCCTTTTCAGACGGGTTTCCTCTGCTTAGTCCTGTGAGTGAAAGTTTCCCCCACGTCTTTTCGGGGCTCAATAGCTCATTTCTTCTTAGCTCTGAGTAATATTCCACCGTCTGGATGCACCCGGGTCTGTTTCTCCATTCACCTGCGGAGGGGCGTCTTGGTGGCTTCCGGGTTTGGCCGTTACGAGCGACGTTGCTGTGATGACGCTCGGGCGTGTGCGTGGGCGACGTCAGCAAGTCTGACGGTCCTCGGAGCGCTCAGCCCGGTGCCAGGGCCTCACTGAATTGCGGATTCCGCAGGCTGACATCCCCGTCCCCAGCCGTGGCCTGTGACCCAGTGAAGATGGGGACGTGTCCCACCTGCTCCCTGGTGTGCCCCAGCTCCGTCCCCGAGGCCGCTGGAGGTGGAGTCTGAGCCTCCCCACATCCACGTGGAGGGCTCTTGGAGACAGCTCAGTGCCTCAGTTTCCCCAGCTGCAGTGAGGCCCGGGGGGAGGGAGAGCAGGTGCCCCAGGCACGGGGACTCCCCTCGCCTGCTCTCCCTTTCCCCCGTTGCAGACAGAAAACGGAGGAGAGAAGCCACCAGGGAAAATCGGCCGCCTCCTGGAGTCTTCTCCTCTCCGAGAAAGGAGGTTCCGACCCAGTCACGTGGGGCGCGGAAAGTCTCCAGCAGGTTTTACCGGCGCACAGAGTCCCAGGCGGTAACTCCCCGCCGGGGTGCCCGAACTTGTTGAAATTTCCCAATTTCCCTGGCAGGCACACGGCTTTTACACACGAAAACACCCGGTGTGGTCTGACGCGCCCCTTTGCGGACGTCCCGGCGCTGCCCCGGAGCACGGGCTGCAAAGGCTGCAAAGGCCTGGCCCGAGTCGGGTCCACACGGAAGGACTGTGCTCGCCAGGCGGGATGAACGCAGGCGGCGCAGTCGCGGCGCAAACAGTCCGGCAGCCCCTGCAAAAGTCAGACATCAGGTCCCCATCTGACCCCGCGATTTCACTCCTAGGCACAGGCCCCGAATAACTGAAGTGGGTGTTTACACAAAAACCTGTACACGAACGTTCACAGCAGCCAAAAGGTGGACATGACCCAAGCGTCCACGGGTAGGTGAACACATAAACCCAACACGGCCCATCCACACGCTGAAATATCACTCAGCCAGGAAAAGGGCCGAGGCTCTGACACAGGCTACAGCGCGGAGGGACCTTGGGGACACTGTGCTCAGTGAGAGACGCCGGACACAGAAGGACACACAGTGTGAAGCTCCGTTTATATGAAATGTCCAGAACAGGCAGATCCACAGAGACGGGACGTGGATTCGTGGGTGCCGGGGGCTGGGGATGGGGTAGGGAGTGACTGCTGCTGGGGACAGGGCTTTCTTTTGGGGTGATGGAATGTTCGGGAATTAGATGGAAGCGGTGGATACACAACATTGTGAAGGTGCTAAATGCCACTGAATCGCACACTAAAATGCTTAATTCTATTAATATGTTTGTGAATGCCGTGTAGCAACAAAAGGATCGTGCGCAAAGGAACTTTATCCCAGATAGGCCCTGAATTTTATTATTCATTTATTCTGGGGGATGCCTGACAGGCAGAGGACAAAGGTCGATCACACTGGAGGGTCTCCCCTCAACACTGTGACACTTTCAGTCACTGCAGCCCAGGTGATCCTTGCCTCCAATTTCCAGATGACACCATCAAGGTTCAGGTCTGGGTTCAAATCCTGCCAGTGTCCTCTGGGAAGTGTGTGACTTTAACCCCTGTGTTGGTGTCCTCGTTGGGGACACTGGCTTGAAGCGGTGCTAACGCGGGGTTCCCCATGCCCATCCCCTGTCCTGGGTCTGGACCGAAGCGTCTGCCGAGACCCAACCCAGCCAGCAAGCGGCAGAAACGTGGTCTTCCCACCTCCCTCAGCTCAACCACAGCAGGCAGGAGCTGGGCCCTGGCTGGAGGACCGGATGTCCTGGGCGGTGGCTTGGTGGCCTTGGGCCAGCGAGGGTTTTAGCCCGGAGGGTCCTGGGGGGGCACAGGGCGGTGGGTGGGCGCCCTGTGAGGCATGGGGGCCACACCCCCAAAGGCAGACTCCTCCAAGGCATGGGTGCCCCTAAGAGGATGCAGGAGGGACATTTCAGGGCCGCAGAAGATGGTTCCGGGATCTGCTAACAGTCCCCAAATCCACCAGGGATCCAAGAGGAAACAGGAACTCCAGGCAGAGGCTGATTTAAGGCAAACAAACAAACAACGTGGGGGGAGGGCAGGAATGACAGGAATGTGGGCGGGTTCCTCCCCGCCCTGCGGCTGGGACTCAGCAGAGAACTCCCAGGTCACCAGCGGGCCCACGCCCAAGACCCCTGCAGCCTCGCGGGACTCCCGGGAAGGACGGGAACTTCAGTGGGGAGCCTGGCTGGGAAACGCCATCGAAACTGCCCCCAAACGCTCCCTTCTCATTTCGTTTCGTTCTTTGTTTCATCACCTCAGTCCTCAGCTTTGAAGTGTTTTTTTTTTTTTTTGAGATGAAGTCTCCCTCTGTCACCCAGGCTAGAGTGCAGTGGCGTCATCATAGCTCACTGCAGCCTCCAACTCCTGGGCTCAAGCGATCCTCCTGCCTCAGCCTCCCGAGTGGCTGGGACTACAGGCGTGAGCCACCGCACCCGGCGGAAAATGATGATTAAAAAAAAAAAGTATTTCCGAAGCGTTGGCTTGGCTTTGTCAAGACTCTGTGCTGTTTTGCTAGAGCCCTGTACAATATCTGGAAGTGACAAAGAACTTTCCCGAGCCCAGAGGCCATGCTTTGGAGATAAATACTTGCACCTTGGTATGTTTGTTTTTATTGTTGGGACCTATGTTATCTTGTGCAAAATAAAAAGGAAGTTGCCCAGGCCGGGCGCGGTGGCTCACGCCTGTAATCCTAGCACTCTGGGAGGCGGGAGGCAGGCGGATCCTTTGAGCTCAGGAGTTCGAGACCAGCCTGAGCAAGAGCGAGACCCCCGTCTCTACTAAAAATAGAAACAAATTAATTGGCCAACTAAAAATACATAGAAAAAATTAGCCGGGTATGGTGGCGCATGCCCGTAGTCCCAGCTACTCGGGAGGCTGAGGCAGTAGGATCGCTTGAGCCCAGGAGTCTGAGGTTGCTGTGAGCTAGGCTGACGCCACGGCACTCTAGCCCGGGCAACAGAGTGGGACTCTGTCTTAAAAAAAAAAAAAGGAAGTTGCCCAGAAACCCAGAGGTGATGGAAGCTGGTGGGGCCTGTGGGGGCCCAACTGATTCCAGAGTCTTGCTCTGGAATAATGCCCTGGAATTTTAACCCTGTGGTCTCCACTGAGAAGCTTGGGGTTGGGGGAGAAGGCTCGATGTGGCCTTCTTTGTTTTAGAGACAGGGTCTTGCTGTGCTGTCCAGGTTGGAGTGAGTGCAAGTGGCACAATCTCCTGAGCTCAAGTGAGCCTCCTGACTCAGCCACCCAAAGTGCTACGATTACCGCACCCGGCTTTACTGTGGCTTTTTTCTTTATTTTATTTTCCTTTTTCCTTTTTTCTTTTTTTGAGACAGAGTCTCTCTCTGTGGCCCAGGCTAGAGTGCAGTGGTGTCATCATAGCTCACTGCAGCCTCCAACTCCTGGGCTCAAGCCATTCTCCCATCTCGGCCTCCTGAGTAGCTGGGACTACAGGTGCCACCGCACCCAGCTAATTTTTCTATCTTTAGTAGAGACGGGGTCTCTCTCTTGCTCAGGCTAGTCTCAGACCCCTGGGCTCAAGCGATCCTCCTGCCTCAGCCTCCCAGAGTGCTGGGATCACAGGCATGAGCCACCGCACCTGTCCAATGTGGCTTTCTTGTTGTTTGTCAAGCTCTGCTCTTGTGATAGGAAGGCCCCTGACGTCAGTTAGGATGTTAAAGGACAAATGTATATTACATATACTTTACCACAATAAAAAAAAAGTCTCAGAAGAAGTTCTAATATCATCTGGATAGTTTCAGGATATAAAATAAGGGGGCAAGGAAAACAGAAACCCTTCTTCACAAGAAACCAAGTCTCCTTTTGCCAACACAGAAAAAAGCTACAAAATAAAAATTTTAAAACCTGCACAATGTAGCAATGTGCAAAATACTAACAGTTGTTACCTCTGGATGGCTCAGGGGTGTCATTTGTTTTCTGCTTTGTTGCCAACTCTATTTTTAAACAATTTTCTGCACAAGCCTGGGAGACATAGAATTAGTTTTTAAATGTATCGTGGAAAAAATGGATACAAAAGCCCTTAAGCCCATTTAAAAACTGAACAACAGAATATATGTAACAGTTGAGTGATGCCACATAGTAAAAAAAAACTTTTTAAATGGATACATTATCCCTGCAGATTCTGGGTTTGAAAACAGGCTTTGAAATAAGTCTGGCAGGCAGGGCGCGGTGGCTCATGCCTCTAATCCTAGCATTCTGGGAGGCTGAGGTGGGCGGATCGTTCAGAGCTCAGGAGTTGAGACCAGCCTGAGCAAGAGCAAGACCCCCGTCTCTACCAAAAATAGAACAAATTAATTGGACAGCTAAAAAATATATATAGAAAAATATTAGCCGGGCATGGTGGCCCATGCCTGTAGTCCCAGCTACTCGGGAGGCTGAGACAGTAGGATTGCTTGAGCCCAGGAGTTTGAGGTTGCTGTGAGCTAGGCTGACGCCATGGCACTCGCCCCAGGCAAGAGAGTGAGACTCTGTCTTAAAAAAAAAAAAAAAAAGAAATAAGTCTGGCAGCAAATAGAGTGAAATTCGAAGAGCTGGTATCCCTGGGGTCAGGGAGAGCAGAGCTTTTCATGTTTTATCTTATATTCTCCCAGGGTTGTATAAGTTGGATGTAATGATACTTAGTAATTTTGTGCCAGCATTTAGAATATATATATATATATGGGCAGGGCTTGGTGGCTCACGCCTGTAATCCTAGCACTCTGGGAGGCCAAGGCGGGTGGATCGTTTGAGCTCAAGACCAGCCTGAGCAAGAGCGAGATCCCATCTCTACTAAAAAAACACAAAGAAATCAGTTGGACAACTAAAAATATGTAGAAAAAATTAGCTGGGCATGGTGGCGCATACCTGTAGTCTCAGCTACTCAGGAGGCTGAGGCAGGAGGATCGCTTGAGCCCAGGAGTTTGAGGTTGCTGTGAACTAGGCTGATGCCATGGCACTCTAGCCCAGGAAACACAATGAGACTCTGTCTCAAAAAAAAAAAAATATATATATATATATATATTCAACATATAGAATATATATAGCCCCTCCAGGGCTGAGGCCAGGCACCTGCTACTTGTGTCCAGACTGCAAGTGGGGGACAGGGCTGTCCCCCCCACCCCAGGCTGGCAGCAAGGAGCCTCTCCCAGGCAAATGGCACCCAGGCCACCCGAGCCGGCCACCTGCGACTCGAGATCAGGTGTCCACTTCCCGCTATAAACTATTGATGCCAGGTTGTTACCACCGTGAGCTCGCTGTCTTCCATTTCATGTCACCTGTGATGACACTGGGGGCGGCTGCAGCCTGGGGTGTAGCTTCGGGAGCACTTCCCTTCTAGCCAGCTCCTTCCAGGACTGGCTTCTTATCCCAACCCCACCCACATCTCCTCCACCGTGGAAGCCTGACCTTCGAGAAGTTCAATTTCAGGGAACACCAAGAGCTTTTAACTCTATTTTCATTTTAAGTTTTTTGTAGAGATGTGGTCTCGCTTTGTCGCCCAGGCTAGTCTCGAGTTCCTGACCTCAAGTGATCCTCCCGCCTCAGCCTCCCAAAGTGCTGGGATCACAGGCTGAGCCACTGGCCTGGCTGGGGGCTTTTACCTCTATTCTGCACTTTAGTGCACGGTCTTCCTGGGCACTGTGGATATTTGCCCAGATCGTTCCCTGGGGGGGCGTCCTGGGCACTGCAGGTGCTAAGCAGTGTCCCAGCCCATGCAGGGAGCTCCCCCAGTATCAACTACAGATGTCCCCACCATCCCCAGGGTTCCCTGGGTGCAGAATCGCCCCTGTGTGAGAACGACCACTTGCCTACATCCCTGTAATCACTGAGCCTCCCCATGGCTTGACTTTTTTTTTTTTTTTTTTTAACCAAGCAGGACTTGACCTGCCATTGATAAAATGCAATACAGAGTCCACACCGCACTGGACCACAGGGAGGCCACATGTTCCCCAGAACAAGCCCCGGCTGGGACGTGGCAGCCGGAGGTCTGGGATCTCCACTCCGAGTGAGCGAGGAGCTGGGTCTGCCGCCCGCTCTGCCCACGGCCCCCCGACTGGTAGGCTCAGCGGATGACCCCGTGGACACGGGGAACAGATGGCCACGGGATCGCTTACAGCGTCTCACATTCCCTCTCCGTATCAAGACATCTCCCTTTTAATAAATTTTGCAAGGCTGCGGAGGCGAGCCAGCGGGTGCGCTGTTCCCTCCTGTCACCAGGGACGCTGACGCCTGGGAATGCCTGGGGGAACATCCTTCCTGCCTTTCTGGCTGCCGGCTTTGCGGGCTGTGCCCAGTATCCCTCGGCTTGTGGCCACTTCACTCCAGTCTCTGCCTGCGTCATGGCAGAGGACGTGACACAGGACACGTTCTCCCCCAGTGTCTGTGTTCTGCCTCCAAATCTCCCTCTTTTAAGAACACTAGTATCTGAATCGGGGCCCACCCTAATGACCTCATCTTAACGACCTACGTCAGCAGAAACCCTGTTTCCAAATAAGGTCCCATCCCCAGGTGCCTGGGGCAGCACGTGGACAGTATTAGAGACACAATTCAACCCGCGACTGGCGGTTCCCCCATGGTTTCTCCCCCACCCCCACGCGCCCTGGCCCTCCCTGCCCAGATCAAATTGGGCTTCTCAGCCAGGCTTCCTGGCCCACCCCAGCCCCTTCCTGCCTTTCTCTCTCGCCATGGCTGTTTCCTGCGGGGCCCGTGCGGGCTGCCGATGGCTGCCCGTCCTTGCTTATGTGTTTATCGTCCGTCTTCTTCTGGAGCCCGGGCTTCCTGCACCCGGCGGAGGCCCCACATGTGACACGGACCCGGTGGGCATGGCCTGACCCCACCACAGCCAAAGGAGGCCGGCACTTGCTGGAAACACCCCGGTCTTCCTCTTCTTTTTAATACTTTTTTGTGTTTTTTATTGACATACCACAGTTGTGCATATTTTTGTCTTTTTAATAAATTCTGGCTGGGCGTGGTGGCTCACACCTGTAATCCCAGCATTCTGGGGGAGCTGAGGCAGGAGGATCACTTGGGCTCAGGAGTTCAAGAACAGCCTGAGCAAGAGAAAGACCCGGTTTCTACTAAAAATAGAAAAATTTGCCAGTCATGGTGGCTCACGCCTGTAGCCCCAGCTACTCAGGAGGCTGAGGCAGGAGGATCGCTTGAGCCCAGGAGTTGGAGGCTGCAGTGAGCTAGGCTGACGCCAGGGCACTCTAGCTTGGGCGATAGAGTGAGACTCTGTCTCAGAAAAAAAAAAAGGGGGGGGAATATTTGTGCACAAAGACACACACAAAGGGTAGACAAATGTAAAGACACAGACATAAAGAGAGAGGGGCTGGCACAGTCAGGCCCCCACCCCACTCCTGGAAGACTTGGTACAGCCTCAGACTGCTCTTCTCTCCCCCACCCCCAAACCCCCTTCCATCCCCCCTCAGTCCCTGCAGGCCCTCCCTCCTCTCTAAGACACACACTTCCCATGGCAGTGAAATGACCCATGGTCTCCAGCCACCAGGTCCAGCCCACAGTTTGGCCAGATCTCAGCTCCAGGCTAGCTGCTGGCACAGCATGGGGTGGGGACTCAAGGAATTGCCAGGGGCCTTTGATAAGGGGAGTTCAACTTTCGTGTCCCGAAAGAAATAAAGAAAAAAGAAATAACACAAAAACAGCCGTCCACTCCAGCCTGGTGTCACAGAGCTTCCTGCCACGCCGGAAACTGCTCAGTGCTGGAAGGTGTGGCCATCTCCAGTCAGGGAGGCTACCTAGTGCCTGAAATCTGGTCGGTGCCGTGGGGGAGCCAAGGGCTTAATGTTATTTAATTGCATTTAATTTAAATTAAAATAGCCATGTGTGGGGAGTGACCACGTTATGTGGCCCGGGTGCAGGCTTAAATGATAATAGATTGTCATTATTCATGGAGTCCGTATTTGCAAATTCACCCACTCGCTGAAATTTATTTGTTGTCATTTGTCAAAAGTGATTTCTAAAATTTGTCGTAGATGGGTACTCCCAGCGGTTTTGTAGTCATTCGCTGACATGTGCAGAGCCCAGAAAAATTTGAGTTGAGGTGGACTGAGGTGCTGCTCCGCACTCCGGTTCCAGTCCGCGCCCTGGAGAAGTGACCTTTTCTGTGTGTTATTTGGTGCCATGTTTTTTTGTATTTTTGTGCTTTTTCTCGGTGATTTCACTGTTAAAAATGGCCCCCAAGCACAGGGCTGAAGTGTGCAGTGCTGTCTAGGGTCCCTAAGTGCAGCAGGCTGTGATGTGCCTCAGGGTTATGGAAGATTCCTTCAGGTACTTGGGAGGCTGAGGCAGGGGCATTGCTCAAGCCCAGGAGTTGGAGGCTGCAGTGAGCTATGATCGCACCGCTGCACTCCAGCCCGGGCCACAGAGCGAGGCTCCGGCTCTAAAAGAAATAAGTGAACAAAAATTAAAAAAGGAAAAAGCTTCATTTAGCTATGAGTTCTAGTGCAACATCAATGAACAAACACTATATAGTCAATAAGATGGGTTTTAAAATTTATTATTTATTTTTTCATTTTTTTTAGAGACAGGGTCTTGCTCTGTCGTCCTGGCCTCAAGCGATCCTCCCACCTGGGCCTCCCAAAGTGCTGGGATTGTAGGCGTGAGCCCCGCTGGGTGTTTTTAAACAAAAACATACACAAAGCAAGGTTATGTGCTGATCTGTTGATGAAAATATTGTGACCAGAGGCTGACCAGAACCTATGTCTGTGTTCCCTCCTTCAACATTGGAGGTGACTTTCTAGAACAAAGCTACCACGAACAATAAGAATCAGCTGTATTTTTTGAATAGAATTTTTATCGCCTGCAGCAAAGGGCTTCCTTTCTCAAGACCCAGTCTGACGCATTCTGCAAACAGCACACCTTGAGATGGGTCTCCAGGTCAAGAAAACATCCCCAAGGGTCCTGGTAGCCCCGTCTGAGCCACTGTCCCCAAAGTGCCCCATCTGGATTTCTAACATGGTGGATGAGTTCCGCCTGACCTAGAACTTCTCATATCTGGAATCGCACATTTTCGTTTCGGTTTTTGTTTTTGTTTTGAGACAGAGTCTCGCTCTGTCACCCAGGCTGGAGTGCTGTGGCATCAGCCTAGCTCACAGCAACCTCAAACTTCCGGGCTCAAGAGATTCTCCTGCCTCAGCTTCCCTAGTAGCTGGGCCTACAGGCGCACACCACCACACCCGGCTAATTTTTCTATTTTTAGTATAGACGGGGTCTTGCTCTTGCTCAGGCTGGTCTCGAACTTCTGGTCTGGAATGATCCTCCTGCCTTGGCCTCCCAGAGTGCTAGGATTACAGGTGTGAGCCACACTCCACCCGGCCCACATTTGGTTTTAACTCTGCCTCTTCCCACCGGCACGATGGCTGGGAGGGCCAACCTGTCATGCGTGGTGGTCCCTGCCTCTTCTCCACTGCTGCACAGAATTCCAGCCCCTGAATTCAGCACCAATTATTCGTTCCGCAGTGGACATTCTTGTCAAGGCTGTCGTGGATGACACACACACATTTCTCCCGGGTGAGCACCAGCAGCGGGTGCTGGGTCTCGGGGGAACTGCACGGGCAGCCTGATAAGAAGCTGCCAAACCATTTTCCAACGTGGCCGCACCAGCAGGGGTTAGGGTTCTGGTTGCCCCATCTTTGCCAACGCTTTGCATTTTCAATCTTCGTTGGATGATTTAAAAAAAAAAGTTTTATTAGCTATAATTTACATGCCATGCAACTTACCCATTAAAGGTGTACAATTTAGCGGTTTTGATAATTTCACAGTTGTGCAGCTTATCACCAAAATCGACTTCAGAGCATTTCATCACCCTCAAAAGAAGCCCCGTCCCCATGAGGAGTCACTCCCCTCCCACCAGCCCCTGGCACCCACGAGTCCACGTCCCGTCTCTGTGGATCTGCCCATTCTGGACATTTCATGTAAACGGAGGGAGTCTCACACTGTGTGTCCTCCTGTGTCTGGCGTCTCTCACTGAGCACGATGTCCTCAAGGTCCATCCACACTGTGGCCTGTGTCAGAGCCTCGTCCCTTTCGTGGCTGAGTGACATTCCAGTGTGTGGATGCACCGCATCGTGCATGTCGGGCATTGGGTCTTTTTCATTTCTGGCTGTTGTGAGTCGTGCTGCCGGGAACATTCACGTACAAGTTATCGTGCGGCCACGTGTTTTTAGTTTTCCTGGGTGCACACCTAGGAGTGGCACTGCTGGGTGAAAAGGCAGCTCCTCGTGGGTCGTTTTGAGGAATGGCTTGCCCTGCCGCAAGCCCAACTCTCTCTGGAAGGCCTGGGCTCCCACCCAGCAGGGCCTCTTTCAGGCTGAGGCCACAGGCAACTAGAACAACCCCTCTGGGACAAGGAGCTAGAAGTGTTTTGGACTCAGAGGTTTGAAGAGTTAAAACAGGAAACCCTTTTCGGAGGAGGCCAGCTCCAGCCGATCTCCCCCAGGGGCGAGGATGGGGCCGGGGGCAGGGAGAACTACAGGCCTGGGGGCGAGCTGGCGGGGCAGGACAGAGTGGGTCTGGCCAGATAAGAGCCCTGGCTTTTCCCTGTGGCCTGAGGGCCTATGCGGGTAGGGGACAGGCTGGTCCCCCAGAGGTCTGGCTTTGGGAGGAGTCGTCCTGGGAAGTGAAGACCCTTTCAACTAAGACTAACCTTGACAATCCGGGAATCTATCTGGGACTCGCCCAGACCCTTTCAGGGACAGGGCAGTTCTTCCAGGTGGGGGCTGGGCAGGAAGTGGAGGGGGTGGAGGAGGAAGGAGGCCTGGACTCTCCTGGAAGCTCCCCCCTCCTCCTGCACCGTCCTCCCATTCCCAGTTGAAGGGGTGGGACAGGCCTGGAGCCTCAGTTGGTGGAGGCAGATTCTGGCTCTGAGCATTGTGCGGCCAGAGTAACTCAGCTCAGTTCTGCCCACGTACTGGCTTCAAGGCTGGGTGCAACTGAAATCTGGAAAATGGGCTGGGAGACTGGCCTATGGCCCTGCCCTAGGGCTTCTGTAATTAAGGCAATAAACAAATTGACGAACACTGTAAAACTATTAAACCATTTCCATTTCTTTTTCTTTTTTTTTTTTGAGACAGAGTCTCACCGTGTTGCCCAGGCTAGAGTGCTGTGGCATCAGCCTCCCTCACAGCAACCTTCTGCCTCAGCCTCCCGAGTAGCTGGGACTACAGGCATGCACCACCATGCCCGGCTAATTTTTTTCTGTATGTTTTTAGTTGTCCACCTAATTTCTATTTTTTTAGTAGAGATGGGTTCTCGCTCTTGCTCAGGCTGGTCTCTAATTCCCCAGTTCAAAGGATCCACCCGCCTCAGCCTCCCAGTAGGCATGGCCTAAACCATTTCCATTTGAAACACATGACACAGCCCCTGGGGAGGAGAGACAAGCCTAGCCCTGCCCCCTCATTTTGACAAAGGGGTAAATCGAGGCACAGCTTTTCCCCTGGTGCCTGAGGCCCAGCAGGCCCTTCCCTGGGGTTTAGAGTTTAGTGGTTTAGCAGCTTCCGGGGCCTGGGCTCTGGGCCCCACCTCCGGGACTCCTGCTCCAGGCAAAGTATCATTTTCAAAATGGTAACAAGCAAACCCACGTGGTTCCCAAACAAATGCAAGGTGAGCACTTTCCCCACTTGCCCTGAATCTTTAATGAAGGGAGCAGCTGGCTGGCTGGCAGGGCTGGGAGGTGAGGACAGAGGAGAAAAAGGCAGGCAGGCAGGGGCGCCCTGGGGCATCTCCGTGCACTGGGGCTCTGCACAGGACGGCTAACTTGTAAAACCCCAGGCTCCAAGCCTCGGTTCCTGCAAGGCCAGCGCAGGGAAGACAGAGGCCTCAGGTGACTCGGGGGAGCCTCTCCAAGCTTTGGGTGGTGCATTGGTGGCCCCCCAAAAGATATTCCCACATCCTGATCCCCAGAACCTGTGACCATGACTTTATTTGGAAAAAGGGTCTTTGCAGGTGCAATGAAAGTTCTTGAGATGAGCATACTATATTGCCCAGGGGGACCCCAAACCTGGTGACATGTGTCCTGCACTGTTAGAGAGGTCAAGGCAGGCTGTCCTGATGAAGGGACCTTGTGCAAAGTCCCCAAGGCCGGGGCGTGAAGCCGGTTTAGGGAAGAATCTCCCAGAAAGGAACAGCCTTTCAGGGGGCCAGCCCCGTGTGGCGACAGATGAGGCCAGAAACTGGATGGGGACTAGCGGCCTGGGGCCTGCTAGGCGGCAGGGTGGACACTGGCCGGCCTTTACTCTAAGCAAGGCAGGAGCCCTGGGCGGGCCTTGATGGGAAGTGGGTTTTGACAGGATTCCGGTGGGGCAGACCGGTGCTTGGAACTCGGGGGAGTCTCCCCCAGTGTCAGCTGCCCCTCTGCTGTGAGGATGGGGACCCATCCCTGGCACAGCCCCTCAGAGAGCAAACTAAACAGAGCAGCCGGCCTGGTGGCAGCGAATCCACGGGAATGCACGCCGGGGCTTCTCCTAAATCCTCCGGGACATTCCTGATTAGCGATCCCGGCGGGCTGGTGAGCTCCGGCCAGAGGACCTCACCGCGTGAGGCCTCCGTGGAAATCGGCAGCCGCCCCTAATCCTGGTTGGAATCCTCTGGCAGCAGCGCGCGGCGGGGCTCCAAGGCTCCTGGGCCCACGCCAGGCCCGCCCGCGGGTCTCCACGCGCGCCCGGGGCGCCAGGGCGCGGGCCTCACCGCCACGGAAACGTCCCTGCTGCCCCGCCCCGGGCCGGTGTGGAGGAAGAACCCCCTTTCCAGTAAGGACTCCCTGCAAACGGGTCAGGACGACTCCCCTGCGCCCGGAGCTGTGCCCAGGCCCCGATGCCCAAGGTGGTCCCCGGCTTGCAGCGGGGATTCCCTAGAGCGCAAGGGCTGGGGGTCCCGGCCGCCCTACCCGGGCCCTGCTCCCATCCACCCCCGCACCTGTCAGGGAGCCACCCCCGCCCACTGCCTGGTCGACTTTCTCTGGGATCAGCGCCTTGGGGAACTAGTCTAGGGTGTTTCCCCGCTGCTGGGATGTGGGTTGGAGGCCCCTGAGGGCGGATTCAGCTCCTCTTGGTGACTGTGGGACCCAGGCCTCAGTTTCCCCAGGTGTACAGTGGGGGTGGCCGTCCACGGTGCGTGGCCCGGGCCTCAGTTTCCCTATCCCTGTAGCCAGCAGAGCGGACGGGACCGAGCTTCGCAGCTCTGGGGCGAACAAAGGACGATCCAGGGAGACTCCGTGGCCAGCTGTGCAAACAGCGACCTCCACCTCCCGGCGCGATGACTTAGGAGTAAGCGCTCAGTTTGAATCCTCCTTTTTGGCCATATGCCCACAAGCAAGATGGAGCCTCGCAGGCTTCCTGCCCGACTCCAAGATGGCGAGGCACCTCCCTCGGCTCTCACGCCCCAGGCGGGCGGCCTCTGCCCGATTGCAAGATGGCGGCAGCCTGGGGCAAGCACGCTTCCCGCCGCCTGACTCGCCACGTACCCACTCTCAAGATGGCTTCTCTCCGGGAAGCCATGCGCCAGACGGCGGCTCCCTCACTAATTCGACGCCATCACGTGCTCCCACCCTTTCTCCCCTCCCCCGACTCCGTAGGACGTTTCCGCCTTCAGCCCTGATGGCCAGCCGCTTCCTCCAGTAGGCTGCCGCTACCCGTCTTGGCCCCGTCCCCGCACGGCCTTCTGGCCACTGGCAGGCGCCAACGGGGGCCCGCGGGGATCGCCCCGCCCGCCGGCCGCAGCGGGAGCCAATGGGCAACGCGCGCGGGGGACGTGTGCGGGCGTCTCCGCCATCTTGTGAGTCTATAACTCGGAGCCGTTGGGTCGGTTCCTGCTATTCCGGCGCCTCCACTCCGTCCCCCGCGGGTCCGCTTGGTGTGCCATGGACGGGTGAGTCGCCGGCGCCGGCGCGGCGCGCCCGCCGCCAGCCGCGGCCCTCCCTGCTCGCCCCGCCGCGCCGACCCCACCTCCGTCCGCCTGCGGGTTCCGGGGCTGCCCCTCCCCCGCCGCGGCGCGCGGGAAACGGCTGTGGGGTCGGGCGAGACGGCGGCCGCCCCGGCCCGTGCCCCCGGGTCCCGCCGCTTCCGGTCTCCGCGCCCCGCCCGATCGCACGCGACCCCCTGCCCCGGCGACCCCGGCGCCCCGCGGCCTTCCCCGCCCCCCGCGCGGCCTCGCGCGCCCCGAATGGCCCTTCCCGCTTCCCGTCCGCGCCCCGCGCGCCTGCGCAGCCGTCCGCGCGCCCGGCGGAATCAGTGCGCGTGCGCGGCCCTCGGCGGGGGCGCGCGCCTTTCCCGCCGCGTAGACCTGGCCCGCGCCCCGACCTCCGGCGCCCCTCGGCGGCCCGGAAGGCCGGGGTGGGCTCGCGAGCCTCCCCTTGGCCCGGCTCGGCGTGGGGAGAGACCCGAGTCACGTGCGCTCCAGCCCCGAGGCCGCAATGGTAGAGTCTAGGCAGAGTTAAGCCCAGCCTGCGGAGAGGGCGCAGCCCCGGGAGGGGCCCGGTGCGGGCGGGGGGGCCTCTCCGGGAACCCCCCGCCCGGACCCCCGCCGGAGCGCACAGCGGGGTGGTGAGGGCTGGAGGGACGGCAGCTCCTCGACTCTTCGGCTGAGCTCTCCGCCTTGGCTTCCTCAAGGACCCACCTGAGGATGTGCCGGGCACGGCGCGGAGAGCGGCCTCGCGGACCGGCGGGGAAAGGCCATTTTATGTAAAGCACTTCCTGTGGCGGAGGCCCTCCCCGGGAACGGGCAGCAGGAGAGGCTGCAGATGCTTTGCATTCTTTAAGTTTTTCATTGGCTTGGTAACTTCTAGGTTTTGGTTAGGAAGCAGCCCCCGAGCTTTTGTGTGTTACAGCGAGGGGCGGAAGCCCCTGCAGTGGGTCTGCAGGCCCTAGAATGAGTGGAAGTAGATAGTCCTGCGACAGCAGGTGGGACTGGGGCTCCAGGCTCTGAGTCGCCACACTTTGGCTGTCGGTGTCCTGAATTTGCCTTCCTGGGGCAGGAGGAGGTTGGGAATGCTTAGGAACAATGCCAGGGACTGGGCAGGTGCAGGTGGGCACTGCCCTCCGGTGAGTGCGGCTTTAGGGAGGCCAGGTGCCTTTGGAGGATCCTCCTGGACAGACATCCTCTGAGTCACGTAGGGCCTTGGAGGGCTCAGTGTTTTGCGTTGGGAGCTGGTCCTCGGTGAGTTGCCAGCGGCTGCAGGGCCTGGGCAGCCATGTTTCCCGAGGAGGGGAGAAAGTCCAGTCAGGCAGAGCCAGGGTTGATGAGTAACTTGGGTTGTGTTCCGGCAGGTCTGTTAATTTTAACCGATCGTTTCAGCTGCCACCCCCGTCCTTCCGTAGTGGGTTAAGCTCCCCATGTGTTGAGAGTCACCTTCTAGAGTGGGTGACTCTAGAGCACTCCAGCCTACCCCTGCCCGGGTGGAAGCTCTGCCTGTGAGTTTGCCGCTTTCTCGGCCTGTCCCAGGCATTTCCAGTTTTATAGAAAGCACACAACACACTTGAACTTTTAACTGTAAGCGTCCAGCATCCCTCCCGTAGCTGTTGAAGAGGGGGTGTCTTTTGTCTTCGGACCTTGGGTACAGCAGGGCAGGGCCTGGGGTCCTGCTGGGAGGGACAGGCACTAAAGGACAATGGTGGCCCCTTTTCAAGTCGACTAAGTGGATGGCTCAGTTCCCTGCCCTTCTGAGCTTTCTAGCTAGTGGGGGCCCCTGTGCAGCCAGAGGGAGCCCCACTGGTGCTGTGGTGCGACTGCTGCGGTGGTGGGTGGCAGGGGCGACTTCCAGACCCCGCTGGCCCTCCAGGCCTCTTCCTGCCCGCCGAGTGGCACACCTTACTAACATTTTCTCCTTTTCTCTCTACAGCATTGTCCCAGATATAGCAGTTGGTACAAAGGTAGGCATTTCTCACTTTGCTTCTTGGTTGTGCTCACTGGGCCTCGTCCCCTACTGCTGGTTTAGACTGGAGGGCACTGTTTTCATTCCTGAAGCGACGCTCCCATCGGTTTACCATTTGGACTTGGGTGGTAGGGTTGGCAGGCCAGGAGCTCTTTAAAACATGAGAGGTTTGAGCCCTGTCAGCACCGAGTTGTACAGTTCCTGGCTGTCACGTGGGTTTCCAGTGGTTAGGTTGGGTGGCCAGACCCTCAATTCAGAATCTGTCCTTCATCTTTTACGGCCACAAGCCTTGGTTTTGGACCTTTTCTGCCCTGAAAGTCAGAGGCAGCGAGAACGCTGCTTTTAAGTAGGCTGTCTCAGTTTCGATAGGAAGAGTCACCTGTCCTTGGACTGGAGGTCTGGTCAGACCCTGAACATTTGATGGGGTGGGTGGTGGGAGGGGGCTGGGGGGTGTTGGGGCTCTCGAAAGTGTGTCTTTTAATGGCATAGCGGCTCAGGACAACTGTTGGCATGTGAGCTTTGAAGTCCAGAGCTGGGAGGATGGGGCGCTCTGTTTCCCTGTGAGGTGAGAGCTGGGACAGCCTGTGGCTTTGTTTTCCTCTCTCCCAGTTGAGGACCAGACTTTGTGCATTTGAGGAAAGGGGGTCACAGCCTGGTGTATGAAGTGCAGGGAGGCCTGGCTTTCCTCCAGGGGTGCAGGCCGTGGGCCGTGGGCCGTGGGCCTTGGCTGGCCATCAACACAGTGCTGGTTAACTCAGTCTCTGGCAGTTGCCATTACCTGCCTGTTCCAGCTCCAGTTGTGGTTTGGGGGTGCTCCCTGACTTCAAGGCTTGTCCCCTGAGCCTCCTGCAGGGTGAGCCTGCCATGGTGTCTGGAGCAGACGGCAGGC
The DNA here is from genome assembly GCA_004363605.1 of Indri indri. Lineage (NCBI taxonomy): Eukaryota > Metazoa > Chordata > Mammalia > Primates > Indriidae > Indri > Indri indri. The sequence continues at coordinate 43,813 of RJWJ010000382.1, read as the reverse complement.
TAGTTGCTGGTTTCTGGTCAGTTGGTGGTGCCTGGGCCAGGTTTCGGTTTTTCCCAAATGGACTGCTGTCTTTACACGCCGCCTGCCCCGATCTTCCTGCAGATAAAACCTGTTTGTTCAGTGTCGGGAGGAGGGAGAGGGACTTTCATCTGAGGCACTTGTAACAATCACTAACTACGTCTGGCTTGGAAGTAATCCTCTTCCTGGCTCCTGTGGGAGCAGCTTTCCTGCTGGATCAGCTCTTACATGCCAGGGGCCGGTCTGCGGAAGCCCTCCTCCTGTTCCAGGGGGCTTATTGGTCAGATGTGGAAGCCAAACCTAGACATGATAGAAACCTGGAGGCTTTGGTGCCTGAAGCAGCACCTGCCACTTGGAGGTTGGTCCCCCTGCCAGCACAGCCCCTGGCCAGAGGGAAGGTGGATGGTGCTGTGCCCAGGGCTGTTCTGGGCACCCAGGTGTCCCCATCACTCAGCCTCGGGGAGGTATAGCTGTCCTGTGCCCACACCTGCCTCTGTTGTCCTTATCCCAGGATTAGAACAGGCTGCTTCTGTAAGTGGGTGGGTTGAAGACTGTCAGTGTGTGGGGCCCGAGCTGTTGATTGAGAGGTGAGGGCCCTGCCACTCACTGCAGTCCAGGTGCCAAGCAGGCCTCACTTGGGGGCTTTTCCTGTCGGCACTCAGCAACTTCAGGCCTCGTGCCAGGATGTCCTGGTGTTCCCCGCCAGCCCGGCCCTTAAGGCAAGGTGGTGGGACCTCACCCGAGCCTCCGTCTGGTTGGTTCTGCCCTGGCCTGGCTTGTGTTCCCCCAGGGCGCTGGGTGTCCCGTGCTTCCGGGTGCTGCTTGGCTAGCTGCGTCTGTGTCAGCCCCCAGTGGGCACAGAGTTTGTCTGCCACAGACGGTTGTGGGCGCGCCAGCCGTTGGCCCATGGGAACACGATTAGGGCTTCGGGCAGGCGGCCAAGAATACGCTCCGAGGAAATTCTGGCCCCGCCTGCTACTCCAGTCAGAAACGGAAGCCAAGATGCCCTTTTTAAGGTTTGTGCAGCCAGCACATGGGAACCGCATGGGTGCCTGGCCCCTGGCCAACGGGGGGAGGGCTGGCCCTGGTGTCCCACATGAGCTGCTCTGGGCTCCCCCAGCCTCTGAGCAGGAGGGGGCCGAGTGACTTCAGTGCCAGTGCTGGGAAGGCCCGGGGGCGAGGCTGTGCCTCTCGGGTGCGCTGGGCACACCTGTCTTTCTGATCACCTGGCTTACCCACATGGATGTTGGTGCAGCTCAGCGGGTGCTGACAGCCTTCTTCCCGCACCGTGTGCGGCCCACCTTGCTCGCACAGGACAGGTGGGCTAAAGCCCAAGCCCCTGGACTTACGGGCATGAGGTGCAGAGATGAGGGCTTGTTTTGGGCATTTCTCTTCATTTGTCCCTGATCTATATTCGTTTTTTGGCTCTGAAGCTGGGAGTTTCCCTTCTTAACTCTTTGCAGGTTTTCAGGGGCTTGTTTTGTGGGCCTCGTAGGATTTGCCTTGGGCTTGGGGGGAACTGCTGCTGGTGGGTGGCCTGGCCTCAGGGGCTCGCCCACAGCAGTGGGGGCTGCCCTGCTCCTTGGGTCCTTCCCACCCGGTCTCCAGACCTAGCCTCCTGCAGTACGGTGGGCTGGGGGCATGGAGGAGCCCCAGGGCTTCGGGAGGGGGCCTGGGGGGAGGGTCACAGCTACATCCCTCCTGGCCTGGGCCCTGAGGTCTGTGTGGGAGTGAAGGGAGGCTCTTGGGAGGAAGCCGGCTGGCCTTGCCTTCCAGGCCTGGGGGACAGTGGAGCTGGGGCAGTGGCGCCCTGGTTTGCACACTAGTTTCTCTGCACGTGACTCTGCTTGAGGGGTGGGGGTAGGGGTCTCATTTCCTGGCCCCACCCTGCTGCTGCCCAGAGACAGGGCACTTCCTCTGCTCCCCGCCCTCTAGCCGGGAGCACAGTGGGTGGCTTGTGGGGTGGGTGCTGTCCTGGGGTACCTGGGGGCTGCCCCTTAGGCCCCCGTTCCCGTGCTGTATAGGTCGATGCTAGCAGCGCCTGTTAAGTCTTTGTGCTTCAAGGTCCTCAGACTGCGTTTCTGTTTTCTGTGTAACTAAGGACAGTCACCAGCATCTTCTCTAGTTTCACTTTTTGAATAAATTTGTGTGTCTTCAAGCCTCGCAGAAAGGGGGGGCGTCTCCTTTCCTAAGTCCAGGGTCTCCTAATGTCATTCTTAGGGTTGATTCAGTTAGATTGGAAATGATGAGAACACAAATTGTCTTTCGAAAAAAAATGGAGGAGTCGAAGTGGGGGTGGGGCAGGTTTTGAGCTTCCCTCATCCCCGTTCGCAAGCCCAAGTTGAGTGAGTGCCCACTGTTACTGGATAGCGCCGCCCGCCGCATAAAGAGGTAGTGTTTCCAGTCGCCCCGAAGTGTGCCGAGCCCAGGCTCGGGTTTCCTTGGGGGCTGGGAAATAGGACGACTCCTGCGGTCGGTCAGAGAGCAGGGGCGGGGCTCCAGCAGGGGCGGGGCTCCAGCCGCCTGTCTGGACTCCCAGGTCCCTGCTGTGCTCCTGTGGGCAGGCTGGCTCCACCTGGCTGGTGGCTGGTGGTGGGAGGCCCCAGGCCTGCAATGAGGGCGCCACACCCATGGACGTGGGAATGGTACGAGCAGAACCCTGCAGGTGACAGCCTCCCAGCCCCACTGGCAGAGTCTCCCAGGGTTCCAGGATTTGGAAAAGTGGCAGTGTCTGGGTTGTGGGACCTGGGCACTGGGCGTGGCGGGTGGGCGCTCGGTGTCTCTGGAGACTGGCCAGTGCTGGCGGGGGCCAGGCCTTGGCAGTGAGAGTGTGGTCAGGGTTACTCAGAGAACAGCAGGCTGTGCAGGTAATCTTGGGCCTGGAGGGCTGAGGGTCTCTGGCCAGCGGAAGCACGTGCAGGTCAACACTGTTCTTGTCTCTTCCAGCGGGGATCTGACGAGCTCTTCTCTACTTGTGTCACTAACGGACCCTTTATCATGAGCAGCAGCTCAGCCTCTGCAGGTAACACCACTTGCCTGGAGTGTGGCTTGAGGCCGCAGCCAGGGCCCCACCTGGTTTGTGGTGTTTTCCCCACGAGTTGAGATCCTGTACCGGCAGGCTGTCTTAACTGGGCCTTGAGTCAGTACCTCCCATGTGCGGTTCACGCTGGCCACGGCCCACACTGCAGTCCCACTGGGACTTGGGCTGCAGAGTGTTGTGAGGGTGACATGTAACGGTCCATACTTCCGCTGGATTTGTAGGGGAGGGCTGGTATAAACCCTAACCCTGGCACGGTTCCCGTACAGCTCCCTGGGAGCCCAGGGGGACTCTGGGAGGACAGTGGCGGCAGGGAACCTGCCACTTCGTGGGTCTCACCCCAGCCCCGCTTTTCAGCAAACGGAAATGACAGTAAGAAGTTCAAAGGTGACAACAGAAGCGCCGGTGTTCCCTCCAGAGTGATCCACATCCGCAAGCTCCCGAGTGACGTCACCGAGGGGGAAGTCATCTCCCTGGGGCTGCCCTTCGGGAAGGTGACCAACCTCCTGATGCTGAAAGGGAAGAACCAGGTACCTGCTGCCTGGCGAGCCCGGGCTCCCTCCACGAGGGCCGTGGGCAGGCATGGGGGCTCGTGCGGGGCCGGCGCTCACAGCCTCTCCCACAGGCCTTCATCGAGATGAATACCGAGGAGGCCGCCAACACCATGGTCAACTACTACACCTCGGTGACGCCCGTGCTGCGCGGCCAGCCCATCTACATCCAGTTTTCCAACCACAAGGAGCTCAAGACCGACAGCTCCCCCAACCAGGCGGTATGTCCCCACCTGGGGAGGGGCTGGTAGGGGGGTTCGGGCCGCACAGGGCCGGCACTCACGACAGTGCCTCCTGCAGAGGGCCCAGGCGGCCTTGCAGGCAGTGAACTCGGTGCAGTCGGGAAACCTGGCCCTGGCTGCCTCGGCTGCCGCCGTGGACGCAGGGATGGCGATGGCCGGGCAGAGCCCCGTGCTCAGGATCATCGTGGAGAACCTCTTCTACCCCGTGACGCTGGATGTGCTCCACCAGGTGAGGCGTCTGTCTTGGCAGAGTCACGCTTCACTGGTGGTGGCAGGTGCCTGCCTCGGGGGGCCGGGCAGGGGCACAGGCCCTGGAGGGGTGAGGGGCCTTGCTGGTAAGTGCTGGGCAGGGGTTCAGGGCTGTCCTTGGGCACTTGCAGATCTTCTCCAAGTTCGGCACGGTTCTGAAAATCATCACCTTCACCAAGAACAACCAGTTCCAAGCTCTGCTGCAGTATGCAGACCCCGTGAGCGCCCAGCACGCCAAGCTGGTGAGTGGGGGTCCCAGGGATGCCTGCCTCCGGGCCCCAGCCGTGGCTTACCCGCCCCTTCTTGCAGTCCCTGGACGGGCAGAACATCTACAACGCCTGCTGCACGCTGCGCATCGACTTCTCCAAGCTCACCAGCCTCAACGTCAAGTACAACAACGACAAGAGCCGAGACTACACACGCCCAGACCTGCCCTCTGGGGACAGCCAGCCCTCACTGGACCAGACCATGGCCGCAGCCTTCGGTAAGACGCTGCCCGGCGTGGCGCTGAGTGCGTGCAGCAGGATCTGTCAAGGGTCACTCTGAACTCTGAGTCAGTCTGAGCAACTCGGAGGCCTGGCGACCCAGAGCCGGGCGCCCGGGCCGTGTGCGCAGGGGAAAGGCTGCCTCAGTCAGTGCCCAGAAGGCCCCGGCGGCATGTGGCCCTGGGCTCCGCACCCAGGGAGAGTCGGCTCCCGCGCTCCTTGCACGGCCAGCACAGCACAGTCCAGTGCACCCCACGTCTGGACACACGCACCCCCTGCCCCCACAGAGCAGCGGATCTGCCCGCGAAGGCTCTCCTTGGGGGTCGCCCACCAGCCGGGTTTGGGGCTCACCCGACACGCACGGCGCTTGCTCGCGGTGAGTTGTGGGTGCAATGATTAGTGTCTCATTTATTTCTAGGTGCACCTGGTATAATCTCAGCCTCTCCGTATGCAGGAGCTGGTTTCCCTCCCACCTTTGCCATTCCTCAAGCTGCAGGTATTCAAACACTTGATCTTGGTTCCCCACGGCCGACTGCATGCCCACACACCTTTCCAGCGTTCGCTTCCACGGGCAGCCGACGTGGGCTGGCTGGGCCCCAGGGCGTGTCCGGCCACGGGCCCCTCCTGGGAGAGGGGCAGTCAGCGCAGGGTCCCTGCTCCACATAGGCAGCTTGTGCAGGGCAGTCAGCAGGGCTGTGGAAGCCCAGGTGTCAGGCGCTGGTGTTGGCGAGAAGCCGCTAACCGCACAGTCTTTGTGGTCTGGTTCCCTTCAAGCATCTCCGGGGCGAACTCGAGGACCGCAGTGGTTGGAGGGATGTGTCCCCTAGTAGATTGCATTTGAGTGCCTGGTAAGCGAGTGGCCTCCCAGGCTGAGTGGCATGAGCCGGCGGCGGCCGCGGACACCTGTGTGTGTGGCCCGCGCCTTCCCGCTTCCCTCCTGGGCCGGGTGACCTGCCCAAGTGCTGACCGTGGACGGAGCAGCGCGTGCCCGTCCTGTGTGCCTGGTCTGCATGGAGGAGTGGGCACCAGCATGCGCACGCCGGGCACGTCCCAGGACAGGCCCTGCTTGCAGAGGGCCCGTGTCTGCATTTACGGAACCGGAGCTTTTTTGTGCTGTCTGGGCGCATGCAGATGGGTCCAACCCCAGCACAGCATCTGTGCTGTGAGGAGAGGTGGGTGCGCTGGTGCAGGAGCCAGCTGGTGTGGCTGTGCCAAGGGGTCTGGGGTGACCCCACAGGTACCCTGGGTAGAGCCAGATGCCACCTTCATCGCGGTTTATGCATGAGGACGGGAAGGTGTCTGCGTTCTCCCTCTCGGTGGTGGAACGAGGGCACCGCTGCTCATTTCCTGACCGCCTCTTCCTTTTCAGGCCTGTCCGTTCCTAACGTTCACGGAGCCCTGGCCCCCCTGGCCATTCCGTCGGCAGCAGCGGCAGCAGCGGCGGCAGGCCGGATTGCCATCCCAGGCCTGGCAGGGGCAGGAAACTCTGTCTTGCTGGTCAGCAACCTCAACCCAGAGGTATGTGGGTTTCTCTCCCAGGCTGTTTTCCCAGGAAAGTGCGCAGGGGTGGTTGTGCTCGGTCGTGGGTCTTAGCGGCCATGCTGGAGAACAGGTGTGTCCTCGGGTCAGCGCAAATGCCCGCCACCCCCGTCCCGGATCGGCGCTGCCCTCCCTGCGCGCCTGCAGCTGGTCCTGCGCAGCCCGCTCTGCTGGCATCACTCACGTTACTCTCCTTTCCCAAGATGGCTTTGAGTTTTCCTGTTTTCTTTAACAACTTGATTCACGTTTTCAATTTCATAATAATTCAGAGTTGAAATATTTTTCGTTATTCAAAGGCAATCTAAAAATCAATCAGAGCCAAGCAGGGTGTGGTTTAGAGACCCGGTGTGTGCCCTGCACGTCCTTTGGGTGAGCCCGGGCGTCGGCAGCCCGCAGGCAGACGTGTCCACTATCTGAATGGTGGATTTTTATTTATCAGAATGGCTAAATTTGGCTCGGAGAGCTTGGATGAGATAATACAGGCTCGAAACACTTAACTCTTGATTGATGGGATTAACATTTAATCAACATCTCAGACTCTTTTGATCTGTCTGACGACTCCTGTGACTTTCTGAGGCTCTGAAGGTGGGCTGGCGCTGACCTCCCGCCCGCCTCTGCCTCCGCCTCCTCGTCACAAGCTCACTATCCATCCGGCTTGTCCTGAGCTAGACACCTAGTGAAGCTGTGAACTAACAGACTCGACTCCTTCACTGCCTGTAATCGTGGTCAGAGACTCAATCTGTGCACAGCCGCAGGAGACGGCACTGCCCGCCGGGCGGGAGTGGGCGCACCCGGGCCGCGCTCGGACGAGGTTGGGCGTCCTGGGCTCCGGCCTGCAGCGGGACAGGGCCGCCCCCGGGGTAGCTCCTTCCGTGGGGCGTGGTGTGGAACGGCCTGTGGAGGACCTGGGCAGTATCTTCTCCTGCGGGCTGTGTGAGTGAGGTGCTTTCTTACCGTGTGTTCCTTGAGGTAAACCTGTAACTTGTGATGTGTGTGGAGCGTGACTGGTGGAACACTACCTGATTTTCTTATGTATTTACTGACCTGTGTTTTTTTGCTACTTTTTTTTCTTTTCTCCCCTTCCCCTCTCCCAATTTTTTTTCTTGCCCTGATCCGGAATTTCTTTGCCAACTGACTGCACGGTACTTCTGCTTCCTGTTGTTGCTTGAAACAAAACAAAAACATAAATAAATAAAAACAAAAATTCCCCCTCAAACCCTGCTCTCCGGAAACCAACCTGCCCTTGAATATTAACATCCTGACAACTTCATCATCCATCAACCACTGCACGCCTGCGGGGACTGTCTTCCTCGTGGTGGACGATTGGCAACTCGCCCCCCTGACCTCTCCCTCTCCCCTGTCCCTCCGCTGCCTTGCTCTGCTGTTCTCTAAAGAGAGTCACACCCCAAAGCCTCTTTATTCTTTTCGGTATGTTATCATTCACACTTTTATTACCTTGTTTTCATTTAATTGAGGTTATTTTCATGCCCTGAGACGTACTATGAGTTTGCAGTCCGGCTCTCTGCTCCCTGGCATTCTGCCTCGTTGTATGGTTTGCTTCCGGTTTGCGTATTTATTTTGGTCCCTAGATACGCATGGTTTATTGCCCTGCATGCTTTTCAAAGAGTAAAACATGTTGGTAGCATGCTGAAGTGATCATTCCTTGGCAATTATCTGTCCTGGAGTTTATGACTTCGCTGAACTCAGTGGCTCCTGTTAACGTGCCTGGTGGCTGCTAGACGCAGGCGCCCCAGGGGCAGCATAAGCAAACCCGGCCGGGCTGAGCCGAGCCTTGAGGGGTGCGCGGGGTCTAGGAGGGCAGGCGGGAGACGGGCGGGCGTCGGTAGGGACTCAGAGGCCCCCTCGTGCCTGGACTTTTGAAGGCGTTTACGGAGACGTGCAGAGGGTGAAGATCTTGTTCAACAAGAAGGAGAACGCCCTGGTGCAGATGGCCGACGGCAGCCAGGCCCAGCTAGGTGAGGGCTGGAGGTGGGTGGGGGGTGGGGGTGGGGCTGGGTGGGGAGCTGCGGCTGCCCTGGGGCACCTGGTCACACCTGTCCCCTTCCCTGTCCAGCTATGAGCCACCTGAATGGGCACAAGCTGCACGGGAAGCCCATCCGCATCACGCTGTCCAAGCACCAGAATGTGCAGCTGCCCCGTGAGGGCCAGGAGGACCAGGGCCTCACCAAGGACTATGGCAACTCGCCCCTGCACCGCTTCAAGAAGCCCGGCTCCAAGAACTTCCAGAACATCTTCCCGCCCTCGGCCACCTTGCACCTCTCCAACATCCCGTGAGTCCCGGGAGCATGGGGTGGGTGTGACGGGGCTCAGAGCTCGCGAGGTCATCCTGCCTGTCTAGGGCTTGGGCCCTGGTGCTCACAGAGCACAGGTGGAGCATCCCGGTTAATCCAAAAGCCAGGATGCTGCTGTATCTGAAGTTTTTTGAGCACCGAGGAGAAATGTTGCTTGCAACATTTGCATTTTTCTCCCCCAGAGTAATGCAAATATTCAGAAATCCAGATCAGTTCTGGTCCCAAGCATTTTGGATAGGGACACTTAACCTGTAGTAAACGTACGTTTTAACGTAGATGATGCTTTTTGTCAAACTTTCACAAAAGAAAATTCATGAGGAGAGGCATCACTTTGTATTTTTGCAAACCTGGCGGACAGCTGGTTTTATAGAAGCTGAGTGGAGTCTTTGGTCTCCACGGCTGTTTCTGGTCATTGTGAGAGGCCCCCACGCCTGCCCACGCTCGCTAAGGGCCACAGGGGCGCAGTCCCTGTCTGCACACCTGGCTCACAGCCCATCTCCCACAGGCCCTCGATATCCGAGGAAGATCTCAAGATTCTCTTCTCCAGCAACGGCGGGGTCGTCAAAGGGTTCAAGTTCTTCCAGTGAGTATGCGCTGGGCGCCGTCCCGCCCCTGGGCTGCCCCTCGGCCTGTGCTGACCCTGTGTCTTGCAGGAAGGACCGCAAGATGGCCCTGATCCAGATGGGCTCCGTGGAGGAGGCGGTCCAGGCCCTCATTGACCTGCACAACCATGACCTCGGCGAGAACCACCACCTGCGGGTCTCCTTCTCCAAGTCCACCATCTAGGGCGGGGTGCCCTTGGCCGGCTCCCTGGCGACAACTTCCATCATTCCAGAAAAAAGCCACTTTAAAAAGCAGCTGAAGTGACCTTAACAGACCAGAGATTTTATTTTTTTAAAGAGAAATCAGTTTACCTGTTTTTAAAAAAATTAAATCTAGTTCACCTTGCTAACCTTGTGGTGACGGTGACAGCTCAGGCTCTCGGTGACTGCGGCAGGAGTTCACCAGCCCCCCGTGCCTGGGGCCAGACCACGGGCTGTGCCTTGCCGGGCGCGTCGGGCGTGGGGCCTGCAGGTGGGCACCCCAGACACGCCTGGCCTTCTGTGCCTTACAAACCTGCTCCTGCAGCTGCACACCCACCGGGTCACACCCACCCTGTGTCGGGGCATCGAGGGGGTGGGTCACACTGCGGTGAGTGCAGAGCGGCCTCTGCAGGCTCCTGCAGGATCATGTGCCTGAGGCGTGGCAGGAGCCCTGCGCCCCAACACCCCCACCTAATCAAGTGACATGATTCTCCCCCAGCCCCCACCCAGGTGCCCCCCAGGCCGAGGGCACCGTCCTGTCGCTTCTTCAGCTTGGGAGCTTTTCATCGTAATCTTTGTATTATACTTTGATGCAGTTGCAGACATCTGTGCCTAGCAATATTTCCAGTTGACCAAATATTCTAATCTTTTTCATTTATATGCAAAAGAAATAGTTTTAAGTAACTTTTTATAGCAAGATGATACAACGGTATGAGTGTAATCTAAATCTCCTTCTCGTGGTATTACTTTGTATACTGTGCTTTTATTTTATTCCTTGTAATTAAGTCACAGGCAGGACCCAGTTTCCAGAGAGCAGGGGGCCAGCTCTGGGCACAGGCAGCCCCGGGTCCTTCCTGGGAACCCCTCAGGGAGGGGCCCCTGCTCCCACCTCCAGTTGCCTTACTCCGCCTCACTTGTAATTGCCTAGAAACAAGTTCTCAGACTTTTCAGGGTTTTTTTTTTTTTTTTTCCTTCAAATTTTGGACCAAAGTTTTGTTGTTTTTTGTCTGCCTCCGATGCTGGGACCCAGATGGTGGGACAGGCGTCCCGAGTCTTAACCGTTCGTCCTCCAGCCTGTGCAGGGCTGGGGGTCCTTGGATCCCTGAGTTTCCATAAAGGAGTGTTAACAAGGGTGTAGATATTTATAATTTTTTATACCTGTTGTAGGACGTGAGGGGCAGCAACACGTGGTTTTTTACGGTGACACAGATGTATATTTTGATACCAGCGATTCCGATTCCAGGCTCAGTATTGTGACGTGGAGCGAGCAGTGACCACAGCACATTCCATTGCCCGTCCCGATGGCGTGTAATGCAGAAAGAACTCAATTAAAACAATTTTATAACAAATTTTACCTTTTCTGTAGACCTCTTTATTGCTGTTCACATTGTAGAAGGCCCCTGGGCCGGTCTGTACTTGGACTTTGAATAAACTCCTCTGTACCCTGCGCTGGTTTCCCTCTTCATTGGGCCTGTTTTGTCTCCTCTGTCTCCTTCCTGTGCACGTTTTCCTTTCCGCCCACTCTCCGGGGCTGCCCCAGAGCCACAGGGCAGAGCAGCAAGGCCACCAGTGCTCGCTGGGGCGTGGGGGTGGGTTTGCGCCAAATGACTCAGGAGCCTCGACTCATGGATCTGCCTCTTTATTGATTTGAAGCGCTCGCCCCCAGCCCCTTGTCCCCCCACACCCCTGCCACGGGGCTTCCCCCCACCCGGGCACCACCGCACCTCCCCCCTGGCCCCCATGGGGCCTACCGACCCCTGGGCAAGCACAGCCCTCAGTCCTGGAACCTGCGGGCTTGCATCTTGCGGTAGTAGCTCTCCACTTCCGCCTCGCCAGCCTCCCGCTCTGCCGGCACCAGGCCGCCCGTGTGGCGCCGCAGCGTAGACTCCCGGCTGGCCGGCCCCAGCGCCCCGTCAGCCGTGCCCAGCGGGGGCAGGCCCTCGCCCGTGGCCAGGTTGACAGTGGCCACGGCCCCAAAGCGCGGCTCCTCCTGGTCCACATCACTGATGGACGACCCGGGGGACACACCTGGCGGCCTGGACCCGCCACGGAAACCGCGAGCCAGGTCCCCCAGCTCGTACCCACCCTCGCCCTCCACGCCCTTGGCCCCGCCACCCGCCGCCTTCCACTCCCAGGGCGCGTTACCCGCGGACAGGTGGACCACAGGGTGGTGGGGCGCATGCGCGTCGATGGTGACAATGCTGGCCGAGTCGCGGTCGGACGGCGACCGGTACTGTGAGGAGTCGGAGCTGGCGCTGGAGGACGAGGCGGTTTCTGCAGCCTTGGGGCTGGGCCCGCCCGAGGCCTTGGACATGGCGATCACCTGCAGCAGCCGTGGGGGGTTGGCCACACGGGGTTGCGTCGTGCCCGAAGCCACGGCAGCCCCGCCCTTCTCAGCCATCATGAGCCACTTGGCACGGACAGTGGCACTGCTCTTTGGGGACAGGCTGGCCCCCGCCTGCACCCCCTCTTCGGGGATGTGCACCAGTGGCTGCGGGCCGGCTCGAGGCGGGAGAATGACCCGCGGCCCAAGCCCCGGCCGAGCCTGGACAGTGGGGTAGAGCGAGGGTGGAGTGGGACCATCCTCCTCTTCCTCCTCTTCCTCTTCCTCCTCCTCCTCCTCTTCCTCCTCCTCCTCTTCTTCTGCCATGGGCTCGGCAGGTGCCCGGAGGTGCCCGGGGCTGGCCTCGTCGGGCAGCCCCAGGCCACGGCCCTCCAGAGACTTCTGCTTCCACTCACTGATGAGCTGCTTGGAGCGGGAGGCGTCGAGCGGCACGTGGATGGTCATGTGGCGGCGGGCGGGGTCGTCTAGGGAGGGCGTGCTGACACGGGGCAGCGTGTTGCTGAAGGTCACCATGTTCTCCTTGCCCATGGGGCTGCGTGGCGCCAGCAAGTCCACGTCCACGCTAGCCCGCTTCAGGCTGCCCAGAGACGTCTTCTCCCGGGCCACGGGCCGCGGCACACCCTCCAGCCGCCCCGGGGGACCCAGCTCGTCCGTGCTCACAGACTTGTTCTGCTGATAAACCGAGTCGTGGCCCCGCTGCGTCAGGGCCCGCAGCGCGTCCTTGGCAGGTGCAGGGGCTGCCGGTTTCTCTGCGGGAGGGGCCTGGAAGTTGCCCACTGCGTGGCAGGCCTGGCGGGGAGAGGAGAGCCAGGCGTGACGCCACCCCTGCCCAACTTGCCACCCAGAAGCCCGAGGGTGGAAGCAAGTTTGTCCCCAGGGGAAGTGAATTCTGACCCCAAAGTCGCAGACACCGACATTGGGGAAGGCACTTCAGAATGCCCTGGGCAGGGCTGTGCCCCCACCAGACCCCTGCGGCTCACCAGGTAGGCAGCGATGCCAGCACCGATGAGGAAGCCGGCGTAGACATCCACGGGGTGGCTGCGGTACTGCGTGATCTGAGTGAGCCCGCAGACGCCCGCGGCAATGGCAAACGCAAACACCAGGATGGGCTTGAGCAGCTTGGTGGTGTCCGAGATGACCGAGTTGAAGTACATCTGGGGGCACGGCAGGGTGGAGGGTCAGGGTGGCTGGTGGGTGGCACGGGCAGGGGCTGCGGGGGCCACACTCACCGACACGTAGACCGCAGCAAAGGCTGACAGCGTGGCGTGCTGGGACGGGAAGGTCTTCCTGCAAGAGGAGCCCAGTGTGAGCACCACCAGCTCTGGGACTGATTCCGGTGGCCTCCTGTGCCTCAGTTTCCCCATATGTTCACAGGAAGTGGAAGGAGAAAGGGGTGTAACGTTCCCACCTGGGGCGTTGAGAGCTTGGCTCACCTCGCGGACAGAATGGCATGGGTGTCGTGGCCAGAGCAGATGTCCTGCGTGATATAGGGGTTGACCTCACACGATGTGCCCAGCATCGTGTAATTGGGTTTGCAGACCGTGAGGAAGAAGGGCGTGTGGTAGCCCGTGGCCAGCTGGATGACATCGGTCACCAGCGCTGTGGCACAGAGGCCGAACACGTGGACACCTAGGGGACAGGAGGGTCAGGGCCAGGGGAGGGAGTCTGTGGATTTAGGGCAGGGTCAGGTCACCGTCCAGAGACTCACCCACAAACCGGACGGTGCGACGCAGGAAGGAGTTGAAGTTGCAGCCGCCGGCATTGATGCTGCCCTCGGTCCCGCCGAGGCCCCTGCCGCGGCCCCACAGCCGGGACTGCAGACAGTACAGCATGCCCTCGCCGACCATGATCTGCCCGACAGGGACGTCTCAGGTGGGCTCACGGCCGGGGGCGCCCCCAGGTGAGCCCGGGCCCCTGGCTCCGCGTACTCACCGAAGCAGCGGGCGCGGCAAAGGCCAAGCTGAGTAGCATGAGCAGCGGGATGAGCTCCTCGTTGGTCTCCACGTACGGCATGGACAGCGTGCGGTCGTAGCACTGGAAGCCCACCTTGGCCGGCTTGAAGAGGTCGGTCAGCTCCAGGAAGTAGAGGGACACGATGGAGGAGGCCACGATGGGCAGCTGTTGGGAGAGGGCCGACTGGGTCCCCTGCACTTGCCACTGAGTCATTCACCCATCCCTCCACGAGCTCAGGTTGTTGGACACACCCATGCATAGCTCCAGCCAGCATCAGAGCCATTCTTGCACCTGTGACATAATTCATCCACCCATAGGTTCACAATCCATCTATCCATCCGTCCACCCATTCTTCCATCCATGCATCTATCCATCCACATCCGTCCATCCATCCACCCAACCTCCTATCCATCTATCCACCCTCCCAACCTTCCACACATCCATCCACCCATCCCCCACCCACTCATCCATCCACTCACCCACCATCCACCCATCCTCCATCCATCCATCCAACTTCCCATCCATTCCTCATCCATCCACCCATCCATCTTCCCAACCATCCATCCATCCTCCATCCGTTTATCTGTCCTCATCCTTCATCCTCCAACCTCCATCTTCCCATCCATCCTCCACCCATCCATCCATTTATCCACCCATTTGTCCATCTCCACACATCCTTGATCCATCCATCCGTCACATATTTACCCATCTATCCATTTCATTCACTTTCTCCCTCTAGATACCCATGGCCTTCTCGAACAACCTTTAAACAGCAAACACATTTCTGCCTCTGGGCTTTCCCTTCTCTCCTCCTGAGCCTGTGACAGGCTTCCCTTAGACACCCGCCCTGTTCTCCAGCCATCCTCAGACCCCCACGTGCCAATCTACCACTGAGCCCTGAGAACAATGTCTGGCACATGATAGGTCCTTAATGAATGGAGTTGCCGAGTCACTCATTCATGCATCCCAGTCTTGTGGCCCCTGCATGTTGGGCACGGACCACACACATCCTATTCCTGAATGCTCACAGCACCCTGTGAGGTACAAAGTGGGCATCACCAGGAGCAGTGGTGCATGACTGTAATCCTACCTACTTGGAAGGCCGAGGCGGGAGGATGCTTGAGCCCAGAGTTCAAGACCAGCCTGGGCAACATAGCAAGACCCTGTCTCAAAAATAAATTTTAAGATGTATTTAAAAAGTAAGCATCATCACCCCCTTTTACAGATGGGGAAACTGACGTTCAGGGAAGCTGAGCACTCAAGTTGTTTTCTACCAAGTCTCAGGGATTAGGTGTCCCAGTGAAGAGTTCATTCATCGCTCTCGCACGTGCACAGCAAACAGCTACTGGGCAGGAATTCAGGCGGGATGCTCTGATGGGAGCAAACCCTCACAGTGTGTGTCTCCCTTTCTGGCCCAAGGGTCTCACACTCCAGCACCCCCAGGGGCCAGGATGGAGCCAGTACTGTGGGAAAAGGAGAGCATGTGTCTAAGGGGGCCTGGCTGCCTCAAGAAGCCCCCACCCCCATTTTACAGATGAGGAAACTTAGGCAAAGATGGAGCCCATGAGAGGCTCCGACCCGTGCTTTGGTCTGGTCCTGCAGGAGGGCCCCAGCCCTGGAGAGGGTGTAGGGTGGGACACAGACACCCCTTGCCCCACAGGTCAGGGCTAGGGTGGCTCCGGGCAGGTAAATGCCATAACTGAACATCCCAGGGCAAAGCTGGGCTCCAGGGAGCTGCATTCACGTCCAAGGAGCATTTATTGAGTGCCTGCTGCATGCATGCCCAAGGCAGTTGAGTACAGCAGGTGACAGCTTATGCCTGTGCTGAAAGCCAGCTTTCCCATGGGCAGCTGGGAGACCTCCCTGTGCCTCAGTGTCACCAACTGTGAAATGGGAGGGACAGAGTAGCTGCCTCTTGGGGCTCTGACGGGAGATGAGCCGAGTCTGTAATTTCCAAGTGCTCAGAACAGTGCCTGCTGGGCACACAGAAAGTCGTCAGCAAATATTATGTGCAATTATTGCTAACGTTCCAATCATCAGCATGATCTGGCTGGGGTCAGCAGGCGGCATCAAGCCACGGAGGGTCTGAGGTGGCCCCACTGGAGCCGCCACCCCTGGAGGGTGTGTAAGGACCTCAACCCTCTCCACCCACTTCTCAGTTCTTCCCGAGACCCTCAGCCAGAAACTGCAAACACCTGAGAACACATTGGCCCAGAGCAAAATTAAATGTGCTTAATTTTGTGTGTTTAAAGGCAATGAAAATCCCACATGCTGCTGACATACGGTGCTGGTGCTACCGTGGGTACAGACACACCGCACGGGCGTGTAAAACACTGTAGCCTCTATGGGGGGATCTTGGGGGTCTCTGGCTTCCGAAGACAAGCTATTCTGGGGATGCATCCTACAGAGAGGTCCACTCTTGGCTTTCGTTGTAGCAATGTCTGTGTTGTTGAGGGTTAGGAGACACCCCGAGTGTCCGGCTCTGGGGACGGGGCACCAACGACGGAGCACCGCGCAGCAGTGACAAAGCGTGGGCGCCTTGCACGCGACACTGCCAAGCAAAGATCCCTTCTGGAAAAAAAGCTAAGATCAGAAACTTGTGTTTCCAAAGGAGGGGGGGGTGGTGAGAACAGGCGTGGAGTGATTTCTACAAGGATCAGGAAACGAGGAGAGTGGGGGAGTGGGAGGGGGCTTCTTGAGGAGGAAGCTGCCTCCACGTTGATGACGGACGCTTGAGAAGGTATGATCTCCTGGGCCGGGAATTTAAATGCAATTTTGAGAAATAAACAGATTTTCTACATAGTGGCTTTGCTTGTTGGGGAGGGATTCGCTTCGGGGAATGAGGGAATGTTCCAGTGCAGCCGCTGGCCGCGTGACCAGGTGTGGTGGCCACTTCCTTGGGTCTGGGGGCCCCTGTCCTCCACCCAAGCCCCCGAGGATGGGTAAACCTTACCCTTTGCCACCCTGAGCACTTAGTATGTGCCAGATGGTTGCATTTATTGTCTTCTATTTTTAAAACACTCATAAAGCCCTCACTCACTCTGTGCCTGCCCGTTCTAAGTATTTTGTAAATATTTAATTCCCAGAAGCTCCACTCTGCCAGTGGGGACGCTGAGGCACAAGGATGGTAGGAGCCATGCACCAGCCTCGCACTAGCAGGCGGGTTTTTCTTCTTTTTTTTTTTTTTTGAGACAGGTACCAGCCCTGCCACCCAGGCTGGAGTTGCAGTGGCAGGCCTGGAACTTGGGGCTCAAGTGATGGTCCTGGTTCAGCCCCCAGAGTAGCTGGGATTACTGGTGCGCCCCACCACACCCCGCTAATTTTTCTATTTTTAGTAGAGACGGGGTCTCGCTCTTGCTCAGGCTGGTCTCCAACTCCTGAGCTCAAGTGATCCTCCCACCTCAGCCTCCCAAAGTGCTAGGATTACAGGTGTGAGCCACCGCACCCGGCCCAGAGGATGCTTTTGAACTCACACACCTGAGCTTCAGGGCCCAGGTGCTGAGGAAAACACTATCCGCACCCAGGCCCCCCCGCTCCCCACCCCTGTTGATGGCCCTGGCGCTCCTAGCCCTAGCCCTTCCAAGTGAGCTACTGACCTACACCTCAGACAGAAGGTCCCAACTCCCAGCGTTTGCCCGCACTGTGTCTACGGCCCCGAACACCCTTCTGTGCCTCGGGAACTCCTGCTTGACCTGCAGAGCCCAACCCCTCTGACGCACCCTGCTATCCCCCAGGCACCCTGGTTTTGCCCCGCCCGGAAGCGGCTGGGGGCAGCTGTTTCCACTCTTGTCCTTAAGCGCGGGGGTATCAAACGGCAGGAACTGAGGCCTCCCCACAGCCCCCCTAGCGCGACCCCTACTCACCTCCACGAAGTAGAAGCAAGGCAGAAGCGTCATGCTGTCCTTCGGGGTTTTATTCTTCTCCTTGGTCGAGATCATGGTGCCACCGGCGCCACAGGCCGTGGCTGGAGGGGGACAAAGCCACTGAAAGCAGGGGATGCGCAGACTGAGCCCCGGGGGGGAGGGGGACCGGTGACCAGCGCGAGCGGGGGAGGGGCGGGTAAGGATGCGCAACAACCGCCCGGGGAAACTGAGGCTGGAGAAGAGGGGGTGTCCCCGCGGCCTCCCCGGCGCAGCGCGGCCCTGCCGCACAACCCGGCTTCCCGGCACCTCCGCGCCCCAGCTCGGGAAGCGGGCTCCGCAAGGAGGGCGGGGCCGGCCCGGCCTGGGGTCTCGGGGCCGAAACCGTCCCCGCGTCGGGGAGGGGGCTCCTAGGGGCGCAGGCTCCGGGAGCAGGAGGAAGGGGTGGGGTTCCGCCCTGGCCCGCAGCCCTCACCTGGCGCGGCCGGCGCTCGGAGGGCGGGGCTGGCGCGGCGGGGCGGGGGCTGCGGCCCGGCGAGCACAAAGCGCGGCCCCTCCCCCGCGGGGGCGGGGGCAGCCCGGCCCGAGACCCCCGCGAGCGAGCGCGGCCGCCCAGACGCTGCGCCAGGGGCGCGGGCTCTTTGTCTCCGCGCGTCGAGGGCGCAACGCGCGTCCTTGCCTGAGCCGGGCCCCGCACGCGCCGTCCTCGCGTCCCCGGCCGCGGCTCGCGGGGCGCGAGGGTTTCGGGGTCGCGCGCCGGCGGGGGCCGGGCTCTGCGTCCCCGTCCCTCCGGGCCCCGCTCGTCTTTCTCCACGTCCTCCCCTCCCGGGCCTCTCGCGGCGGCCTCGGGGGCCCCATCGACGCGGGGGCGCAGGGGCCGGGGTCTCGGGGTCTCCGGCTCTCCCGGTGCTGCTCACCGTCTCGCCTCGTCTCCGCCGCGCCCCACCCCGCGTGCCTGCCCGCCGCTCCTCCCGCCGGCGCGCGTCTCCATGGCGAGCTCCCCGGCGCCCCGAGCGCTCGGGAGACAAAGGAGGCTG
The DNA here is from genome assembly GCA_004363605.1 of Indri indri. Classification (NCBI taxonomy): domain Eukaryota; kingdom Metazoa; phylum Chordata; class Mammalia; order Primates; family Indriidae; genus Indri; species Indri indri. Next base: position 25,383 of record RJWJ010000382.1, on the reverse strand, counting down.
GGGGCGGGGGCTAGAGGAGGGCCGGCGGGTGGCACTCGCCCCCGCCCACCCCACCCCTCCTCGTCCTCGCCCCCTCTGCGTGCCCAGGGTCCGCCCTGCCCGGCGCACGGCCCGCACCAACCAGGGCGCACAGGGCATGCGGGGGTGGCGGGTAGTGGGTAGGGCCCCGGCAAGAATGTGCGCACTTAGGCAGTGCTTGCTGTTTGCAGGCATTTCCTGTTACAGTACACAGCCCTGAGGGGTAGGGACCGGCTGACCTCATTTTATGGATGGGGAAACTGAGGCCTAGGGAGCCTAAGTCACTGTGCCAGGTCTCCACGCCCCTAGCGACAGCGTTTGATCCAGTTCATTTATTTACTATCTCCTGAGCACCTAAGGTATACCTGGCCTTGAACAGACACTGGGAACCCACTGGGCATCGGGACAGACCCTGACAGTCAGTCTCAGTTCAATGTCTCATTAGAGTTGGGGGATGAGGGATGCATTGATTGAGCACCTACTGTTTGCAGCCATGGGTGGTTATTCCCGTTCTGCCATTCACCCTACAGACGCCCCTTGACTCAGGTTTCAAAGCACCTCAACTCCATGTGTTCTCAAAGGAGGTTTTCTGTGTGGTTAAGAGTGAGCTCTGAGGGTTGGAGTCCTGTGAGGGCCTCAGGTGTCCCTGCCCCGCTGGAAGCACAGCCGGGGTCACCTGCCGTACCTGCGGTAGAACAATGACAGTCACAAGATGGAAACTCAGTGGTTGGTTGCAGGCCCTCCCAGCTTCCTGTGATGGGAGCGAACCAGTTGCCCAGGGAGGGGTCCTCGGCCGAGGTTCCTGCAGTGGGTGCGGGGAGGCCCTGCGGGCAGCATGGGTGGGTCCTCCCCACGGCCCAGGGGGAGGAGCCTATGGGAGGGGGGACACTGTCGGGCTGTGGACGGGCCTCTGCTTTCCTGGCTAGCGAGAGGTGGAGCCGGGGCAGCCGTTGGGAATCCTGGTGTTGAAAGGTGACCACAAACAGCCTTTGGGAGGCAGGAGGAGGAGGAGGAAGAAGAAAATGGGTCAACAAACTGCCCCCTGGATGTCTGAGAGAGGGTCTGGGGGAACCTCAGGGTCAGGGGTGGGGAGTCCTTCTTCCCATTGGATCCCCTGTGGTGGAGACAAACATCCCTCTGCTGAGGGGCCTTGGCTGGAGTCTGGGGCACTAGGGAGCCATGGGAGAGTTTAGAGCAGGCCAGAGGGGTTGAGCGTGCCGCTCAGAAACCTTAAATAGTAACTGATTTGATGCCTGGCATGGCTCTATGAGGCCAGACCCATGCATGTCCCCGTTGCACAGACAGGGAAACTGAGGTGCTGAGAGGAGGCCCACCCCGAGACCACCCCTCTGGGAGGAGGTGGAGCTTCTGGCTCTGGAGTTCATCGCTCTGGCCAAGACGGCTGGCCAGGAGGAAAGAGGGCCTGGTGCATGGGAGAGGTGCAGCCCAGGTTGGGCCAGGAGAGGGTGGTCGTTGGGTTAGGGCCTCAGGAGGGAGGTTGGACAGGTCGGGGGGACCCAGGGAGGACGGCGGGGCAGGCCTGGGCTGGGGCAGAGGCCCGGGGGCCATGCGCTGCACACTTGCATGTGGCTGCACCAAGAGGCTCAGTGGAGACCAGACCAGACCTGAGCCCCAGAACCCCAATATTCCAGATGGGCAGAGGACCCCACGGTCTACCCTGATCCTGCCTCCCTGAACTCTCCCCACATCTGCCCCTTGGGATGGGCAAACCACCCTAGAATGGTCCCTGGTGCTTCAGACACAAACTGGTGTCCCTGAGGCTATGGGGGGACCACCCGGAGCCCCGAATCTCTCAGTGTCGTCTTGGCAATGGGCCTCATTTTTAAACATTTTTTTTTTTTTGCCGGAACAGTCAGTAAAGAGAAACTGATTTTTTAAAATTGATGTAAAATTTACGTAAAGTTAGCCATTTTATTTATTTATTTTTTTACCTAAAAAACTTGTCAAACATTAAAACTTAGCCATTTTAAAGGGTACACTTCAATGGCTTTTAGTATATTCACAGTGTAGTCCAACCATCACCACTGTCTGGTTCCAGATAATTCTCATCACCCCAAAGGAAGCCCCGTCCCCATCAGCAAACACTCCGTACCCGGTTTCCAGCCCATGGTGACCACGAATCCACTTCCTGTCTCTGTGGATCTGCCTGTTCTGGGCATTTCATACAAATGGAGTCTCACACCGTGTGTCCTCCTGTATCTGGCGTTTCTCACTGAGCACGATGTCCTCAAGGTCCCTCCACGCTGTGGCCTGTGTCAGAGCCTCGTCCCTTTTTGTGGCTGAGCGATGTTCCAGTGCGTGGGCGGACCACGCCGTGTTTGTCCATCCATACACTTGTGGGCGGATGTCTGGGTTGGTTCCACCTTTTGGCTCTTATGGGTAATGCTGCCGTGAGCATTCAAGGACAAGTATTTGTTTAAACCCTCATTCATTTCTCTTGCACAGGCACCTAGGAGTGGGGTTGGTAGGTGATGTGACAACTCTGTTTCCCTTTTTGAGGAACGGCTGGGCTGTTTTCCAGAGTGGCTGCACTGTGTTACATTCCCGCCAGCCACGTACAGGGCTCTAACTTCACGCCCTGACCGACACTTTATTTTCCAACTTTGTCATTGTAGCCTGGTGAGTGGGAAGTAGGATCTCACGTGGTTTTGATTTGCTTTTCCCAAGCGACAAATGATTGTGAACATCTTTCCCTGTGCTTCTTGGCCGATTGTGTATTTTCTTTGGAAAAGTGTCAGTTCAAGTCCTTTGCCCATTTTTTAATTGAGTTGTTTGTCTTTTTGTTTTTGAATTTTAGGAGTTTTGGTATATTCTGGTTACCCAATCTGGTTTTTCTTACCTCCGCCTCTTGCCCGGGTCCCAGGTGCCTCAAAACTCGAAGATCCTGTTTCAAAGACGAGGACAGCCACTACCCCACCTTACAGGTGCGGGAACTGAGGGTGGGCAGTGACCTGCCCAGGTTCCCAGAGAGAGAGTCCTGTCGGCTGCTCAGTGAGAGAGGCCAGACACAAAAGGCCACACACAGCCAGGTGCGGTAGCTCACGCCTGTGATCCCAGCCACGTGGGAGGCTGAGGCAGGAGGATCGCTAGAGCCCGGAAGTTTGAGACCAGCCTGGGCAACATAGTGAGACCCTAAAACAAACAAACAAACAAACCAAAGAAGCAAAAAGACCACATAGTATCTGATTCCGTTTATATGAACTGTCCAGAACAGGCAGATCCACAGAGACCGGACGTGGATTCATGGGTGCCAGGGGCCGGGGGACTGGGGGCGATAGTTAAACGGTAGGAGGTTTCTTCTGAGGCTGGTGAAAATGTCCTAAAGCTGACCGTGGCAATGGTCACGCAACTCTGAGAGGATCCTACAAACTGCTGGACTGTACACTTTGAGCGAGTGGCTTGTGAATCACGTCTCAATCAAACTGCTGAAAGGTAAAAATAGTAACGATGACACGCACGCACAGGCAGGCAGGTCTCAGCCCTGGGCCTGCCGACTGCAGCTCTCTGAGCCCCGAGGGCGCCAGGCCCAGTGGGCAGCAGTGGATGAGGTTGGGGAAACTGAGGCTGGAGTTGGCAAGAGAGCAGCACTCACAATTTGAGAACGCTGGCTGGGTGCCCATGGTGGGCTCGCCAGATCTGGCAAGGACTGACGCCCATCACCCTCCCCCACACCTGGAGGGGAAACCGAGGGTCAGAGTGGGCCGTTGGGGGGCCCAGGCTGGCCCTGGGAGCAGTTGGTGGCAGAGGCCTTGGGCAACTTCCCGTGTTCCTGCCGGGCGGGGCTGGGCCTGGGCAGGCCGGGCGTTGCCAAGCGCCTGGGTATAAAGGTGGCCGCTGCCCCAGCCACTGAGCTGACCCACCATGCCCCCTCTCAGACTGCTGGCCCTGCTGGCTGGCCTGCTGGCATCCTCGAGGGCCGGTGAGCACCCATCTTTGCCAGGCATCCTGTGGCCGAAGGCAGGGGCCTGGGTGGGAGGGACTGGCCGGCCCAGCTCCTGTACCCCAGGACTCAAGGCACAGAGACGGAAAGCGACCTGGCCCAGGCCACACAGCCAGCGTGGCCCTGGACAGCCCCGGGTGGGCGTGTGGACTGGGGGCGCCACCTGTCCTCTTGTGTACGGAGCAGGGGGGAGGGGGAGGGTGGGGTGTGCCCCGTGGCCCCATTGGGTGGATGTGGGGGCTGAAGCTGGAGCTTCCAGCACCTGCCCCCCACACTGTGGGGGGGCTCTCGGGGGTCTTCAGAGCTGCCTCCCCTGCCCCGGCCCAGGCTCGACACCCTTCGTGGGCATCGTGGGTGGCCGGAAGGCCAGGCCCCTCGAGTTCCCGTTCCTGGCCTCGCTGCAGAACGAGGGGAGGCACTTCTGCGGGGGCGCCCTGATCCACCCCGGCTTCGTGCTGACCGCGGCCAGCTGCTTCCGCAACCTGTGAGGGGGCCGGGGGTCGGGGGCTCCGGGACGCGGAGGGCGTCCCAAGGGTCCCGGCTCCTCTTCCGTAAAAGGAGGGCAGGTGGGGGGAGGAGGGAGGCTGGCGATCACGACGCGCCCTCAGGCACCAGGCCCGGAACGCGCCCTGCTCCCCGGCTGCCCCCAGCCCGGTGTCCCCGCTCTGCCCCTGCTGCCCTCAGGAACCCCGGCGCGGCCACGGTGGTGCTGGGAGCCTACGACCTGAGGCGGCGGGAGCGATCCCGGCAGACCTTTGCCATCAGGAGTATCAGCGAGAACAGATACGACCCCCAGGAGAACCTGAACGACCTGCTGCTGCTGCAGGTCCGCAGGGGTGGGGCAGGGGGGCGACACCACGGTCCACTCTCTGGCCCCCCGCGGTGGACGCTGAAGTTGTTTCCAAATGCGTCCGTGCATCTCCCTCTCTCACAAACGTTTCTCCATCTGAGGGGTATAAAATGGCTGGACCAAGTTACCCTCCCCTCCTCCAGCAGAGCTAAAAACTGCTGTTTCCCCCCCGTCTTCACTGACGCTCAGTATTATGATTTTTTAAATTTTTTTTTGCCAGTCGCGACGGTGGAACCAGTACCCGGTTGTTTTGTTTGCACTTTCTGGGCAAGTCCTTTTACCGTAGGGTCTTGTTTTATCCTCTTAACACTGGCAGGGTAGGAATTACTTATTATTCTTTTTCTATGGGGGAGGAATGAGAGGCCCAGAGAGGTAAAGTGACTTTGCCAGGGTCCCACGGCAGGTTCCCGCCCCCCAGCTGGGATTTGAACCCAAAGCACTAACACACCAGAATTCATGTTGCTGACTCTCCTGCTCCCAGTGTGGGTCCACGAGGCTCTAGTCCCATTCCACCCTCCCCTGACTCAGTTTCCCTCCCCAGCTGGAACGCGAGGCCAACCTCACCAGCAATGTGGCGCTGCTGCCGCTGCCCCCACAGAACGCCGTGGTGGAAGCCGGCACCAGCTGCCAGGTGGCCGGCTGGGGAAACCGCCGGAATGGGGGGCGCCTCTCCCGCTTCCCAAGAGTTGTGAACGTGACGGTGACCCCGGAGGACCGGTGCCGCCCCAACAACCTGTGCACTGGTGTGCTCACCCGCCGGGGCGGCATCTGCCAGGTACCGGCCAGGGTGGGCCTGGTATCCGTGGGCTTCTCGTGGTGGGAGGAGGGGGTGTTGAGAGGTAATGAGCTCCACTTGGTGGGAGAAAGCAAGTGCAGGCCAAGGGAGGCATGGCGGGTGTGGGGCTCAGGACGGAACATTTTAACAGCATGAGAAACAGTCTTTATTAAACACCTCCTGTGTGCCAAGTCCTGTGCTGGGAGGAGCAGGGCCTGCACTTCTCGAGTTCTCAGACCTCAGGGTGGGGGAGGGGCCTCCTGAGCCAGCCTGAGGGTGCCAGGAAGTTCCTGGAGGGAACTGGCCCAAAATTGCGTTAGGAGGCCGGGCGCCGTGGCTCACGCCTGTAATCCTAGCACTCTGGGAGGCCGAGGTGGGCGGATTGTTTGAGCTCAGGAGTTCGAAACCAGCCTGAGCAAGAGTGAGACCCGTCTCTACTAAAAATAGAAAGAAATTAATTGGACAACTAAAAATATATAGAAAAAATTAGCTGGGCATGGTGGCGCATGCCTGTAGTCCCAGCTACTTGGGAGGCTGAGGCAGAAGGATCGCTCGAGCCCAGGAGTTTGAGGTTGCTGTGAGCTAGGCTGACGCCATGGCACTCACTCTAGCCTGGGCAACACAGTGAGACTCTGTCTCAAAAAAAAAAATAAAAAAAATAAAAAAAAAAAATTGCATTAGGAGTTACCCAGGCACAGGGTGGTGAGAAAGGCATGTGCAAAGGGCCTGGGGTTGGAACAGTGTTTGTGAGTTCCGGGGGGGGGCAGCAAGGAGGATCAGTGGTCCCGGGGTGGGAGGAAGCAGGGACGTTGGGCTCCCTGGGGATGCCCTGACACTCCTGCCATCTGGGCAGGGTGATGGGGGCACCCCCCTCGTCTGCAATGGCCTGGCGCACGGTGTAGCCTCCTTCTCCCCGAATCCCTGTGGTAAGGGCCCTGACTTCTTCACCCGCGTGGCGCTCTTCCGAGAGTGGATCGACAGTGTTCTCAACAGCCCTGCTCAGGGGCTGGCCTGAGCCCAGCCTGACCGCCACTCCATGTATGTTCTGTGCTCACATCCTGTGGCCCTTCCTGTGTTCCCCATGCCTCCGGGGGGCCCCCCATGCACGCCGGGCCTGCGTGGTTATGGCTCTAATAAAGAAGCTGTTCTCACCTTGGCTCCTGAGTTCTGCATCCCTAGGGTGGGTGGGGCCGGGGCGGGTGTCAGGGGATGCCCTGTGGGCTCCAGGGAGGGGTTGATGGCTCCTCGAGGGCATTGGGCACAGACACTGGCTGAATCCCCCCAGCCCTGAGAAGTAGGGACTGTCGTTATCTCCTCTCGACAGAGGCCAAGGCTTAGAGAAGTTATGTGACTTACCTGAGGTCATACAGCTAATGTGGGCTTTGGACCCAAATCCGTGAGATTCTGGGCCCCCTCAGCCACTTCTCATTTTGGTGGAGAATCTATTGCGCAGCCCTGTGGGCAAAGCCAGAAAACACGAGAAGCCAGGAAAAAATATTCACCACTTGGATCTCATTGGCTAATGGGCCTAATATAGAGAGAGCTAAAATGTGAATATCTAATAATAAATATAATTGCATATATAAATAGACAATAAATGCAATTATTTAATATATCACATATGATTTTATTAGACTAAATAAAATGTTTTTATTAACATAAAAGTTTTAAATATTATATAGAATATACAACATAAAAGAACTATAATATATAAAGAGCTCCTAAAAATCAATAAGAAATAATAATAATAGCCTGGTAGTGAAAAAATGGGTAAAGGGTGGAAACAGACAGTTCACAGTAAAATCACACAAGGCTCTTGAAGATGTCAAAATACCTTCACTCATCCTTTGAGAAGTGCAAACGAACCCCAGAGATTCCATTTTTTTAACCCACGGGATGTGTGAAACCAGGATGCTACAGCAGGGATGCGGGTGCCCATGCCCAGAGAACTGTGTCTAAGAAAGTACATGCATTTTTTACTCTGAGCTGAGCCCTTACCCCCACACCCTGGTCACCTCAAACCATCCTAACTGGTGAGGGTGCAAGATTAACTCCTGCCACGTGGCCGGGAGAAGAGATACTAGAAACTGTCAGTGTACAGGAAAGACCACAAAACCCACAAGGTCTGGCTCACTGCTGGGGGTATCGCACAGCTGTGTACAAGACTGGGGTGGCTCCCTGAGCTTGGATCGGGGAGGTCTTCAAGGGGCCATGGAGAGGTGGAGAGAAGCCCAGAACAGAACAGAGAAGGAGAGGGAGACGTTCGCGTTTCCTGCTTGCACAAACAATCCTCAGAAATGTCTGTTTCCGTGGGATGCAGGAACGGGGCTGTTGGGGCAGGGATGCTGGTCAGCCTTTCTGTCTTTCCAAGGAGACGTTTTATACATACAGTCACGCCCCCGTAACAACGCTTGGTCAAGGACAGATCGCATCTACACGGTCCCATCAGATTATAATACCTTATTCTTACTGTGCCGTTTCTAAGTTCAGATAGGTTTTTTTTGTTTTTTTTTGTTTTGAGACAGGGTCTCCCTCTGTTGCCCAGGCTGGAGTGCCGTGACGTCATCACAGCTCACTGTAGCCTCCAACTCCTGGGCTCAAGCGATCCTCCTGCTTCAGCCTCCCGAGTAGCTGGGACTACAGGCGCCACTATGCCCGGCTAATTTTTCTATTTTTAGTAGAGACAGGGTCTTGCTCTTGCTCAGGCTGGTCTCGAACTCCTGAGCACAAGTGATCCTCCTACCTTGGCCTCCCAGAGTGCTGGGATTACAGGCATGAGCCACTGCGTCCGGCCCCTCGTTCCTTTTCGTGGCTGAGTGATATTCCACGTGTGGATGGACCACGTTGGGTTTATCCATCCGTTGGTGGACACTTGAGTTTTTCCACTTTTTGGCTGTTGTGAATCTGCTGCTGTGAACGTTCGTGTGCAGGTTTTCGTGTGAACGCCTGTTTTCGATTCTTTTGGGTCTATACCCAGGAGTGGAATTTCAGGGTCATAATGGGTCCTGTTCTACAGAAGGGGAAACTGAGGCCTAGAGAGGAAGGTCAGTGGCTCAGGGGTCTGGAGCTCAGAGACGTCAAGCCACTGCCTGTTCCTTGTTCAGATGGGGAAACTGAGGCCCGACATGGGACTGTGGTCCAGGGCTTGTGGTCCCACCAGCTCAGACAGGAGGGCCCCCCACTGGGGTGCAGTCTCAGGCCCTCCAGCAGGGATCCGGGTCTCAGGGTCCCATTGGCGCCCAGCTGCCGCGTGAGCATGGCAGGCCCTGCCCTCCCCAGGCCTTGGACTCTGGGGACCAGGATGGGCCCCACCACAGACACCCCCACCCCACCCCCCGCAGGCCCCGCCACCGTGTCCTCTGGAGTCCTTCCGCCTGAGCGGGGTGCTCAGGCTAAAACCCGGCAGCTCTGTTCGTCTCACCACCCGCGGCACTCAATGCTCTCTTGTGAGGCTTTAAGTTTTTCGAATTCCCAGCACACAGTGTGAAATACCCGGGTGGGCTTGCAAATTACGGGGCGGGGTGATGGAGGAGGTGCAGGTGGACAGGCCTGGGGGCCACGTCTGGAGACCTCGAGTCAGCACGAAAACACACCCGCTGCGAGGGCTGAGCCGTCCCGCATGGAACAGACGTCTTCCCGTCTCTCAAGGAAAGAGAGGAAGAAAAGAGACTGAGAGGCAGAGACAGAGACAGAGACAGAGAGAGACAGAGAGACAGAGACATCGCAGGCCAGAGCCCTCCCGCCCTCCCTGCCCAGGTCTCCCCTCTGTCTCCCAGGGGCCCAGGCCACCCCACCCGTGACCCCCAGCCCCGCAGCCATTGCCAGTTGCGACACCCACAGTTGGCGCAGGAAGGGGCTGAGGCCGCAGCTTCCTGCCCGACCCCCATAGGGTTCTGGGGACCCTCCCTTTACAACCCCCCAACCAATCCCTCCCCTCAGGAGGCCCCCCGCCGAGGCACCCAGCTGGGAGTGGTGACAAGTGGCCAGCGAGGAAACAGATCCTGAAGGGAAAAAATGTGCAAAGTAGGAGATCTCGCTTCGGAGCAGCTCTCCCAGCAACGCGGGCATCTGCCTGAGCTAGCAGTTGGTGTGCGGGTGTTTCCTTCCTCCTTCCTCCCTCCCGTCTTCCTTCCTTCCTCCCGTCCTCCCTCCTTCCTCCCTCCCTTCAACAGCTTCATTGAAATATACCTCATATACTGTACGATTCACCCGTTTAATAATTCAGTGGCATTTATTTATTTTATTTATTTTTAGAGACAGGGTTTCACTCTGTCGCCCAGGCTGGAGTGCAGTGGCATCATCATAGCTCACTGCAGCCTCCAGCTCCTGGGCTCAAGTGATCCTCCTGCCTCAGCCTCCTGAGTAGCTGGAACTACAGGTACCACCACGCCTGGCTAATTTTTCTATTTTTTGTATAGATGGGGTCTCACTATGTTGCCCAGGCTGGTCTTGAACTCCTGGGCTCAAGCCATCCTCCCACCTCAGCCTTGCAAAGTGGCATTTGATACATTAACAGAGTTGTGCAACCATCACCACTATCCAATTCAGAACATTCCATCGTTCCAAAAGGAAGCCCTGTCTCCATCAGCAGTCACTCCCCAGCCCCTCCCCAGCCCCTGGCAACCACAAATCCACATCCCATCTCTGGATCTGCTTGTTCTGGACGTTTCCTATAAATGGAGTCTCACACTGTGTGTCCTTCTGTGTCTGGCGTCTCTCACTGAGCATGATGTCCTCAAGGTCCTTCCACGCTGTGGCCTGTGTCAGAGCCTCGTCCCTTTCTGTGGCTGAGTGATGTTCCACGTGTGGACAGACCATGCTGTGTGTATCCGCTCACCTGTCAATGGACACAGGGTTATCATGCTCGCATTTGTGTTGGGTGGTTTGACCCCTGTGAGGTGGGACTGTTCTCACCATCCCCATGTGACAGGCGGGGAAACCGGAGCTCAGAGAGGTGGAGCTTCCAGCCTAGAATCGCAAAGCACAGCAGGATTCAGGCCCAGGGTGTGGCGCTGGAGCCCTGGGTGCAGCTGCCCACGTCCCCTGCAGGGGAAGCCCAGAAGTGAGGCAGCTCCGAGTGCTCAGCTATCGCGAGAGAAGGGGGTGCCCGCCGTGACAATAACACCAGCGACAGCGATGGCAATACCTGGAGGGCTGGACTCGCCCCCACCGAGAGCCTGGCACGTCCCCAAAATCTAATCCCTGGAACCTCCCCTTTTTGCTGTGATGGAGGCTCTGGCACCATCATCACCCGCCTTTACAGGTGGGGAAACCGAGGCCCAGGAGGCCAAACATCTGGTCCCAGCTCAAGCTGACTGACTGGGGAGACGGCTGGGACGTTTCTGTTGAAATAAGAATAAACAGTTGATGGCCGGGCACGGTGGCTCACGCCTGTGATCCCAGCACTCTGGGAGGCCGAGGCGGGAGGATCCCTTGAGCCCAGGAGTTCGAGACCAGACAAAGGGCAGCTGGTGAGATTCAAAGGGCCTGTGCATGAGGCAACCGCTGTGAACCATTTGCTCCCCAGCTCCAATCACGGCCCCTCGGTTGTGTAAGATGACGACATTCGGGGAAGCCGGGGACGCTAATCCGGGAACCCTTCGGACCATTGTTAGTGTGGAAAAGTCTCAGAACGAAATGTCAGAAAACTTTATTTTTTGGTCCCCGAATTCGGTGAGCTCTTCCCCCCACTCTGTTTCTGTAGGTTTAAGCTTTTCATAATGACAAGTCAGTTATGAATAAATGAATATCTCCTCTGCGCCTGGGTTTGTCCCCCCGGCACTGCGGACACTGGGGCTGGGCTGTCCTCCGTGGTGGGGCCGTTGTGGCCACTGTAGGTGCTGAGCAGCGCCCCTGCCCCCACCCCCCCACGCCAGGATCTCCCCCAGTGTGACAACCACAAGTGTCCCCAGATATGGCCCAGTGTCCCCTGAGGTTGCAGGGTCACCACTGTAGTGAGAACCACTGCCTTGTAAGAAAAAATGAATCCTCAAGACAAAAGCTGGGGAGAAAGGTGTTTCTGTGGGGTCCCAGGTGGGGAACTGCGGGGACACATGGGGCTCTGGTCCCCCACCTTTTCCTGGTTCCCCAGCCCTGTCCCCAGCCGAGTCGGCGTCCTAGTGGTTTCCAGCTCAACCTGATGGGGATGTTCGATGCTTCCTTTTGTCCGTCTGCAGCATGGGTCAGCCTGTCAGCTGTTCTTAAAAGCCTGGCCCGGGGCTCTGGCCGAGCACTGGTCATCCTGGGACACCCAGTTTGCAGATGAGGATTCACAGACGCAGGCACCACGTCCTACTTTGTGGGGCCACAGGGACTTCCTGGGTGCAGGCGTCTCTTTGGGGGAGGCAGGGGGGCATGCGTCACGCCAGGGCCATGGCCACACTGCCCACTTGTCCGGGAAACCCCGGCCTGGCTTGGGCTGCAGCAAGCGTCCCCTGCCCCCAAAGCCCAAAGTCCCTGCATGTTCCCCAGAGTCTGGATGTGACCCCTAAACTCCCTGCGGCCCCCAAGGTAGAAGGAGGAAGGGGGGCACTGGCCCAGCCATGGGGCAACTGCAACGGCCTCCCCTCCTCATGGGCGGGCAGGAGGCGCAGCCCCACTCGCGGCCCTACGTGGTGTCCCTGCAGGTGCGCGGCACCCGGGGCAGCCACTTCTGCGGCGGCACCTTGATCCACCCGAGCTTCGTGCTGACCGCCGCGCACGGCCTGGAGGACATGTGAGCGTGCGTGCGCAGAGGGCGGGCCGCGTGGGGTGGGGGGGGGTCTCGTCGCCCCTCCCTCCAAACTGGACCTGGGGCAATGCGGGACAGGGTTGTGCGGGGGCCAGAAGGGTGTCCCCTGGGGCGCAGTCTCCAAGGGAGGGGCCTGTGGTGGGGCTGGGGCGACAGGGGACACCCACAGAAGAAGGAGCCCTCCACCCCGCAGCCCCGCCCACGTGGTGAATGTAGTGCTTGGAGCGCACAACCTGCAGACACCGGAGTCCACGCAGCAGCAGCTCGGGGTCACTGAGGTGTTCCAGCACAACTACGACGCTGAGAACCACGTCAACGATATTCTTCTCATCCGGGTGGGTGCTGGGGGCCCGGGGGTCGGAAGGGAGAGCCAGCCGGGGTCCTGGGACCCCCCCCTTCCGTCCTTTAGCAAACATGTATCCAGCACCTACTGTATACACAGCTGGTCCCTGTTTTGTTAGAGACAGGGTCCCGCTCTGTCACCCAGGCTGGAGTGCAGTGGCGTCATCATAGCTCACTGCAACCTCCAACTCCTGGGCTCCAGTGATCCTCCCGCCTCAGCCTCTGGAGTAGCTGGGACTACAGGGGTGCGCCACAACACCCTGCTCGTTTTTCTTATTTTCTTGTAGAGATGGGGTCTCGCTATGTTGTCCAGGTTGGTCTCAAATTCCTGGGCCCAAGTGATCCTTCCACCTCAGCCTCAGGAGGCGCTGGGAGTGAGATGGCTCTGTGCCCCTGCTGTGCCCCACACCCCACCGGCCCCGTGCAGGGTCCCTCAGATGCCCTCATTTCCTCCAGCCTCCCCTCCCCCTCCCTGAAATGACCACCTCCCTCTATGGTTCACTGTTCTCTGCCATCCCGCTGACTTGCACTCGGCCGTCTTATTTATGGGGTCTTCCTAGCCCCCTCCCTCCCTAAAAGTCCAACTCCCCCAGAGGCAGAGGATTTTGTCTGTGCTGTTCACTGCTGGGCCCCTGGGTCTTAGAACAGGACTGGGCATACAGTTGGTGCTTGATAAGCGTTTTGTACATGAATGAATGCAACAGTGATGCACGCATCCAGGGGCGCCCAGGCAGAGGGAAGAGCACCTCGAGGGCCAGCAGAGGCATTCTGAAGCAGTGGGCGGTGCGGTAGGAGGGGCAGTCGGGTGGAGGGGCGCAGGGTCTCACGCCTGCCATGCTCTGCCGCAGCTCGACCGCCCCGCCAACCTCAGCGCTGAGGTCACCACAACCCAGTTGCCCCGGCAGGGTCAGAAGCTGCCCCAAGGCACCCAGTGCCTGGCCATGGGCTGGGGCCGCCTGGGCACCAGCGCCCCTACGCCCAGAGCCCTGCAGGAGCTTAATGTCACCGTAGTCACCTTCCTGTGCCGGCCGGAAAACGTTTGCACACTCGTCCCCCGACGCAGCGCCGGCATCTGCTTTGTGTGTACGCCCCCCCCCGCCTCCGCAGGGGCTGCCCTGGGACTGGGGGCCCCTGGGGACCATCCCATCCTGGGGAGGGCGGGCTGGGGCTTGAACCCCACCTCCCGGCCGTGCAGCTGCACTCTGTGCCTCGGTCTCCCCACCAGGAAGGCGGACACAGCCATCATGAGGATGCAGCGGGGGGTGGGCGCCCATGTTGCACTTGGCTGCCTTCGTGGGTCCGGGGACTCCCTGCGCCGGGTCCCTCTCGGACCTCGGAAGGTGCGGGTGCCCGGTCTGCCCTCGTTCTGGGGTCCAGGCATCCAGCAGGAGGCCCTACAGTGACCTCAGCCCCTCTCCCGTTCACACATCTTAGAGAAAATTCCAGACCGGAAGCATTTACCCACGGACAGTTTGGGGCCGCCCCCGCGCCCTGTGGCCGGCCCGGGTGGCCGACTGCTGCCCGCGCCCCCCCCCCCAGGGAGACTCCGGCGGCCCCTTGATCTGCAACGACACCCTCCAGGGCGTGGACTCCTTCGTGATCCGGGGATGTGCCAGCCGCCAGTTTCCCGACTTCTTCTCGCCGGTGGCGCTCTGCGTGAACTGGACCCACTCCGTGCTGCGTGAAGCGGGGGCGAGGGCAGCCCCGGAGCCGCGCGCAGCCACAGACCCGCTCCCGGGCACCGAGCCCAGGCCACGACGGCCCTAAAGGAGGAACTTCAGGCGGAGGCAGATCTTCACACCTCGCCCTGCGGAGGCAACAATAAAAGTTGAAACTCCCTCCGGCTCCTTCTGTCCTTCCCAGGTGGGGAGGGGTGGGGAGAGCTGCCCAGTGGCCCCCCGTGTCCGAGGCCCGGAACCCCAAACTCTGGGTGGAGGTGGGTCTCCCCACTGGGTGCCCACAGAGGTGCTTCTACCCAGCTCCACCAGTGTGGCCCCTGGGCAAGTTGCTACTCATCTCTGTGCCTGTTTCCTCATCTGGAAAATGCAGTCAGTCCAGACGTTCCCTAGCACTGTCGCGGTCTCCACTCTGACCCTCGGCGCTCCGGCTCTGTCTCTCCCCGCCCGGGGGGCTCCTTGAGGACCAGGCTGTTGTAACACCGGGTGGGCAGGACAGACCTGGGGAAGCACCTGGGGCCTGTGGGGCTCCTGGTCCAGCCAGGGGCAGGTGGGAGGGCTGCCGGGGGGCTTCCTGGAGGAGGTGGCGATTCCTGAGTTGAATATCAAAGTGTGAATCAGGGCTGCCAGGCAGGGCCACAGAGAAAGCAATAGCCTGAGTCGGAGCGAGCTTGGGGTGCGAGGAGCAGCGGGACAGGCAGCGAGGGTGGGTGGAGCGAGGGGGTGGGGAGGAAAGGCGGTGGAGGCGGGGACACCGGAGCATGCAGGGCCGCTGGGGCCGCCTTGATGACATCAGCAATGAGCGTGGACTGTTTCTCAGGGGAAGGGTAGGCAGTGGGGAAGTCCCCGCTGGTGGCAGCCTGAGAAATGAACTGGGGTGGACCCAGAAGGGAGGTCTGAGGAAAGAGGCAGGGGTCGCAGGCCAGCTGTGGAGAAGGGGGAGTGACCGCAAGAATGGGGCGCCGACTTGCTCCAGGACTCACCAGGAGATGGAAGGCAGCTCCTTTCTTATTGATTTACTCTGCTGCCACCTGGTGGCAGCGTACCAATGCAAGCAGGCAGAACACACAGGCTTGTCCCCCTTTCAGTTCTTTCAAACCTCAACCGCCCGCCCAGCAGAGGTGTCTTACCTACAGCGGCAGCGAAAGGAGCAGACCTGTGCAGCGGTGTGGCTGAATCTCGGGAAACGTATGCCGCTCAGTGTCTGGAGATGCCAGGAATGCCATAGCGGTTTCTATAAAAGACTCAGAGGGACCTTTTGGTGCCCGCCATGGGGGGTAAATAAGGTTTGTTGGGGGGATGTTGGAGTGAGCCCACTGATTGGAACAGGAAGACCCACAGCAAACCCAGTTTTCTGTGGGTAGGAGCCCATGAGCATGTAAAAGGTCATTGAGAGGAAAGTTCTGGAAGGAAGTGACCTGGGAGAGAGAGTCAAGTTTATTTTCTTACTGTGACGTAACTTAGAACGAGCACACGCCTCTAAATTATAAGCTCAGTGACTCTACTTTCTATTTATTTATTTATATTTATTTATTTACTTATTTTTTTGAGACAGAGTCTCACTCTGTTGCCCGGGCTAGAGTGAGTGCCATGGCGTCAGCCTCGCTCACAGCAACCTCAAACTCCTGGGCTCAAGCGATCCTTCTGCCTCAGCCTCCCTAGTAGCTGGGACTACAGGCATGCGCCACCATGCCCGGCTAATTTTTTCTATATATTTTTAGTTGTCCAGATAATTTCTTTCTATTTTTTTTCAGTAGAGACGGGGTCTCGCTCTTGCTCAGGCTGGTCTCGAACTCCTGAGCTCAAACAATCTGCCCGTCTCGGCCTCCCAGAATGCTAGGATTACAGGCGTGAGCCACCGCGCCCAGCCAGTGACTCTATTTTTTAAATCGACACATGAGGAACAGCATGACATTTCAATACATGTCTACAATGTGTAACAATCAAGTCAGGGTAGTTAGCATGTCCCTCACCCCAAACATTTATCATTCCTGATATTCGAAGCTCAATGACTCTTTACATATGGATAGCTCCCCACTCCAATCTTAGAACTTCCCCAGCCTTGCAGAAGCCACCATACACCCCTTGCAGCCTATGCCACCCCCGTGGCTAACACATCCCACCTTCCTTGAGATATTAGTTAGTGGTTCACAAACCCTCAAAGACAGTGTTGTCTTACCCAAGAACTTTACAAACGGTAACTGGTTTAATCTTTGAGACAATTCCAGGAGATGGAGCTTATTATTCTATCTTCCGTTTTATGGAGAAGGAAACTGAGTCACAGAGATGTTCATTTAGGGACCTCAAGTTAGACAGCGGTCGAGTGGCCGCACCAGAACCAGGATATGAACCCAGAGTCAACACAGTATGTGTGAACAGAGCATGCAGGTGGTGCTCAGTAAGCGCAGCTGCAGTTAAGTTTAGTCTCCCTGCCGGAGGCCAAACCCCCATAAAAACATGATCTCCTCCACTCTGCCCCTCCCCCTGGACTCGAAACAGGGTTGTGTATACAGCAGGAGCTAACTAAGTGCTCTATGGTGATTTTAAGGCAGCAGGGTGGGGACCCCGCCAGAAAGGGAAGGCAGCGAGACCAGTTACTGTGCGTCTGACCAAGCTAGGGAGGAAGGGCAGACACAGATTGAGCGCCTGCTGGGTGCCAGGCTCTGGGAGAGAAGGGCAATTGTCCCCACTGGAGAGAGATGGGGATTCACCTGCCTGTGGTCACACATCGGGACCCCCAAGGACAATCTGGACTCCAGCCCTGGCCCAGGCTCCAGGTGCCCCTGGGGCGCCCCCACCCCACTGTTCCTGGAGCCTGGTCCGTTGGTTCCCTCCCCCTCACCTCCTCCCGGGGCCTGGAAGACGTTGCTTCTTGCAACAGTCTCAGCCAGGCGGTTGCAGCTCCAGAGTCCTGGGGGACTCAGGAAGGGGAACCAGGGAGTCGGGCCATGGAGGTGGGGGGCTGGGCCCCGGGAACCCTGTCCCCATCGTCGGGTCTCCAGGTCTCCACCAGTCCCCCAGGTAGAAGCTCTCAGGCTCAGGTGGAGATGCAGGGTCCACCTCCTGGCCTGGCCAGGGGCTCCTTCTCCAGCACCCCGCCACGGCCACCAGCCAGGACACTGCCTCAGGTGGGCAGGGGGTTGGCCAGCCTCAGTGAGGACAGGAGTGGGAGGGCGTCTTTCTCAGAACCTCAGCTGGTATCTGGAGACCAACTGTGGCCCTGAGTGGGAGTGAGTTCCCCATTGTGAGCAGCAACCAAAGGGAGGTGGGCAGCAAGGCTGGAGCCAGAGGCAGCTGCAAATCCCAGGGACTTGGGTTAAAATCGCAGCTCATGGGGGAGGCCTTTGATGTGCCTCAGTTTCCTCATCCCGAATGGGGAGCCGGCAGTCCTCTGGCACAGCACCCCTCTGATGTGTCGGGGCAGTGCTGGGTACACCGTGAACGCTTGACACAGTTGTGTGTTGCCATTATCAAAGTACCCTGGGTAAACTGAGGCACATGGGGCCTGGGGGGACCCAGTCAAAGTCCCTCAGGTCTAGGTTTGCCAGGTTTAGAAAAATACGGGCTGCCCAGTTTAATCTGTGTGTTAGAGAAACAATGACTAGTTTCGTACGCGAGTTTATCCCATACAACATTTGGGACACATGCTAAAAATATGCTGTTTCTCTGACGTTCACATTTAATTGCGTGTCCTGACTCGTGTCTGGTGGCCCCGCTGGAGCCACCCCCAGCCTCGTCACAGCCCTCCCCCTCTCGGCACCCCCTTGTGCCCTGGGGAGGAAGTGGGGGCGCCGGCTGGCCGTGGGGCAACTGCAACGGCCTCCCTGCGGCGGGCTATAAGAGGGGCCGGGTGGGCCCGGCAGGGCAGAGACCCTGGAGCCCTGCCCACCATGACCCTCAGCTGCTGCCGACCCTCCAGCCTTGCCATGGTCACCTCTGTCCTGCTGGCCTTGCTGCTGGGTGGTGAGTGGGCCCACACGTCCCTTCTCCCGCTTGTCCATCTGTCCCCGGGTGTCCGTTCCCACCTCCCCATTGTGTGCTCCACCAGGGCAGCCCCCTCATCCTACGGGGAGGCCACAGCTGGGACAAGGAGACCAAAAGAGGAGACTGAGGTTCCAAGTGAGGAAGCTACCACCAGGAGCTCAGAGCCAGGGTTTATAAACCTGGGGACACTGGGCACCCTGTGGGGGCTCAGCAGCCTGGTTCAAGCCCAGATAGGACTGTGCCCCGGCCGGGGGGGACCATGCGCAGGCCCCTTCGCTTCTCTGTGCCTCAGTTTCCTTATCTGGGCAACAGGGGCGTGAACAGCCCTGGCCCCTGCATGCGCTCCCTGTGGGGATTCAGGGGGCTTCCCTGCAGGTGCTCACCGCCCCCTACCCTTGCGTGTCCCCAGGCCCCGCCCTGGCCTCCGAGATCGTGGGGGGCCGGCCAGCCAGGCCCCACGCGTGGCCGTTCATGGTGTCCCTGCAGCAGCGCGGAGGCCACTTCTGCGGCGCCACCCTGATCGCCCCCAACTTTGTCATGTCTGCTGCGCACTGCGTGAACGGCATGTGAGTGGCGGTGCGCGCATGTCCTTCTCCCACCCTCGGTTTCCGCGACAGTGAGGCGCGGGGGCTGGGATGGGGGAGACTCCTCCTGGGCCCCCGGCCCCCAGGGCCCCCGGGTCACCTCCTCCCCACCGCTCCTCGGCCGCAGGAACTTCCGGTTGGTGCAGGTGGTGTTGGGCGCGCACGACCTGCGGCAACGGGAGTCCACCCGGCAGATGTTCAGCGTCCGGAGGGTCTTTGAAAACGGCTTCGATCCCATAAACTTGAGCAATGACATCGTGATCCTCCAGGTGCCAGCGGGCGGGCGGGCGGGCAGGGATGCGGCGCAGGTGCAGGTGTAAGATGGGGACAAGCCCCCAGAGGGCTGCGGAGAGACAGAGTGAGGCAGCCGGGGAAGCTGGGAGCAGTTGTCAATCAACAAACCGGGGCTGGTATTATCTGTGGCCCTCGGGTCAGGGCCCTGTGGCCCAGGGCAGGGACAGCCCCTAGTCTCTGGGAAGTGGCGGGAGACTGGAGAGAGAAACTGCTCCAGTCCCACCCTCTCCACTTGCCAAGTCATGGGTCTCCACCGGAAAGGTTTTTTTTTTTTGGTTTTTTTTTTTTTGAGACAGAGTCTCACTCTGTTGCCCTGGCTAGAGTGCCGTGGCGTCAGCCTAGCTCACAGCAACCTCAAACTCCTGGGCTCAAGCGATCCTCCTGCCTCAGCCTCCAGAGTAGCTGGGACTACAGGCATGTGCCATGCCCGGCTAATTTTTTCTATATATTTTTAGTTGTCCGATTAATTTCTTTCTATTTTTAGTAAAGACGGCGTCTCACTCTTGCTCAGGCTGGTTTCGAACTCCTGAGCTCAAACAATCCGCCCGCCTCGGCCTCCCAGAGTGCTAGGATTACAGGCGTGAGCCATCGTGCCCGGCCTCCACCAGAAAGGTTTAAAAAGAGAGTCTGATCATCATTCGTGTTGCCCATAGCGTGTTGTATTAAGCACCTGCTGTTTATTGCACTCAAGCCACATCCAGGGACAGCCCCCAGCAATGTCCTGAGCCGCTGTGGGCATTCCCCACTTTACCAGTGGGGAAACTGAGGCTCAGGGCATAGGGGGAGCAGTTGCAGGGTGGGTTTCTTTTTCCAAAAGATCCCAGAACCATGGTAGAGGCTGAGACGGGGAAACTGAGGCTCAGAGAGGGAAGGGCCACCACCCACTGCCCCACGTGACACTCTAGTGCTCCGGCCCACTTGTCACAGCTCAACGGGTCGGCCAGCATCAACGCCAATGTGCAGGTGGCCAGGTTGCCGGCCCAGGACCGTGGCGTGGGCAACGGGACACGGTGCCTGGCTATGGGCTGGGGCCGGCTGGGCACGCACCGGCCACCGCCCAGCATCCTGCAGGAGCTCAACGTGACAGTAGTGACCGCCCGCTGCAACAACCGCGCCAACGTGTGCACACTCGTGAGGCGCCGGCAGGCCGGCATCTGCTTTGTACGTACCCTGCACTTCCCCGAGCTCCCCACCTCACCCCCCGCCCGGGCTACAGCAACAGGGCCTGCGGCCAGACCCCAGGAAGGACTTCCCAACCCTGAAGGGTGGTGGGTGGGCAGGAGGCCTTGCAGTCCCGCCTCCCAACCCTGTCTGCCTCTGCAGGGAGACTCCGGTGGCCCCCTGGTCTGCAACGGGTTGGTGCAAGGAATTGACTCCTACATCCGGGGAGGCTGTGGCTCTGGGTTCTACCCAGACGCCTTTGCCCCAGTGGCACAGTTCATAAACTGGATCGACTCCATCATCCGCCGCTCCGGGGACCACCCCCTTCCCCACCCCAGAGACCCTGCTAGCAGGACCCACTAAGAAGGGCTGCCTTGGTCGCCAGCAGCCTGGCACAATAAAAGTGTTTGTAGGATGTGTCTGGTGTTCATTGTCTGTGCAATCGAGTGTTAAAATGGCAGTAGGATGTCTTGGGCATCTCTCGAGTACGCCGCCACCAGGTGGCAGCAAGTCAGGTCATTGGGACAAGAAGTGTGTTCCTTCTCCACATTCTACAAAAGGACGCCAGAGGCCACGTCTGGTTTCCGTCCTATAAAATCCACTTTCAGGTAATTAAATCCACGTGGCAGGCATGAGAACAAGAAGCCATGTAGCAGGTGTGTGCAAGCGTCCCACCCTCTCTTCAGCCCTCGGGGCAGGTCCTGTCAGTGTCCCCATTTCGTAGATGGGGATGCAGAGGTGCAGAGAGGTGTAAAGCCATGGCCAGGAGCCAGGATTGGGGTTTCCCAGGCCTGGGTTCGAGCCATGGCTCTGGGACTCTGGGGAGTCTGTTGTTTCTCTGAGCCTGTTTTCTTGTGAGGAGGACCAGATGCCACCAGGGCAGGCGTCAGGTCCTGGGGGACGTAGGCGAGCCCTTTTTCTACCTCCTCGGCCCGTTTCCTCGGGGGCCACAGTGGAGACGGGGGCTGACGTGGCCCCAGGCTCACAGTCAGCAGGCAAAGAAATGTCCCCTTGGTCCCCACAAGTTCAGAAAAGACTTCCCTCTCTGCTTCCTGGCCCCAAAGTCTGTCCCGCTGGAACTCGACAACCCAGGTCCCGCCCAGGGGCCTTTGCCTATGCTGTTCCCTGTGCCTGGCCTGCCCTTCCTGTAGGCTTAGCCCCCTTTATCCCATCTCCCCGCAAGTGCCAGCTGCTCAGAGGTGACCCTCTGCCCCAGGCTGCCTTTTCCACTTAGTAACACATCCCCAGGGCTTTCCACGTCAGCACGGCATCTGGGGAAGTTTGGGGTTATTTATCGGACCATCCCTTCTTGCTGGGCTCCTGGGTCATTTCCACGTTTAGTTGCAATTTCGAACATTCCTAGTTGAATAATCTGGCCTCCAAAACCTAAAGGGCTTTTGTTCAGAGTTTCTGGTTTTAATAAGGAAACATGAGGATCTTATAAATCGCATTTGTTATGCTATTTTCTGTTCTTCTCTGTAGGTATGAAATAGTCCACAGTGAAGAGAAAAGAAGCAGAAGGTGGTCACTGTGCACTGTCCCTGCTGGGCACATCCGAGGTCCTCTGCACGTGGCACTCCATCCTTCTGGTCCCAGCACCCCCATCCCACAGGTCCACGAGATGTGGACCCACCATCCTCACCTCACCGAGGGCCACGTGACCCAGGTTCTGTGAGTCAGAACCTGCCCACAGTGCTTCATTTGGGAGGGAGCATGTGATCCAAGTTGGCCAATCAGAGGCAACTCCAAGACTTTGGCTGGAGTGATGGGGAATTTTAGGAGGGGCCCACTGAGCCACCAGGGTGAGCCTGGGGTCCCTGGGGCCACAATGGGGTAGGCTGGTGAGGATAGAAGCCATCGAAGAGGAAAAGAGAAACCAGAGGCAGACACCTGATATTGTCCAGGTGCCTGGATCAAGCCACACCTGAAGGCAGTGCCCTGAACTTTCCATATACTTTTCCTTACTGATGGGTCCACCCAGTTTGACTTGGTTTTTCTGTCATTTGTATCCAACTGTCTTTCCAGCTGCCCCTACACAACACCTTTCCAACATTCTGCTTGTTGGGGTGTCAGGCCCCAGAGGCTGCAGGGACAGATAAGGGTGTCAGGTAACCTTCCTCCCACCCCCACGCGACCTTCTCTCCTAGTTGGAGGAGGAAGAATAGATGGGAGGCGTAGAAAGATGAGGAAGCGGTTGTTTACACACTGTGGCCTCCAGCTGCTATTGTGAAACTTCAGGCTGGAAGGACATTCTGGGTGTGTGTGGCGGGGGGAGACTGGGATGGGGGATGGGGGGATCCAACCTGAGGGGCTGCCCCCCACCAGGGTCAGCCTGGGGCCAGATCCACAGAGGCAGGAGGGACCCCCGTGGCCTGTCTACTGGTGCAAGTCTGGCAGGAGATAACCTGCCCCTGGGGAGGGTGGAAGCTGGGCCATAGCTCCCCTTTCCCCAGCTGGGCCACTGCCCACCCCCTCCACTCTCATAAAAGCACTCCCAGGGCCCCGCCTGGGTCAGTGTCAAGGCCACAGAGGATTCACGATGCACAGCTCAGCGCTCCTGGCGGCTCTGGTCCTCCTAGGGGCGGCCCTGTGTGGTGAGTGGGGCTGGGGCTGCGGGAGCTGCCTGTAGGGGAGTCGCCCAGGTGCACCCCTGGTCAGAAGGACTATCCTCCAGCCCTCCAGGTGGGCAGAAAGCGGGGGATGGGGAGGTAGAGTCTTCACCAGTGGAAAGCTCTCAAAGTCCAGGAATTCTCGAAAATTTGGATGTGAAATCTGAGCTTTCTCCACCATGAGAATCTGAAATTCTGCAGTCAAAGACCGGACAGCCACGGGGTCAATGAGGCTGGCCTGAGTATGTGGTTTGGGCAGCCCCATTTTCCCTGTGTTTAATTCGAAGTGTTGGCCCCAGGTGTAGGGCTGGAATCTGCCCCCAGTGCCCCCTCCCTGTGGGTTCTCTCCCCCCGGACAGTGGGGGAGGCGTCTGCCTTTGGGACTCTGGCGGGGATGCAGACAGACATGGAATGTGGGGTCAGAGAGGGGCTGGGGCGGCCTGGAGGGTGGAGGGGGCCTCGAAGGGCCTGGCTGGTCCACCCCTCGGTCCTAACTCCCTCTTGTCCCCCTATAGTGGCGCAGCCCCACGGTCGGATCCTGGGGGGCCGAGAGGCCGAGGCGCACGCGCGGCCCTACATGGCGTCGGTGCAGGTGAACGGCCAGCACCGGTGCGGCGGCGTCCTGGTGGCCGAGCAGTGGGTGCTGAGCGCTGCGCACTGCCTGGAGGACACGTGAGTGCCCGCGACACGCAGCACACGGCGGGGGAGGGAGGCGGGGAATCGGCTTCCACCTACCGTGGACCCCGCCCGGTCCCCAGGGCCGACGGGAAGGTGCAGGTGCTCCTGGGCGCGCACTCCCTGTCGCAGCCTGAGACCTCCAAGCGCCTGTACGACGTGCGCCGCGCAGTGCCCCACCCGGACAGCCGGCCGGACACCATCGACCACGACCTCCTCCTGCTGCAGGTTGGCCCAGTGCAGCCACAGTTCCTGCTGCATTGGGGACCCCCACGTGTAGCCCCCCACCCCGAGTCTAGCCGCAGTCTCTCCTGCTGCACTGGGGAACCTCGTGTCCACCCCGATGCCCACCTCCTGGACACCCCAACCCACCAAGCCTAGAGGCAGTCTCTCCTGCTTGGCACCCCATGCACCCCAACTCTGACGTCCGCCTCCGTCCATCTCCCAGTTGTCTGAGAAGGCCGTGCTGGGGCCCGCCGTGCGCCCCCTGCCCTGGCAGCGCGTGGACCGCGACGTGGCACCGGGCACTCTCTGCGACGTGGCCGGCTGGGGCGTGGTCAGCCACGCGGGCCGCCGGCCAGACCGCCTGCAGCATGTGCTCTTGCCAGTGCTCGACCGCGCCACCTGCAACCTGCGCACCCACCACGACGGCACCATCACCGAGCGCATGATGTGCGCAGAGAGCAACCGCCGTGACAGCTGCAAGGTGCGCGGGGGCGGGGCCCGGAGAAGGGGCGGGGTCTGTGGAAGGGGTGGGGCTAATCGGGGTTGTGGGGCGGGGCTGGCAGGAGAGGCGGGTCCTGGGCAGGGGAGAGGCCTGGGGCGGGAAGAGGCTTGCAGAGTGATCAGGGCCGAGATTGGGACAAGCTCGGGGGAGGGGCTGAGATGAGGGGTGGTCGCTGAGACGGGTTGGGGCAGTTAGGGGAGGTGGATCTGGGCCTCCTGGAGAGGGCAGGGATGAGGAGTGGGGCCTAAGATTGAAGGGGGCCTGAAGTGGGGTGGGGTCGGGGGCAGACACGGTGAGACTGGGAACCGAGGGGCGGGGCCAACAGCTGGGGGCGGGATTAGAGGGAGGGGCGGGGCCTTGGTGAGTGGGGCCTGGAGTGATGGGCGTGGCCCGGAGAAATTGATCAACTAGGAACCCAATTGGGGCTGGAGGAAAGAGCGGGAATTACCGGCTGGACCTGGAGCTTGGGCTGGACCCACCCTCCCGGCCTGCCCCGCAGGGTGACTCCGGGGGCCCGCTGGTGTGCCAGGGCGTGCTCGAGGGTGTGGTCACCTCTGGCTCGCGAGTCTGTGGCAACCGCAGGAAGCCCGGGATCTACACACGCGTGGCGAGCTACACGGCCTGGATCGACGGTGTCCTGGCCCAGGGCGCAGCGGCCTGAGGAGAAGGTCCTGAGGGTCCGCAGTCACCTTGGGGGGGCCCGAGGAATAAAGTCCTTCACTCCTGCATCTGGTCGGTTTTTATTGAGCACGTACTGCATGCAGGACCGCGAGGGAGGTGTACCGGGCTCGGGGGAGGCGGGAAGTCAGGAACAAAAGCGCAGGAACTGGTGACATAGTGCTGGCAGGTGAGCTGCCAGGGCGCATCTGGCCAAGGGACCTCGGGGCAGAAGCTGGGGGCGGGGGGGGGCGGGGGTGCGGAGCGGAGGGTGTCAATTCCAGACTCAGCCACAGGGGGGCGCCCTTACTCTTCCTTGGAAGTCGGAGAAGGGGGCCTG